>VDFB02000003.1:660052432-660067362 GCA_007258455.2 Sequoia sempervirens | reverse complement strand
ACCAAATATCCTAAACCTTAATACTTATACCCTATACACTTAACCTTGACCCTCAAGCCTATACTTAAACCTTAAACCGTATATTCAACCTTGTTCTCTAAACCCAATACCCTATACACTTAACCCTATACCCTCAACTGTGAACACTATCCCTCAACCTTCAACACTATACCTTAAACCCTAAACCCTACACCCTCAACCCTCAACCCTCATCCCTATACCCTCAACCTTATAACCTAAACCATGAACATTATCCCTCAACCCTATACTTAAAACCTAAACCCGACATTCAACCTTGTACTTTAAACCCTAAACCCTAAACCCTCTATCCTAAACCCAATACCATCAAATGTATACCCAATATTCTAAACCTTAATCCCTATACCCTATACACTTAACCCTATACCATCAAACTTGAACACTATCCCTCAACCCACAAAGCCTATACCTTAAATCCTAAACCCTATACCTTCAAACCTCATCCCTATACCCTATACCCTCAACCTTATACCCTAAACCCTAAACATTATCCCTCAATTATATACACTCAACCCTATACTTAAACCCTAAACCCTACACTCTCAACCCTCGATTCTATACATTATACCCTCAACCCTATACCCTAAACCCTATACTCAATATCCTAAACCCTAATCCCTATACCCTATACACTTAACCTTGACCCTCAACCCAAAACATTATCTGTCAATTGTAAACCTATAACCCTCAACCCTATACTTAAACCCTAAACCCTACACTCTTAACCCTCAACCCTATAAATATACCCTCAACCCTCAACCCTCAACCCTATACCCAATATCCTAAACCCTATACCCAATATCCTAAACCCTAATCCTTATGCCCTATACACTTAACCTTGAACCTCAACCCTAAAAATTATTCCTTAGTTGTAAACATGTAACCCTCAACCCTAAACCATATATTCAACCTTGTGCTTTAAACCATAAACCCTTAACCCTAAACTCAATACCTTAAACCCTATACCCTAATCCATATACCATATACACTTAACCCTATACCCTCAACCCTATACCTTAAAACCTAAACCCTACACCCTACACCCTCAATCCTCATCCCTATACCCTATACCCTCAACCTTATAACCTAAACCCTAAAAATAATCCTTCAAACCTATACTTAAACCCTAAACCCTCAATCCTAAACCCAATACCCTCAAATCCATACCCAATTTATTTTAAACCCTAATCCATGTACCCTATACTCTCAACCTTGAACACTATTCATCAACCCTCAACCCTATGCCTTAAACCTTAAACCCTACACCCCCAATCCTCATCCCTATACCCTATATCCCCAACCTTATATCCTAAACCCTAAACATGATCCCTCAACTCTATACCCTCAACCCTATACTTAAACCCTAAACCCTACACTCTTAACTCTTAACCATATACCTTATACCCTCAAACCTATAGTCTAAACCCTATAATTAATATCTTAAACCCTAATCCATATACCCTATACACTTCACCCTATACCCTCAACCTTGAACAATATCCCTCAACCCTCAACCCCATACCTTAAACCCTAAACCCTACACCCTCAACCATCATCCCTATACCCTATACCATCAACCTTATACCCTAAACCCTAAACATTATCCATCAACCCTCAACCATATATCCAATATCCTAAACCCTAATTCCTATACCCTATACACAAACCTATACCCTCAACCTTGAAAACCATCCCTCAACCCTATACCATATACCTTAAACCCTAAACCCTACACCCTCAACCCTCATCCCTATACCCTATACCCTCAGCCTTATACCCTAAACCCTAAAAATTATCTCTCAACCCTCTAATTAAAATATAAACCCTACACTTTCAACCCTTAACCATATACCTTGTACCCTAAGTTGTATACCCAATATTCTAAAACCTAATCCCTATACCCTGTACACTTAACCTTATACCCTCAACCTTGAACATAATCCCTCAACCCTCAACCCTAAACCCTATATTCAACCTTGTACCCTCAACCCTCAACCCTATACCCAATATACTAAACCCTAATCCCTATATTATATACACTTAACCCTATACCCTCAACCCTGAATACTATCTCTCAACCCTCAACTCTATACCTTAAACTATAAACCCTACACCCTCAACCCCCATCCCTACTCCCTATGCCTCAACCTTATAACCTAAATCTTGAACATTATATTCCCTCAACACTATACCCAATATCTTAAACCCTAATCCCTATACTCTATACACTTAACCCTATACCCTCAACATGATACCCAATATCTTACACCCTATACACTTAACCCTATACCCTCAACCCTTGAAACTATCCCTCAACCCTCAACTATATACCTTAAACCCTAAACCCTACACCCTCAACCCTCATCCCTATACCATATAGCCTATACCCTCAACCTTATAACCAATATCCTAAACCCTAATTCCTATACCCTATACACTTAACCCTATACCTTAAACACTAAACCCTACACCCTCAACCCTCATAGGGGGAGAGAGAAAGAGGGGGGAGTGGAGGAGGAAGGGAGAGAGAGTGAGGGAGATTATAGATAGAGATTAGAGAGGGAAGGAGTGGTAGAGAGAGTGAGGGAGAGGTATGGAGGGAGAGAGGGAGGTGAGAGAGAGGTGAGATAGAGAGAAATAAAGAGAGTGTGGTAGGGAGTGATGGAGGGAGAGGAAGGTAGAGAGGGATAGGTGAGATAGAAGTAGAGAGAGAGAGAGATAGAGATAGAGGGAATGAGGGAGGGTGGGAGAGAGGGGGGATTAAGGGAGAGGTAAAGAGGGATAGGTGAGATATATATAACTAGAGATAGAATGATGAGATAGAGAGGAGAGAGTGAGAGAGGGAAAGAGAGAATGGTGAGATAGAGAGGAGAGAGTGAGAGAGAAAGAGGGGGAGGAAGGATAAAGTGAGAGAGATAGAGGCAGAGGGAGGGAGAGGAGAGATAGAGAGTAGATAGGGGAAGAGGTAGGGAGGGAGACATAAGTGAGATAGAGAGAGAAAGAGAGACAAATAGATAGATAAAGAGAGAGTGATGGAGGGAGAGGTAGATAGAGGGAGAGTGGAGATAAATATAATTAGAGATGGAAGGAGAGGTAGAGAGAGATAGCGAGAAGTAGAGAGGGAATGCGGGATGGAGGGAGAGAGGTGAGATAGAGAGTGGTAGTGAGTGATGGATGGAGAGGTAGGTTGAGAGGGAAGGAGAGGGAGAGAGTGGTAGGCACTGATGGATGGAGAAGTAGGTAGAGAGGGATAGGTAGGGAGGGAGAGAGAGGTGAGTTAAAGAGAAACAAAGAGAGATTCATGGAGGGAGAGGTAGGCAGAGAGAGGGAGATAGGAGATATAGAGAAGTAGAGAGAAGGATGGATTGAGGGAGAGGGGGGAGGGAGAGAGATAGAGAGGGAGAGAGAAGTGAGATAGAGAGAGAGTCAAATAAAGGGATGGAGATAGTGAGAGAGAGGTCTGGAGTGTAAGGGATAGACAATGAGTGAGAGAGAGAGAGAGTAAAATTTAACTAAGTCTAAAAAATTATAAGATCTTCCAAAAACTAGGACTTGCATTATAAATCCTAGAGATCTGAAACCACTCTGAAACATCCTGAAACTATATACATGAAATATAACTTAAAGTATAAGAAAGTATAAGAAATAAAATGTCCATATGTTTATTTCATGTATATAGTTTCTTTGAAAGATAACAAGAGGAAAGAGAAAAAAATTCAATGTAAACCAAAATGTGAGTGTGCTAAAATGCGAGCATGTTATAATGTGAGCATGTTATAATGTGCTCACATTTTGTCAATGCATTCAAATAATGCGAGCGCACTATAATGCATACATGTGATGTCTTGCTTTGGGAATCCCCAAGCCTTTGACTTGGATTTTCTTTATATTTCCAACCCAAAGGCTTGGAGTGGCTTCCCAACATTCAAAGATGTGTTTTTGCATATTCTACAAAATTTCACATAATCTCATTCGTGCTAACCATTAGGTTTGCACATGTTTCAAGGTCAAGTAAACCAAACACTTGGGTAATTTTAGGCTTTCTCTTAGCTATTTAATGGTGTAATTTTCTTCACATTTTGACTATGTTAAGGTTTTCATCTTTAAGTTCTTCTGTTTGTGTGTTTTTTTTTGTCAAAAACCAATGTTTGGTATTTTTTGCTTTATTTTTTAATCGTTCATTGAAATTTCAAATACATTACATTTTTATAAACTAGACGCCATTCTATACATATTAAAAAAAATGATTTTCAATTAGTTTCCAAAAAAAATTATAGGGGTAGCACAACCAAGTTTCTATTTTTCAAGATGTGTCCACTTTAAAAATTGGTAAAAAATCATATATTCATTAAAAAATTATCAAAAATATTGGGCATAAACTACATTTTAGCTAATTTCTCATTGAAGTGATTTTAAAAATACAAAAAAAATTTAACCTTTTGAGGGAGACACAACATACGCTATGTTATCTTTTTTTGACAAAAACAATACCAATTTATGTGGCTCCATTTTTTGAACCCCTTAATATCTATCATTTAAAAAAAAAATAGTTTAGAAAGTAGACTCAGAGCACTACGATCCTTGTTTCTTTTACATCTTAAAATTCTAAGTGTAACTATCCTCAATTTCTCATCCAAGGTTAGTATTCCCTTATTTTAAAAAAAAGTGGCTAGTTAAGACCCCTTTTTGGCTCCCCATCTTCTGCACTTACCCAATGTCCCTTGTAAAATTTTAGAAACTTTGAGGTGGTGAGACATATACCTTTACAAAATCCACACCCACTTGTTGAATGATACTTAATACATCTGATGGGTTCACATCTTTGTCCAAATTCTCTAGCAAGATAACATGCTAGGAAGAAAATAACTTGTGTTGGTCTTGCAACTCTTCTTCTCTTCTAGGTCGACAAGTAACATTCATAGAAATATCTTCCACAACCTACTCCAAGATATTGCATTTAGATTTGTTATTAACAATTTCCATACACTCGAAATGCAATTTTTTACATGACATTGATGGCTGGTGAGTGGGGAGATCTAAAATTTCCAGCATTACTAAGTTCACTTTGTGACTTGTAATCAGTAAATTTATCTTTTAATGATTCCAAGCAATCATTGCCATATTCAATACAATCAAATGAGCTAGCATCTAACTCTTTACATACTGAGTAACATCCAATGCATACCAATTGGCTATAATAACAATGAGCTAACTCTTCAATATATCACCTTCTTAAAGTTTATATGGTAATCACAAAATATATGTTCCATCTAAGCAACAATGACAACCCACTTTTCTTAACTAATCTTCTTCCATCCTTTATGGTCATATTACAAAAATAGAACACAATCTTTTTTTCATCGTTTGAGTACTATTTATTATTATCATTCATAATGATTCTATGACTATCCTACATTCATTAGGACTGCCCTAATGAAGTTATGGCAGTCCCAATGAAGGTATGATTTTCCTAAGACAATTATGAAATTCCTAATGAAGTTAAAGCCCATCTTAACAAGGTTATGATGGTCATAATGAAACTATGACAATCCTAACAAACATATGACTTTCCTAAATAGCCTATGACTATCCTAATGAACCTATCACTATCATAAGAATGTAATATACAGTCCTAATGAACCTATTACTCTCCTAAGAAATCCATGAAAATCCTAACAATGAAGCTCTAAGATAGTCCTAATGAAGTTATGAAAATCCTCAAATTTCATGAACTAATCTCTACATCTTGTTTGTGTATACATGTAGAAATCATCATCATGCTAAGGAAATGACCAAAAAATATAACATTGGATGAGCATGAAGATAAGTATGTGAGAACATATATAACATAGATTTAAGGACATGGGTCTGTTGGCCCCACAATTGTCATTGCACCAAAAGGTTGGCTTGTTAATGCCCGATACAACTACCAAAGTTAACAGATCCACAAGAGGTAGTTAGTTCATGCCACAAATCCCAAGGGGAGCACTAACCATTTTCCAACAATCTCCCCCTCAGGTCAAGCCAAGGGGATTCAAACCCAACACCTTTGGATTTGATACCAATTGTTGGCCCCACAGTTGTCGTTGCACCAAAAGGTTGACCTGTTAATGCCCAATACAACTGCCAAAGTTAACGGATCCATGGGAGGCGGTTAGTCCATGTCATAAATCCTAAGGGGAGCACTGGCCATTTGCCAATAGGGTCACTATAGTGGCTTATTCTATTAATATGACATATATGAACACAAAATTGTGTAGGAAAGGTGATACAAATTCATAGTGGATGCTAGCAGCAAAGTGGAATGTATGGGGGAAAGGCAAGGTGCCCCCAATGTACAAGGAAGGTAAGGTAATGTAAGAGTGTACTATTAAGAAGGTGAAAGAATGATGTCCCCAATATAAAGATATAAAAGTGATAGAAAAATATGTAAGGGGAAGGCATTATTCATTTCATGTAAGTATAAATTCTAAAGACATTAAAAGATGAGTTCCTTAGGTGGGTGAGTGCATTATGCCACCTACTGTAAGGATATAGAAATAAAAGCTTGGTGTAGAGTATGTCACTCTAAAAGGTAAAGATGTTGCAATGGAAGCTTGATGTACAGTGATATAGAGCATGATGTGCTTAAAGAAAGGGTAATTCTAAAATCATGATGCAATAAGTTAGAATGATAATGTGATCTCTTTACACATGTGATATAGTGAATTAGACCTAATAGTATATCTTTTACGGTTGCATTATAATAATGTTTAGTTTCATTATGTTACGAAATGCTTGTGATATCAAATTCATTCATAATATATCTATCAAAGACTTCAAAAATTCACATGCTTGTCCTACCAATATCGTTTAAAGTAAAGGGGGATGCCCCCTTAAAGAGGCCTAGGATATTTGTAACTATTTTATGGTTACTAACAATGAAATTTGTGTAATTATTCATTTATTCAATTAATCATTTGTAGTGAAAATATGGATAACAATGGTCAAAAATATTTGTATTAACCAAAAATCCACAAGGCCATACAATGTTATATGTCAATAAAAGTATAAAATATATCCCATAAAGTCATATAGGGTTTCAAAAAAGTCATATGGGCATAAAATATCACATATTTGTAATAAAAAAACATATGTTTAAAAATACCACACATGCATATAACAAAGGACCTTAAGGTAATCATTTTCCACTAGGGGAAGGAAATAAATCATGAGTTGTCTTTGACTATAAACTAGATGGAGATACATATAATGTTAGTGTCTTTTGAGTGCCCTCACTCGTCCTCCTCCGTATACTTCTATGGACATCCATATAGTATAATAAAAGTATATACATTAATATATGTAGAAATTGAATTATAGAATGCCATATAATAGAATAATCACTCACCACAAAAATAATCAAGATGTTCATACATAAAAGGGGCATGTTCACAATCTAGAGTCACAAGCCCTATAGCAAGCATCAAGATAGAAATTAAACTACATACAAATATCATTAAAAATTTAAATAATAGACCAATAAAAGAATAATATAATGTGAAATTTACTAATTTGTCTCATACCTCAGTCAAAGGAACAAAACTTTCTATTGCTGCAACAACACCATGGTCTAATATGGCACAAACATCAGGAGGAGATCTGATGTCAACATCTAAAAATGAAACAACAAATGTTGTTCAATTTCCAAAACTAACTAGCATTATTTTACAACACCGTTAATGAATAAAGTTTACTTGGGTGAAATTTCATTAATGATGACTACTGTGAGGTGTCTATGTCGAAGGTCCACCATCAAACCATTCAACATACAAAGTGAGATATGAGAAGACTATTCATATAAGGTTCAACTATTCACATGTAATAATTATATTTCTTTATTGGTTGCATACTTGTGGACTCAACGACATCATGAAATAGGGGGCTAGGGGAATGCTGCAAGTAGTATGAACACTTTGACCTTGAATTTTTATCATAATAATTCTACTAATTGAGTTATTCTTACATTTCATAATAAAATTTAATAAACAACATTAAATGATCTTGCTGAAATTTACCTAAGTGTCAATTTTGAATGTTTCATTCAACAAATATTCTATCATAAACATCCCCTCTACAGCTAATGTATCGTGCATAATTGTATCTTGACTACTCTTAAGGTCATAAGTGCAAACACCATCACAATAAAAAATGGATTGGAACTCAAGGCCTAGAAGACTCGCCCACATCACCTTGTATTAGAGGCCTCACATACTATATAAGGCTTTGAGTGAGAGAGCTAATGGAGTCTAAGGTGTCCACCTCGACATTATCCTTCACAATGGAAGGAACAGTCACATGCTCCACCACAGGTCTAGCTAAGGGTCTCAGTGCCAGGTTTGGGTCACGTTGTGCTCCCAATATTTCATATGAGGAGCCCCCACCTCCACCATAGAAATCTAGAAAGTCAAAATAGTTTGGAATCACATTGAGGACAAACTCACAATAGAGTTTCCTCAAAAATTATTGTGGCACCTCATAATTATTGCATGGAGGCTAGTTAAAAACCATCCACCACCTAGCCCAAAAAAATATACTTCATCCCTTTGTGGTGCATCAATGGATAGGGAACCTCCTACATCTAGTTTCTAAAGGTTGATTGGTTTGTGGGTTGGTATAGAGGGCACACAAGTCAAATTCATTAATTTTCATTTTCTTTACTTGCTCATAGGATAGTTTGTTTGTATTAAACTATTTTTGTTCTTCCCTCTTATTGGACCAAAAATTAATTTGCACACTCACTGATCCTACACAAGACATGATAGATTGCAAGGATTCAACAAGGCTTGTCCTATGAGGGTTTGTTACAGTAGGATCTTTCAGCCTTGTAATCAATTCCTCAAGCTATTTTTTATTGTCTTCTATTTTCCCTAGTATGTTTTCTTATGTTTCTAGGGGATGTCTAGAAATTGATGGAGGTGTTTGTTGAGGTTCTTATTCAGGAGGGTCTTCATGAGGAGGTGATGGAGGATTTTCAACATTTTGGGGTGGAATATCATTTATTGGAAATTAAAACAATTTTTAATAAAAAAATATAATTCAATCTACAATTTAATCAAAATTCAAAACTAAAAAATAGAGATACTTACCTCTTTGACCTCATTGGCTTCTTGGCAGGATCTTGATGAAGATTTCACAACCTCGAGGTGAAAAATGGTAATGTATTTTGGTGAGCACAAGTTGAGAAGAAGAAAATATGCAGGTCACGGGTTGAAGAACAAAAAAATGACAAGTTTGGTTTTTTTCGTTTCTATAAAATCATTCACATTTGGTGACCAAGCCTCAGTCTTGGTCATGCAAAACATTTGGCGAGTGCCAAATTCTCATTTTAGGAATAAAAAAAGAAAGTGGCATCTTTTTTGTGCCACATCTTTTTGCATATACCCCCCTAAAATGTTAAAAAAAAATTAGTATTTCAAAAATCTCTTCGATGAGAAATTATCCAACATCATGTACTCTATTCCCATTTTTTTGTTAATTTTTTAATGAATATATTATTTTTTACTAATTTTCAAAGTGAACACATCCTTAAAAACAAAAAATTGAGCGTGGTCCCCACAAAATCTTTTGAAAACTAATAATTTTTTTTTTAAAATATGTGTAGAATATAGAGTCTAGTTTCTAAAAGTGTAATTTTTTTAATATTTTGATGAATGAATAAAAAATATGGTAAAAAATACCACATTGGTTTTTGAAAATAAAATGGTACACTAACAAAAGAAATTAAAGATAAAAACCTTAACATACTTAAAATATGGAAAAAATTACATGGTTAGATAGCTAAGAGAGAGCTTAACATTATCATGGCATTTTTTGACTTGATGTTGAAACACATGCAAACTTGATGGGGAACATGCTCAAGATTATGTCAATTTTTTTACTATTTACAAAAACATATCCTTGGATGTTGAAAGTCACTCCAGACATTTGGGTTGGAAGCCTAATAAAAATCCAATCTAAATGCCCAAATTTTCCAAAGCAATACATAATGCAGGCATGTTATAACATGTTCTCTTATGTCAAAGAAAATAATAACATGAGCATGTTGTAACGTGCTCATGTTATGTTTTGATTTAAATATTGATCTCCCTCATGTCATCTCTCTCTCCCACTCTCTATTGATCCTTTCCTCTCTTCATCCCTATGTTATCTCTCTCTTCCCTCTTTAGGTCTCTCCCTCTCCACCTCTCCCTCCCTCCCTCCCTCCCTCCTTACCCCTCTCTTTGTTCTTCTCTCCCTTTCTCTTCTCTCTCTCCCCTCTCTAGGACATTACCTCTTTCTTTTTCAATTAAGGGTATATATTTTAGGATCGAGGGTATAAGGTTTAGGTTTGAGGGTATAGAGTTTATGGTTAAGGGTATAAATTTCAAGGTTGAGGGAGTGTATGGTTGAGGGATTAGTGTATAGGATTTATGGCCTAGGGTTGAGGGATAGTGTTTATGCTGTCAAGTATAGGGTTGAGTGTATATGGTATAGGGTTTAAGGTATTGGGTAGGCTCAAGGGTATAGGGTTTACAGTGGAGGGTATAAGGTAAAGGGTTGAGAGTGTAGGTTTTAAGGTTGAGGGTATGGGTTTAAAATTAAGGGTATAAGGTATAGGGTTTAGGGTATAGGGTTGAGGATTGAGGGTATTGTGTATAGTGTTAGGGATATAGGGTTTACGAGTTAGGGTATAAGGTATAGGGTCGATGATACATGGTTTAGTTTTTAGGGTTGAGGGTATGGAGTTTATGGTTAAGGGTTTAGCATATAGGCTTTAGGGACTATGGTTGAGGGATGGTATTTAATATTGAGGGTATAGGGTTGAGTGTCTAGGGTATAGATTTTAGGGTTTAGGGTTGAGGTTATTGGGTATAGGGTCAAGGCTATAGGGTTTATGAAGGAGGTTATACTTGGTTGAGGGTGTATATAGGGACATATATGTGCATTATGTGATAGAGGATTTTATCTTACATATAGTAATAAAGGGATTATCTATCATTTGAGTCTTTGGTGGATATATATTAATAAATAGGACTAATGTTGAATATAATTGAGGCTAATATTTTGTGTATTTTTCACAAGAGTCGAACATAGTAATCAAGGTTATTCATTTTAAGCCAACCCAATTATTTTTCAACTTTATTTGTTCTTCCTTCTTATGACGAATGTTGAGATGAAAATATTTGAGGTAACTAGACCTTATTTGATTTTGGTCATTATGCAAAATATCTTATATTTATATAAATTCAAGAGGCTTATGGTCTATGTGAATAACAATTTCTTTCCCCAAGATATAACAATTTCATGTTATTTGTAGGCTTGAAAAATATACATAACTCCTTGTCATACATGGGGTGTCTATACATAGTATTAGATAAATTACCACTATATGTTAGGAAACTAGTTGACCATATTGAGGACCAAAACTAATCCAATTGCATATTTGGAGGCATCAACCTCAATTTAAAAGGACTATTTCAAATCAATAAGAACTAGTGTTGGTCTCAAATAAAGTCTCTACTTCAATTGTGTTAATTATTTTTATAGTCTCTCTATCTAGGGGAATTTTTACTTTACTCTCACCTGAATGATTGGTTCATAGGTCATGCCAAGTGTGAGAATTCCAATTACACAAAAATATAATAAAATTTGGACAATCCTAAAATTATATAATGTTCTATGATATTTTTATGAGGCGGTCAATCTCTAATTGCCTCTATAGATTTTTAGGGTCCACATAAACACAATCCTTGTTCATAATGTATCTAAAGTACTAAAACCTTTCCATACTAAAGGAATACTTTTCTAAATTATTATCATAGAGCCCATGTTATTGTACAATTAAAAGTATCTATTAAACATGATGTAAATGTTCGTATTGCTTAATATGAGTATGTTATCTAAATATAAAAATAACAAAGAAAATAGTAAGAGCCTTGAGTGCATCATTCATCACTCACATGAAGGTGGCAAGTGTATTGTTCAAGCCAAAGAGCAAGGCTAGCCATTTAAAAATTTCATTTGGATTTGAAGGTATTATTTCACACATCTAATGACTCAATGGTAACTTGGTGGTACCCAGTTTGTAGTGAAACGATTTCCCCCTTAAGTTGATCGAAGATACCATCATTGCAAGAAGTTGGATACTTCTATTCACCTAACCTATCTAGATACTATTTGATACTTATGTTCACCTAGCTTATCTACCTACCTAAATATTTTACCCTTAGCTCACTCATCCCATGGACTGTCATTGTGGGTACAATTTTGTCTATAGGTTCAGTCTCTTAAAAAATAAATAGACATAAAAAAATTACTTCCTCTTATAACAATGAATTGTAGACCCTTCCCATTCACCCACATCTATGAGTGGACTAGATGTTCATTTTCCTCTTCAAGTATCACTTCTAGGTTGAGGGTACAAGATATAGGGTTGAGGGTGTAGGGGTTAGGTTTAAGGGTATTGGGTTTATGGTTGAGGGTATAAGGCATAGGGTTTAGGTTTGAGGGTATATGGTTTATGATTTAGGGTTGAGGGTATAAGATTTAGGCTTTAGGGTTGAGGGTATTGGATACATAGGGTTGAGGGCATAGGGTTTACAATTGAGGGTAAAAGGTATAGGGTCAAGGATATAGGGTTTATGCTGGAGGATATAAGGTTGAGGGTGTAGGGTTTAGGGTATAAGGTACAAGGTTTAGGGTTTATGGAATAGGGTTTAGGGTTTAGGGTTTAGGGTTTAGGGTTTAGAGTTAAGGGTATTGGGTGTAGGGTTGAGGGTATAGGTTTTAGGGTTTAGGGTATCAGGTATAGGGTCAAGGGTATAGGCTTAGGGTTGAGGACCTTTAATGTATATGCTTTAAGGCCTATGGTTGAGGGATAATATTCTTGGTTGAGGGTATATCGTTGGGAATATAGGGTATAGGGCTTAGGGTGAAGGATATAAATATAGGGTCAAGGGTATTGGGTTCATAATTAAGGGTATAAGGTATAGGGTATAGGGTTGAACGTATAGGCTTTAGGATTTAGGATTTAGGGTTGATGGTATTGGGTATAATGTATAATGTATAAGGTATAAGGTATATGGCATATGGTATATGGTTTATGGTTGAGGGTGTAAGGTATAGATTTGAGGGTTGATGGTGTAGAGTTTATTGTTTTGTGTATAGGGTTGAGGGTTGAGTGTATAGGGTATAGGGTTTATGATTAAGGATATTGGGTATAGGGTCAAGGGTACTAGGTTTATGATTGAGGTTATAAGGTATAGGTTTTAGGGTTGAGGGTATATGGTGTAATGTTTAGGGTATAGGGCTTACACTTTAGGGTTGAGGGTATAGGGTTTAGGCTTTAGGGTTGATGGTATTGGGTATAAGGTATAGGGTTTAGGGTATAGGGTATAGGGTTGAGGATATAGGGTTTATGGTTAAGGGTATTTTTTATAGGGTCAAGGGTATCAGGTTTAGGGTTGAGGGTATAAGGTATAGGATCAAGGGTATAGGCTTTAGGGTTGAGGGTATGTATTTTATGGTTGAGGGTTTAACATATATGCTTTAAGGCCTATGGTTAAGGGATAGTGTTCAGGGTTGAGGATATAGGGTTAAGCGTATAGGGTATATGATTTAGGTTTGAAGATATATGGGTAAGTGCAACAAGATGGTTCCCAAAAAGGGGGCTTAAGTGGCCACTTTTTTTTTGAAATCAGGAAATGCTGACCTTGGGCGTGAAATTGAGGATAGTTACACTCAAAATTTTGAGATGGAACAAAAACAAGGATCAAAGTGCTCCAAGTCTACTTTCTAAACTACTAATTTATTTTGAAAATGGTTAAGATTAAGGGGTTCAAAAGAGGGATGTACACAAATTGGTGTTGTTTTTGTCAGAAAAAACATAACATAGCAACTCTTGTACGACCTGAGCATGGTGAAATGTTTTTTAGTATTTTTAAAATCGCTATAGTCATAATTTATCTAACAACATCTAGTTGATGCACAATTTTTCTGATAATTTTTTAATGAATATTTGATTTTTTACTAATTTTCTAAGTGGGCACTTCCTAAAAAGAAGAATTTTGGCCGTGCTCCCCCTACAAATTTTGGAAAGTAAAAGTTTTTTTAATTTTTAATTTTTTAAAATTTGTATATTGGAGTCTATTTTCTAAAAATGCAATTTATTTGAAATTTCGATGAACGGTTAATTTATAACGAAAAAAACACCAAACACTTCTTTTTGACAAAAAACATACATACAAACAAAAGAAATTATGGATGAAAGGCCTAATATTGTAAGAAAGTGAAAAAAATTAAATTGTTGGAAAGATAAGAGAGAACTTAACATTACCCATGTGTTCGATTTTATCGATATTGAACCAGATACAATCCTAATGGTGAGCATGAACCCGATTATGTGAAAAATTATAGAATTTGCAAAAAACACGTCTTTGGTCATTGAGAATGCCCTCCAAGCCTTTGGTTTGGTATTCCAAGGAAAATACCAAAGCTAAGACTTAGGGATTCCCAAAGAAAACTATAATACAACACGTTATAATATTGTGTATATTATGTATTAGTTTTGACATTTTTTGCTTCTCTGGGGAACATATCTAGCAACACATAACACGCTCACGTTATTTCTTCCTTTAGTTAAATGCGACTTTTTTGAATGTTTGTTCATATGTTTGTGTGTATATGTATGTTGGTGTGTCATGTATGTATGTATATATGAATACATGTATGTATGTATGCATACATGTATGTATGTCTATATGTATATATTTATGCTTATGGGAGAGAAGGTGAGAGAGGGTGGGAGTGGGAGAGAGTGTGGGAAAATGGGAGAGAGGGTGGGAGAGTGTGGGAGAGAGAGTGGGAGAGAG
>VDFB02000003.1:659550660-660052332 GCA_007258455.2 Sequoia sempervirens | reverse complement strand
TGACACCAGTTGGTTTAGGTCAAGATTTAGGGGCCTTAATAGGCTACTAAACTAGGAAGCTTTATTTCAAAATCAAACAATAAATAAGCCTGTATTGACTTTCAATGAACTATTACAACAGTTGTACATTAATTGGATAATATCACTATTCAACATGCATGCATGCTTTCATCGTGCCTTGGAACTAAGCCTTACAACTTTCAAACACTTGATTCATACAAAATTTTTACACCTTCACGTTGAACCCTCTTTCAAATTATTACAACTCTTCAAACTCTAACTCATGTAGAATAAGTATTTCCAAAAGAAGTTTCTCTCCAAACAAATGGAATCCCAATTTAAATCCAAACATGCAAAAGGTGGAAACCACTCCACATCTTGGAGTGATGGGACACATCTCAATTTTTCATTGACCTCAAAGATACACATGTAGGCCATTATAACTATTTTTGACACATTTTGTCACCTTTTCAACAGATAAAAATTTAAGGGGGTTCTTCCATAGATGTCTGTGCAAAAGAAATCAATTCCATTTGGATGTTGTAGAGATGCAAGGGCCATTCAAACATATCCATTCTTCATGAAAGGTTCCACCTTAAAATTTTGTTTGTTAGAAATAGGCTTAAGTAACAATTGAGAGAATTAGAGGGTCATCACGATGGATTCCTAAATCAAGGAAAACTGCACTTTAATAAATTATTGTTGGGAAATTAGATTCAATTGGATATTATAGAGATTGAAGGGGTATGTGGATACATCCACATGGTGTTACAAGTTACACTATTACAAGTCCTATGAGAATTTGAGGGGTCTTAGATGTTGTGGAGATTTGAGGGAATTATGGTATTGTGGGAAATTCATGGGGTCCCAAATAATATCTGATATTGACCAAAGTTTCATAGGAAGCAAGAAATGAAAGAGGTTAATGGAGATTGGGAGATTGTGAGAAAACGTGGAGCAATGAAACATATCTAGAAGTGGAGGAAAGTTCTGCAAGTCAATAATAGCTCAAAATTCTACAATCGATCAAGGGCATAGCGGTCAACGGGGTTTAAATTCCAAAGGGGACTTGTGTGGATTCAATAGGCATCCAAATCATGAGGAAAGTCCTGCAAATCTAGAACATGACAAAAGTCTTATAATTTAGATAGGGGTTAAAGTTTTATGATTTCATAGCTTATTCAAATTTCATTCAAACAACCAAATTTGAAATTTGATTACCCATTTGGATCCTCTATAAGGTGATATAGTTTTCCATGAACTCAAGAATTTATCAAAAATTGGTCAACAAATCTTGCAAGCAAAACAACAAGTGAAAATAAACAAACATAAAATAGGGACATATTTTTGGGTTGATGTAGAATTGCAAGCGAATTCAAATGCTCTTGCATCACATTGCATGTTCGTATTTACTATAATTTTATAATAGAGGGTTCACGAGAAGGGAGATTCAATGATGATCTATATATCTTGAACAAATTATATCCTTTAAGTGTTTGAAACATATTTAATTTCAATATTCAGTACTTGCTTTACTTTGATATGGAT
Source organism: Sequoia sempervirens (assembly GCA_007258455.2). Lineage (NCBI taxonomy): Eukaryota > Viridiplantae > Streptophyta > Pinopsida > Cupressales > Cupressaceae > Sequoia > Sequoia sempervirens. The sequence goes on along the minus strand of VDFB02000003.1, from coordinate 660,050,784 downwards.
TCACATAATAGTTTGCATGTACAACACAATTGAGACAAAATATAATAGTGAAAATTGCATATCCATGTACTTCCCTTATGTTTTGTGTCCACTTTGATTAGAGTGTCCTTAATGGAATGACTAATATACAAGTGACATATTCTTATGTAAATTTGGCTTATGACATCACCACATCATGATCCTATAAAAAAATTTACAATAAATAAATAAATAGAGAAAAACAATAAGCACAAATAACATATAATTTATGTGGAAACCTAGTAAAATTATACCAGGAAAAGCCATGGGCAAAGGTCTCTCATATTTTATTTCTTAGGAAAAAATCATAATTACAAAAATCTTCAAAAGTTATAGAAAACATGACTTCAAAAGAGTATAAGAAATTTGAGTTGCAAAGTCTTTGTCAAACAAAACTTTCCAAAAATAGAAAGTGCAACTCATGCAACTACATGTTGGACATTTGTCAAAATTACCATAAATAATGAATCCCAAAAAAAAATCTAACTTTAGTGTAATGCCATGTAGCATCCAAGGGCCTACAACAACCCCCTTGGGACCCCCTGCCATTTCAACCTTCGATTCAATAAATAGGCCTTCAGTTGCATTGAGCGCATACCTGAAGCACTACCTAGGTACTCAATGTCCACTATTCGTCACTCTTGGAATAACAATAAAATTGTTATTAAATAAATTTATTCATTTATTCTGAAATCATCTAGACATGTTAGAATGTGAGAAAATCTAGGCTAAAGAACATTTTTGCATTGTTGGTTCCTGACACCATCTAAGCCCATTGCACACTTGCTTATTAGCCCGAATCCATGTTCCAAAGCCATTGAATGGGTTTGATTAAGGAGAACATGACCTTCACAATTCAACAAATTCCCTCAAGGTGTTTATGAACTCCAATGTTTATTAAGCTTTAAATATCAAAAGATAAAGGAGAGTGAATTCCAACAATCAATTTTTTGTTAGTTCATTTCTACAAGTATATGTTCATATATATGTAGTAGATCATTTTTTCACTTGCATGAATTAGTTTTATAGGCATGAATCTAAACTAGAGTGAAACAAAATTAGTTTGTAAATTTTGACACAATCATCTAAGTATGGCCAAGGATTCTAGCATTATGACAAATCAATTCCCAATATCAAAGACATGATATTAAAATAGTTCATTGGAATTAATTTGAAATTTTTTATAAAAAAATGATTTTTATATAAAAAGAAAAATATTTTGGATCCCACTTTGTGATACATCATCAAAATCAAAGGAAAATGAGATGTAGATTGCAAATATAGGTCAATAAAAGAAAGAGAAGAAAACAAACACAATGAAAGCCCTAAAAGAATTAGAAATGAAAAATGATATAAAATATAATAAATTAAAAGAGAAACATAATAAAATAGGTATAATAAGAATTAATTTTAATAATAATAAAAAGCTATCTTATGGATACTATAGTTATAATTATATGGTAAATTTTAAAAATGTTTTGTTAGCTTTTTTAGTGGATTATTACTATATACACCTAAAATTGACATATCATCATTTCATCCCATTACTTGATCATTTCCTTTGCAATTGATTGAATAAATATTTATTTATTCAACTAGTTATCCAATTTTCATCCTCTTATTAATTAAATAATATTATATTATTCAATTAATAAAATCGTTATTTATCACTATTCATCTGATCTCATTTCTAACTTAAAATCACTTAATCATCCTTCTTCTAATGTCCACTATTTATTCACCGAAGTCCCATATCCCATTCCCAAAAAGTAAATAAATATACCTATTTATTTAATTATTTGTCTATCCTCTTTTCATTAGTGGTATAAAATTAATTAACTCACCAATCCCTCATTGGAACACACTAACCTTGGTCAAATTCCTTCAAATCTTACACATCCTCACATGTGTACATAGGTATGGCCTTTGTACACAAGGCATGGCCCCTCTAAATATATGACATGGGCGCTAGTACCATGTCACATGGAACAAAAGACTTGCACATCCCTTAGGGTACTCCAAAGTACCTCTTTTCCATCCCATCCCTCCAATTTCTCCAAGGGAATTCTCCACCATAGATTTCCCTTTAATCTAGGGCTCTTCAGCATCCACCAACCAAGTGAGGACACTTGTCCTCCACTCATCCTCCTAAAGCTCTCAACCAATTTGAACCATTGATCTTTACTTTTAATCCTAACCCTTGATCTCTACTTTTATTTTATCCTCTAGCCAAAAATCCATAAATGGAATGTTATCCCAAACCATTACAACATCATCTAAGAAGCATTTTTGTGATGATGGTAAATACACCCACCTTCGTCATATCCTTGAGCATAACTACCATAACTTAGTACAACAAGGATTGAAATTGATGAGATTATTTGTTATTTTCATCAATGTTTACTAACTGTTTAGTATTAGCATTAAGTAGATTGTGATTAGAATATGTTATATTGTTTTAACTTGTTGTCATGTGCTTTAATATTTAGAGTAAAATAATATAAATCTTCAATAAATAAAAATAACCCTTCAATTAAAATAATATATTTTTTAAATAAAGAAAATAACCCTTAACATTATCTTATACTATAATTATTATAAATTAAAAAAGCACTTTTAAAATTATTACTATTTTAAATATTAAAATTATGGTCATAAATATTTAGATCATTATAATAATAATAAAATATAAATTATTAAAATGAAGTTATAATAAAAATAATTATTAAAAAAATACATGGCTATTTGTCAAAGCTTTCAAATTAATCAAAACATATTATTATTTTAAAATAAAACATTATAATTCATTTGATTTTATACTTAATATAATATTTATGATATCTATCTTAGCTCATTTGTGGAAATTAATGTTTTATTTATTCCTTCTTTAATCTGGACCATTTTTCTCTCCTTCATTTAAAAAAAAACCATTAATTATTTAACCGGTAAACCCAATAAATAGAATGCCCCAAAACCCTTCCTTGCCCTCATTACCCACCAAACCCTGCAACTGTACGGCTACTGACCGACCGCACAAGCCCTTACATAACTATAAAAATACATTATTGTACACACTTCCTTTGTAGTTATGACTGCCATTCTTTTAAAACCTATCATTTAATTGCCAGGACAATGCAATTAAATCAATAAGAATATTATCATGATTAACTGCAAACAAAATAAATTTACAACATTTTTGGTATGTAGTAGTACAATAGTATTTGTTTCAATAGTTGTGATAGTATTTGTTTATATCTAATATTTTTTGTTAGTGTTGACGATTACTATCTATAATTGAACGAAATGTATCTAAAAAACAATCAATCATGTGATACGTCCAATAAAACATGATGTAGATGCACAAGTATCCGTCTCACTTTGTTTTTTGGTCTTTTTGGACACCTTGACAAAAAGCATGCTGGTGTGGCATCATATTTGATGATGTGGCCCTTAAACCTTAGTTATATGCAGGGACTTGCGAGTAAGCTGCAAAAAAAAATTGAAATTTCCACATAAGATTTTGAGAAGTGCAAAGTTAGAGTGCTCAACTACTAGATCCTCTCCCTGAATTTATGGCGTAAATGATTAAATTTTATAACTTAGGGTAGGGTCTTATGTCACTGTTTAACTTATTTTCATTAATAGTCCCTGTTCAATATTTTTAAGAGTAATTTATGAAACTGTGGCCCTATGAATATTTAATTTTGCTGTTTTTTTTTTTAACAGTCATTTTTTTATTTTTTGTCTATTTGTTATATGCATATTTACATGAATGAACAATATTAATAATAATTTTCATAAAAAAAAAACTGGAGGTAAATGAAGAGGAGAGAAGAATATTTAAAAGCCACTAGCATTTTTCACAATAAACAGTTGCTGCTTATTTTTCAGTAGTTACTCTAAGAAAAGATTTTAAATTATCTTTTTCTCACAATTTTAAATTTCCATGAGAACAATTTAACCAGAAAATGGAATTAAGCAGTCCCGTAGGGCATGGGGTTATTCCATTTAATTATAATAGAAATGAAAATATGATGAAATTCTTAATTCTCGACATGAATGATGATTCAATAAAGAAGTAAAATTATACTTAAATGAATTGTTTTTTATTTAATTGTATGAGTTTTTTCTTCAAGTAACATTTCTCTTCTGATTTTTTGAACAAAATTTATAATTTATCATCAAGAAACAGAAAGATTAATCACAATCCAAACTATATTAAAAAGAAGTGGGTGATAAGAAATCACATACTTCAAGAAAACATAAGAGAATATAAGATCGCACCCATTGATATAACTCAAATGTACACGAATAGAATGACAAAGAACAAAATTCAGATCATGAGCGCAATGTGATAGAATGTTAAGAAAAAACATCCAACAAAATATATGCAAAATCATATTATTTACAGGTCTGAGAAATAGCTAAGCAGCTAATTGCCTGCAAGTTTGATGCATTTTGTCATTGATCAAAATCTTTGCGAGATCACATTGATGAGAAATCTTATTTGCCTTTATTTCTTTACAGTAATGGAAGCCATTTCCACATCTGAATTGCTTCAAGCTTATGAAGGGGTGAACCATTAGCTGAATGGTTGTGTTTATTTTTCATGCATACAGACGTTGAAAACAAAACCATCTCCTTACAAAAGCATAAAGCCAAATCAGAAATGGCCCCATCAATGCAAAACCTAAAATTAGCTACCTGAGGAATGAAGCCTAGAATATAGCACAGGCAAGCCACTGGGAGTAAATCTGAGCATTGCTCTCTGCAGTGTGAGATGACATGGTGTAGAGTGGATAGAAAAATGCAAAGAGAAGTTAGAGAGGCAGAGAAACACGTAAAGAAACAATGGAGAGAGGCAGAGAAATATGTAAAGAAACAATGGAGTCAATGGGGTGGTGAAGTTAAGGGGTAAGGACATTGAGGAGTAGGAGGTGGTGGAGGAGGGGAGGCGTAGATGAAGGAAGGGACTGGCATAGAAAAACGAGGTGGAGGTGGCAGAGCACAGAGCAGGTGAGAAGGAAGGGGCATTTGGACACATGTCTTTGGGTTTGCACCAAATGCAGCACACTCTCCTGCTGCTCTCTGATCTCCACGCCCTGGAATGCAGTTGTGTGAATCATCGAAGAAAACTCCTCTGGTGGGGAGAGCAGGGCAAGTAGCACCCTCCCCTGTAAAATAGTTGTAAGAGACACTGAGGTTCCCGAGACCAGGTAAAGAGCAGAGGCCATCAAGAATGGTTCCATGGAACTTGTTGTGAGCCAGAATGAGCTGCTCCGCGCTGTTAAGGCAGGCCAGAGATAAGGGCAGGTGACCTTCCAAGCCATTGAAACTGAGGTCCAAGACGTTCGCTTGATTCAGCATTCCTGTCTCCCCAGGCAGGCATCCGGACAACTGGTTGTTGAGAAACAGCACTTCGTGTAAAGTCTCACCCATGTTGCCAATGCTCTGAGGAATTCCTCCGCTCAGCTTGTTATTAGCAAAGCTCATCACAGAAGCCGGAGAGTTCCCCAAATTGGCAGGGATTTCAAACTCAAAATTGTTGTTGTTCACAAAGATAGCATCCAGCTTCTTGTTGAAAAGCTCTGGAGGAAGGCTGCCTTTAAACTTATTAAATCTCAGATCCAAGAAGATCAGGCTCTTTAACTCCAGAAGCACAGTGGGGAAGTACCCAGACAGCCAGTTATTGCTGACATCCACTTCTGATAGGAGTGGCAAGTTCTTAAAAGCCAGAGGAATGCTGCCACTAAAGCGATTGCTATTGAGATGGAACAGAGCAATATCAGTGAGCAGACCCAGTTCCTCCACCAGATATCCTTGGAGAAGCCCATGATTTAAATCAATCCCTGCAACAACTTTGTCACATGATTTGTCCAGCGGAGGAGCACAGAAAACTCCCACATAACTGCACACATCACTTCCCACCCACGTCTTGGTAATTCCCAGCGGGTCATCTGTGATAGCCTTTTTCCATGATTGCAGAGCCACATACGCTGCAAAAAGCCTGGAGTTGCTCCACCCTATTCCTCCACCACTACCAGACCCCATTCCTCCTCCCCCACCACCCCCAAAACCACCACCTCCTCCTCCGCCACCCCCAAAACCTCCACCTCCTCCTCCTCCTCCAACTCCGAATCCACTGCCTCCTCCGCCCCCAAATCCACTGCCTCCTCCACCTACATCTCCAAATTGACTCACCCTTACCAAACTTCCCTTCCGCTTACCCTCATTTCCACCTCTGAAAGCCTCCACATTACAGCTGAAATACGCCACTCCAATCAGGGAGGGCAGCAGCACCGCCACCACTAGAAACGCCCTAACAGACACCATTGTGATTCGTGCAGATGCTCATGCAGCTCAATCTACTCAGCTTAAATGCACTAATATTTACCAAACACAAAACGCGGCAAAGGACAGAGTGCAATAAATGCGTGAAGGCAATACTAGGGAATTAAAAACTCCCATACCTACAAGGTCCAGCAGCTACAGAGTCCATTCACAGATTCTCAATACTGTCATTTGACATCAGACGAGGGACCCAAAAACCTGAAACGTATTTAATGCAGCTCGCTGGGTGTTATACGAAAGCTCCCGCCAAGCAAAACATTAATTACACCCTCGGCTTACAGGTTGTTAGGCACTCTGTGAAGATAGTTGGGCATATTTAAGTCGACCGATGAGCACCGTAACAGGGAAGATTTGAATTCGGGGGCGTTGCGAATGGCTGTTATCCGCTGGCGAATTTGTCGTCAACGCGCCAATTTAATGATGTCTTGATGTCGCCTAATTATTTCTTGCCACTTCCGTCTTCTCACCGACTCCTGCACTTTTCAATGGCGTCCAGTCAAGCAGCTCAAATTTTGGGACGTGTAGGCTGCAGATTCATTCCGGGGAGCTTAATGTGCATTCCAGAGAGCTTGGAGTGCAAGCACAGTGTCCTGTACGAAATGTCTGACAGGAAATTTCAGGCAATTCTCTTCTAAATTTGTCTGGAATCCATGCCCCTCACACAGTATTCTTGTGACCATCTCTCTATTAAAACGCTCCACACGCTTATGTGCACTAATATATAGTTTTTCAATAACAAATATTCCATCCCTTTTTAATAATTTAAATTTATTCTGATCACAAATTAGTTTCTGGGTTGGATTAATGTCTTTAAATAAATTTATTCTATCAAATTCATCTAAATAATTTGTAATAAATGTATAAATTTTCATTTATATAAGGTGGTAACCTCAAAATATATTTTTCATTCGTATCACCTAAGTGGTATAGGGAAAAAAATATATTTTTTATTTTTCAATTAATTTTGTTTTTATTTGTTAATTAGTTATTAATAGATTGTTTTTAAGGTTGCCCATGTGTCAATTGGGTGTAATAGTATTTGCCTGTCATGGCCACATCGGGCACATGGGCATTCCCACTAGAAGGAGGTGACGATGGGCAAGACATCATTTTTGTCGTCAGGGCAATCCATATGTGCACAACAGTCCTTGAGGTTAGGAGAGTTGACAAGAACTGACACAAGGGCATCCACTCTATGCATTAGAATAGAGAGGAGATTGGTCGCACGAGACATATCTGCAGAATTTGACATGAACAATTAATAATCTCCTCATTCTGTTGTTGAAGAGATCATTTGCAAGATTAGCTGATATTGGTTTGCGTGGACTTGACATGGGAGAGGAGCTAGAAAGGATTGATACTGATGATCGTTTGCGATAAGATGTTTCCTTAAGTGAACATTTAGAGCACTAAGTACAACTACCCATGGGAGATTTATTACCACCTTTAGGGGGCCGTATGGAAGTGATTGATATTGGGAGTGGATGTAGAGGAATTTAATGAAGCAAAGCTAGCAGTTTGTGAAACTCAATGGTGAGCGCATATATCTATCAGAAAAACTAGCAATTGTGTTCAAAGAAGATGGACACCTCGATCAGATTGAGGTACTCTAAGAAACAATCAACCTTTCTAGGCTTCATCATTGATCAGAGACTGAAGAAAATTTGCCTCAACAAAGACATCTTATGTCTCAAAGTAGTGTGGATGGTGATTGGGAAGAAATTCCGCTTCTCGAGCAATCGAATGAGGGAAAATTTTAGCATATCCTCACATTTCCTTGCCTCACTCCTAGACTTGAACTTCCCGTAGCTTCGATGTCTGCTGCTACTTAGAATGGTGTTTAAAGCAACAATTTTGGTTGATGATCTGGATATAGTAGCGATGGCTTAACTGCGTGTTGGGATTCCTTTACCAAACGATATTGATAAAATGTTCCTGCAAGGAGTTGAGGTTGAATGACACCCCTTCATCCTCAATTTGAACGTGGATGGCCTGGCTCGTCATAGACACTGGGTGACCATCAGATACAACTTTCTTTGCAGAAGGTTGGGACTGAACAAGGCAACGGGCATTCAGTGGTGTCAGGACTTTGTTGAATTGGTGTAGTCAACTAGATTCTATGATGAAGGGGATTGAAAACTGGGGGCAGGTGGATGGAGTTTTGCTTGGGCCCTGAGGCCATTGTCCGTACTAGTGTGGGTGTTACGCTATCTTGCCTGTGTTAGCTAAATTTTTGGTTATGATTTTGTATTGATGTTTCATTTTTTTTTTTTTTTGAGGGTGGGGCATAGCATGCAAAAGACCATATTTTTAAGGCATTTTTTCCACCAATAATTAGTTATAATTTTTTATTTATTTATAATGTTTATTAGTTTAATTTTTTATACAATACTCATCTAAATAATTATTAATAAAATTTATTTTTTATTATTTATTAGTAAATAATTAATTTTAACATGATAATAGTATTTTTTAAAATCTTAGAATTTTTTGTAACATTTTATTACAAGGTAATTAATTATATCTTCTTCTTCTTATTATATGATAATACTAATAATGTTAATAACTTCATATTTCTCATTTCACCATATTTTATTAATTTTCTTCACATAATTTTATTGATCTATTATCTTTTTATTAATTTTAATATTTAAACAAATAAATAAATTATTAATTACATAATACTTATATCTAAATAATTATTAATAAAATTATTTATTATTATTTATTAGTAAATAATTAATTTTTAAATTATAATAGTATTTTTTTAAAATCTTAGAATTTATTATAACATTTTATTACAAATTAGTAAATTATATCTTATTATTATTATATGATAATACTAGTAATGTTAATAACTTCATATTTCTCATTTTACTATATTTTATTAATTTTCTTCACATAATTTTATTGATCTATTATCTTCTTATTAATTTTAATATATACTTTTTATATATTGTGGAGTAAGGATTATATGTAATGATAGTATTTAAAAATAATAATAATGTACAATCCATATTTATTTTTAAAAAATCTAAAACTAAGATGTATTTAAAATGCCTATATTAATAGCTCTTTTATTTTAAAATTATTTTATTTTGAATTTTCTTGGGAGTTATTTTTAATATAAATATTTTAAATATATATGTCTAAGATATCAATTTTAAGTTATTTTATTTATTGAAGATTTTTTCTTCTTATAAGCTACTTTAAAACAATTTTATTTACTTAAAAATATTTTATTTTATTCTAAAATTAGTGAAGAATTATTTTATTTTATTTGCCATCAAACTCAAAATCAACCAATCAAATTACAAAGGTTCTTGAAAAAAAATTATTTGCTGAATAAATATTTATTATGATAAACAAACTAGTATAATTTCAACCATGCCAGTCATATTTGCATCTAGTATGAATTGGGGTCAAGGTCAACCCTAACAACTATAATATTCATCAACCTAGTAAAATCATGATACATTCAACTTGTAATAATTTGTTGATCTCAAACTATTATGTAGCCCACCTTTAAATTGTTGTCATCGCTCATCCATCAACTACATAACAAATACTTGTATTACAATCCTACAAAAATAGGTACTTGCAACTATGTGGCTACAATACATGACTTGCAAGAATATAGTATTTCAAACTATTATCTATGTGTTGTAAATTGGTATTCTACAAATAATTTATTAACTACCCAACAAATATAATTATTGTAATACTAGATAGACAAGTGCTTGCCACTATGCTTTTGTTATAAAATAATATTATCCATAGGAGAGGAAATAAAATAAAAGTGTTTAATACATTTCTTTATGAATAAGTTTCTTTATTAATTATAAAATAATATTATACATATTCATAAAAATAGGTCGGTAGAAAAATGTCACACCTCTAAAATTGATACGAGAAAACCCTAAAACAAAATAAACAAGCATTCCACTAAGTAGCAAGAGCAAGAGTAGTAATCAGAGGAGGAAGGGGGTCTCAATCATCTGATTTACCCCATACATCAACAAGGTCCAAAGTGACATCAGGGCTTCCAACCATCATTACCATCATCACCCTTATTTTCTTCATTAGGTAGTTGAGTGGACCATGAGTAGACAATATAGCAAAAGTAAGGTGAGAGAATTGTTAATGTTAGGCCAACTACTAAACCCACAACCTAGAGCCTGGAGAGAAGTAGAGTGGTGGTAGGCAGGTTGAGACCACCATATTTGAGATTGATCCTTGGCTTTTCTCATAGGAGGCTACGAAGTATGGGAATGAGCATCTTGTTCTCCATGAGCAAAGTGCTTATGTCGTAGTTAAGGTGAAGAATGACCTTGACTAGGGGTCAGAGTTGAAGGGATTTTGGAAATAGTGCACAAAGCATTGCCCCAATGATCCAAAAGCACTTGAAGATGTGTCATTTCTAGTGCAACCTTTTTGGTTTGCACTTAGGTATGCATAATCACATTAGAACAAATCATTGCCTTAGTGTAAAGCAGGAAATTAGCATCAACCAATTTTTTAGAAAATAACTTGTAGAATTTCTATCCTTCCATATGTTGAAAAAAATTCCCACCCTAAACGCGTGCCAAATATGGGTATACCTAGAAGTGGTTCTAGGCCAATCTCCTAGTAAAACCATGTGTCATGAGAATATTTCAAGTAAAAAAGGTATGAAGAAATCATGACTCTAAGCCTATATAGCTTGATCTTTAGGATAAAATCAGAAAAGGTGCTTGAGAGACTCTTGATCTGACCACAAAATGGACATTGAATATTCTTGATCCCAATATGATTTAATCTAGAACCAAATAGAAGGCCTTGGAAAAGAATATACCAAGAAAAATGAGCAAGCTTTTACCCTAAAATAGTAGAATGATCCGTTTGAAACTTGCACTTCCATACACCCAAAGAGGATCACGACATCCATCTCTAGTTTAAAATAGACACCATATATACAAGTGGGGAGAGAGCCAAGAGTATCCCTTACAAGGCTTCTAGTTACCAAATGGTGTGTTTAGAAACTATTTTTAATCTTTCTACCAAGGCCTGAAACAATGAACCTCAAAAGGCCCTGTCAGGAAAAGTCACTCGGTCCTTGCTGATAAACCCAAACCTGCTACCAAAAAACTTAAGGGTATTGAGGGTGCTGCCCAAACCAGTGTGGCGGTGAGCCTGTGTGACCTCAAGTCTACCCCTGCTAAGACTCCCAGTAAGCTTGCCACAAAAAAGAAAGGTAAGGAGGAGAAGGAGCCTCCAAATAAAGGGAAAAATGTTGCAAGCAAGGACTCATTGGGTGATACAGTGGTGGAAGAGACTATCGTTGTTGGATGTGATGCCATTATTCGGTGCTCTGGCAGGTTGCCAAAGAATAGGAAAAAAGTGTAGGTCAGGGATTTGGACACTAAAGAGGAGTTGTTAGACAGCAAAGATAGCAGAGTTGAAGAGGTGTCAGAAGGTGAAGAAGGAGAGAAAGCCAAAGGCCCCTCTTCCATTCCTGACAAGGGTAAAGCTTAGAAGGAGGTTTTGGCCTCTCACTCTTTGGAACCGCTGGATATTGAACAAAATGATTTTGACTACACTATGGGCAGAGGGGAGGAGGTTGGTGTGCTAAAAGAAAGAATGGACAAAATGGACAAAATATTCAATGGTTTGACTTGTTTCACGGTCAAACTTGTTCACTATGTCACTAGTACTCTGTCGGCTATCATGAAGGAAGAGATGGAGATGAAGGCTGAAGACCACCAGGAGTGGATCAGTGATGATTTGGTTTAGCTTTTGTCAAAGAACTGGGAGGATACCAGCTAGTCTGATGTTGGTTTGTTGTTGGTCTGAGTGCTGTTAGTGCATGTTTGTTTTTGGTTTTGTGTTTTGTTTTGTTACTTTTTGATTTTAGACTCTATTGGCCCTTGTGGCTCTCTGTGAAGGGTACAACACCCTGAAAATGATGCTTACTTTACCAAAACAAATGAACCTCAATTTTATGAATAATATTTGGAGGCACATAGTTAATAACAACCTAGAGAGTTTCAAAGTCTTGATTAGACAAAAAAAACTTTTAGCTTCAAGGTAACAAAATTCATGGTCCTTATGTAAAGCATATTTTGAAGGGTCTTGAAACCCTTCTTAAAAACCTCAAAGAATGGACCCAATTCATAATTTATTGTCATTCTAAACAAACTAAGGTTTGATGGCTTCCCAAGCTCTCCAACTAATTTTCATCACAAAAGTACCTTGGATTTGGACAAGCTCCTTCAAGATAAAAAGGGTGTGAAGGCCAATACCTTTCTAGGCTTGCCTCCCATAGGGAATGCTTGAAGAGATATAATGACACATCAAAATTTTCTAGTTTAAAAAGGTAAAAAAATGAATGCCAAATTTAAATATTATAATTAGCTAAGTAAATTTTGAAAAAAATATATTGAAACCTTTGTCTAGGTTAATTTATCCTATTCACCATAATGTTATTTTATTAAAATTATATTTTTAGGACTTAACAATTTTTCATCTTTCCCTTCTTAATTGATAACCATAATCAAAGTAATAATCGTGTTCAGAAGAGGCCTCTTAAGGGACTTTTAAAGCTTAATTTTGATAGGATCTCTCAAGGAAATCTAAGTCAAGCAAGTTTTAGGTATCTTTTTAGAGATTCTTCAATAAATTTTGTTAAATAGGGCTCTTTCTTCATGGGTCATTGATAAATAAATGAGGTGTAGTTGGAGGTTTGTTAGAAGATCTAAATTTAGTAATATATGTGGGTTGTAAGAAGCTTATCATTGAGGGAGTTTCAATGTTGGCCATGTATTGACTTGCTAAAGGGGATATTGACACAAAAGCATTTTAGGAGTTGTGCAATCTTGTATCACCCAAAAATATGTTTAATACAATGCCCTCATAAATAGGGTTTCCTTCCAGGGAAAGACAAGCCAACAAAATATCTATCATCATATCTTAAACCTAATAATGAATAGTCTAGATTTATAATAATAAATATGCATAAAATATGGCTTTCAAGGGCACTGCCCTCAAACCCTCATCGAGGTGCATGACCCTTAGATCCCCACTAAGGATATGGGTCCATTGGACTCTATAGGGAGGATACACTCCCCCATGCTCAAATATATTAACCTATTGTAATCATAAGGTTGAGACAATATTTCTCCTAGCATGAACAACACCTACAATAGTAGCATCATCAACCTATGTTAACCTTTTGAATTTGTGACCATTTAGAGATGATACAAATGAGTATGGATACAATACGTGACCATGAAGAGGCCTTTGAAGGAATTCTTAAACTCAATTTTGATGGGGAATCCTAAGAAAATCCAAGTCAAAGCAAGCGTTAGGTATCTTTTGAGAGATTTCAAGAAATCTTGTTGAAAGGGACTCTTTCTTCTTGGGTCATTAATGAAATAACAAGGTATAATTGGAGGCCTTATTAGAAGATCGAAGTTTAATGATACATGTGGGTTTGTGAATCAAGGATTTAGGAAGACTTGTACTTCAAATATAGTTAAGTAGGTCATTGGGCATTTGAATGTCAAGACACTATGCAAGAAGAAGGTCATGCAAATAGACACATACATGTTGCACAAGGAAAATAAGGAACTTCAAGAAGTGATATAGAAAGTGTTGCTTCAAAGGCTAGGGAGAAAGTGATAGTTAACAAGGTTCCATTTAAACCCACACAACATCTTCCATAGTAAGCATACAAGTTAGGTGGAAAGTGGTGTAAGTTAATAATTGGTGGATGTGACATACATAACTTAGTGTCCACAAAAATGGTTAGGAATTTGGGGAAATTGCCACATATCCCATATCATATAGAGTCTACTAGTTATATGAGGGATAACTCATGGTAAAAAAGTAGTTTTGAGTTACATTTTGCATTAGAGTAAATGAAAATGATAGTGCTATGTTATTTTTATGGATGCATGCCATTTGTTGTTGGGTAAGCATTAGCATTATGATCATGAAGGATGGGAAAATGTTTGAGTTATTTCCAATGAAGGTTGAATAAGAATATGTATAGAAAGAAAGTGTTATTGATGTTAGAAAATGAGTTTATCAAGGAGGTGGTGGATATGTAAGACTAGTATGCAGCAATAGTCAATCTCACACCAAAATAGGATAAAAAATGACCTATGCAACTTTAAGAAGCAAAAAATTGAGGCATGTTTTAATATTTTTTTGATGTAATTTAGGCAAGAATGCCTAAGGAATTGTTTCTACTACACATCATATTCCATTGGATGGGACTAGCTCCTTGATCTTTTCTACAAAAAAAAAATCATTACACAAGATGAGCCTTGATATGAGTGGAATTGATTAGACAAGTGAAGGAGTTAATAGATCAAGGTCTCATTTAGGAAAGTATGGCCCTTGCATAATGCCTACAATGCTTGCACTAAAGAATTGTGGATACTAGAGAATATGTATAAACTTTGACATCACCAATAAGATCATAATCAAGTCCATGCTTCTATTACTGCACATGGATGACCTAACAAAATTATCTTAGTGGTGCAAAATACATTTCAAATATTGATCTCAAGAGCAAATATCATCAATTTAGAATTCAAAAGCATGAGTGAAAGACAATATTTAGAACAAAGGAAGATGTTGGCCCACCCATGCTTTGTGATTTTATTTACACTTGATAGACTTATTTTGATATTGGTACTCATGGAGTTATATATTTATGTTTGGATTATGATTATGAGTATGTAATGTATGAATATTGATACAATTCTTATAATAGTTTAATTTTGCATGAGATCATTGAGAGGATGGCGTTTGTACTTTATTTCTACTATTTATGTGAATGGTTATATGGTATTACATTTCCTCTCTAATATTTTGATTTGATTTCAATTATATTATGATAATTTTAACAATAATATGATTTTAAATTGCTAGTAGAATTTGAATAGGGGTGGTTGATCATGAAAAATAGAAATAAAATTGTGAAATATTATTATACATTAAATGTGAACTATGTATCTATGATTGTGTTAGTGAAATTAAATTATTATTATTATTATTATTGAATATTGATAGGTATCTAAATTATGAATTTACCTATAACATATGATATTTTCAAAGATATTGTTATTATTGCTTTGACTATTTTTTGGAATGTATTAATGTTTGGTTGCAAGTGTGTAGGTGACTTCCAAGGCCAATGAATTTTTTTTGGATGTCTTCAATCAACCTTTTCTAGTGATACCTTCTCCTTGTCTCATAAGGGAACTAAGGTCTTTATTGGTAAAAATATTTTGTAAATATGAAAGTTATTATTTATTTCTACTTTCTATTACTTTGTTTTGAAGTTGCATGTGTGGAAACCTTGGGTTGTGATGCATCCTTGTGATTTTTTTTAGAAAAGACATTAAAAGGTCTTAAAATGTCCTTTTCTTTATGAACTAAGTGAAAATAAGTCCCTAGGGCGAATACCTATGAGGTGAGTATTTGTTGAGATATAAATTTTGAGATTTGGACAAGGTTTAATGCTTCTAAAATTCTCTAGAAAAAGTGAAAAAAATTAGTTTGGTGAAAAGTGAAAAAAATTAGTTTGGTGAAAAATGAAGACTGATTTAATGTTATCCAATCCTTGTATACTAAGATTTGTATGTAGCTTTGTACTAAGTGTGCATTTTTGAATATCCCTCTTGTTTAATTTTTTTGGGGGTTCTTTTGACATTATTATTTTTGGCTATTAGGAGAGAGTATGGAGTGTTGAAAGATCAAAGATGAGTCTTTTTGAAAGATATTCAACATGGAGTATTTTTACCATTTTAAAATCCATTAAAATTAGGCTTCATAGATTTATTTGGAAAATATGTTAATTATATATGTTGTTATTGTTGTGTGTTTTATATATGGATTTGATCTTGGTTGTAGTTTCTCCTTATTGATATTTTGGCTTATTATATTGTGTAGGGATTACAATGTTGGATTAGGTTCTTCCAATTATATTAAGAGCTTGAATATGTTTTCTCTTTCTATCAAATAAATTGATCCAAGGATTTTTAAATAGATAATACTTATGGAGAGATGTGTCTCTTGCATGAAACATGGCTGCACATAAAAAAATTATTTTATCATCCCCATAAACTTTATTTTATCACCCCCATAAATTTTATTTTATCACACAACATAACTGAATTAGATGATGGGGGACACCTATAATAAATAGGTTTATTAGCTACCCATTTATAAGTGAAAAACATTTAACATCGATACCTTCTCCAAAGTATACAAACTTATCCTTGCTCAAATTTTTCATGAAAACATCTACAAGTTGTTCATTGGTTGGTGTATAGACTAGTTCAATTTCCTTATTAAGAACATGTTTATGAATAAAGTGATGGTGTACTTCAATATGTTTTGTATGAGAATTAAACACTAGATTCTTAGACATCTTCAACACACTCTGATTATCACAATATATAATTGTTGGAAATTAGGTTTTGGATTTTGAATATCTAAAGAAGTCATCTAAGCTATATTAGTACATGGAAAAGTAACATTAGGTTGGTTCTTACAACTCCATGAGACAATAGTGTAGAGTCTAAACTAGTATATTGTAAACTTGGTAGAAACCACACAATTAAGAAGTATGACTAGTTGAATAGTCCACTCAACATTGTAAAGACTTCATTAAATTGTCAACGAAGGTTTGTAAACTTGTGATGGTGTTGCACTATATGTGCCTTCAAAGATCCAAGGTTACCTAAGTTATCCTATTAAAGGTATTCTACTTGTTGGAAAATCACAGAAACACATAACAGTGAAAGAAGTAAACTAGTGCTAATGAGTACGGGTGCCTACAACATAACCTATAACTAAACTATTGTTAACAAAGAATTGTTGAAACTAACTCAAACTATTCAAGCTAGTAACTAAACTTATTCTAACCTCCAAAGTACTATAGGTTAACTAAATGCATTCATGCTCATGAATATTCATTACTGATAATTAAAATATGAGATTCTATTCTAACTTACATGCAATTTATGAAGTAATGATAAACAAAAATAACTAAACAAAAATAAACAATTGCAAATGTAGTGAAGAACAGTTACCTTGAGTGGCCTGCTCAAGTGGTTGTCTTCACTTAACTAAATCCAAATCTAAATCTTCAGATTCTATGCATTCATATGAAATTGAACTTCATTCATTACACATCACAAAAGATTACACAAAATCTTCCTCACAGATTGCATTCAAGGAAATCATTTTTGAATAATCAACATATTTGTAGATGATAACTGAAAACTAAAAAGTAACTGATAAGAAAATACTAAAAAATCAACTTCCTCTCTAAGGACTCAACCATAGGTTGTATACAAGCATGGGGGATTTTACTCTAAATGCAACTCCTATTTGAAATCATTGGATACAACTCCCTAGATATCAGAGTTATGCAATTAAGATTGAATTATTCAAACTGCAATTGAAAAGAAACAAGAGTTCTAATAGAATTGAAACTCTACAAAACAAATCTGCATGTGGAACACACAAATAGTTATCCAGAATCCTATCAAAAAAATAATTCTTCTTCTCAATTCCTTATTAACTATCATAATGATGTACGACTAACTCCATTGGGTGCCTCCACATGGTAGTTATTACACTCAGCTTGATCTGGCACTTCCCCTATTTTGCTGTCCAAGTCCTCCTTTTGCTGTGGACTATAGCTTTTAGTTTTTGCGGCTATAGTGTCTTCTTGGTCTACAAGAGGTTAATCCACAAAAC
Source organism: Sequoia sempervirens (assembly GCA_007258455.2). Lineage (NCBI taxonomy): Eukaryota > Viridiplantae > Streptophyta > Pinopsida > Cupressales > Cupressaceae > Sequoia > Sequoia sempervirens. The sequence continues at coordinate 660,032,655 of VDFB02000003.1, read as the reverse complement.
ATATACACAAAGCTAACTACCATGATTAAACACATAATTCCATCCACATTTCATACATACTCACATATAAACCATGCAATGCTACTATATCATAACTATATTTCCATTACTACGATTTAGGTCCAAGATTGTATAATAAGCATGAAAAGATAGCATAGCACAGGAGTATTTTCTAAAAGGATTGTATGATAATTTTTGAAAGTATGCATACAAACAACAAAAAATAGGCTAATAAATGAACCCATCACCCCCCAACTATACCTTTTCTTGTCCTCAAGTAAAAAACTAGGGGTATAGAATATAACGTAGAGTAATCTCCCTAAGGTCCATAACAACATCAACTCCCTTGATTTGCTTTAAGTAGAAACCTCTATAAGCTACAAGTTGTCTCATTCTGATGATCCTGACTTTCTTACACTCCTCACCTTTTTCTTTGGTCCAATGTGGGACTGGATAGGGTAGCATAGGTGGGTGAAATGTGAGTGGTATGCAATGAAGACCTATATTATTAACAACTTTCATGTATCTGTGTACCCTCTCAAGCATTGTGGTAAAATTGTATACTGAATGAGGTTCTTTTCTCTGCAACTCTAGGGTCAATTTGTTCCATCTATTTTACATACATATGTAACATTGTTGACTCAATCCAACAGCTAATGTTTGCATTCTTTTATAATCCCCTATTCTTAGTTTCATAATCTTCCTTCCTATACCTTTATGATTTAGGAATTTCAACCATTCATCTATAAGTGCATCAGGGTCTTTAGACTCTTTCCTTATTGGGAGAGCAACTGATTTCTCCCTCTCTTCATATTCTTTCATTATTTCTCCCCTAAATTGTTCATTCCTATAATAAGATGCTAGTGGGCCCTTACTTGGAGATACCCTACAAACATCAGAGGATTCCACTCCATTTCATCTGGCACTCTTTCCTTATTGGGAGAGCAACTGATTTCTCCCTCTCTTCATATTCTTTCATTATTTCTCCCCTAAATTGTTCATTCCTATAATAAGATGCTAGTGCCCTTACTTGGAGATACCCTACAAACATCAAATGATTCCACTCCATTTCATCTGGCACCACATAGTTGTGCAAATAGTATTCACATAATTGATCTTGCTCTTCTAGTGTAGAATTAGCAAAAACATTAAGAAACTGAAATTCCCTACCCATCCCAACTGACCAGTTACTGATTAGCCTACTAAACTAAAAACTCAAAAAAAAATCTTGCAAAAATAGTGCATGTGTTCTTGCTAGAGGTCTGCATCTTATAATTTGGGCAGCTTTATCTGCCACTTCTTCCAATCTGACTGCTAATCTCCTTAGCTCAATCTCTTTTCCTTCCAACACTTTAGTACATTCTATGATCAAAGTTTCTTTTTATTTTCTCCACTTTTCTTTTTCTTGTGAGAACTCATTAGTCACCTTCCATAGTTGATAACCAAGAGACAAAGTTTTATGGTGAATTGGGGTTTTTATGGGAGGAGGTATCTAATTTGCTACTGCAAGTTTTTCATTCCCTATTTTGGTAATGGCCAATTGTGCCAATAGCTCTAGCTTTGCACCATGGCCATATGTATGCAATTTTTCTTCCAATTCTTGTATTTTTATCTCCCTTTCCTTGTCTCTCTTTTCATAACTCTACACTAGTACTTCTAGATGTTTAATTCTATCCAAAGCTTCTTGAAGCTCTTTCCTAACATTTTTATCTTCTATAAACATTTCCTATGTTTCCAAAAAATGCTCATTACTACCCCTTGTATAATCATACTCTTCATAAGTAGGACTATTTGGGGTTTTCTTGGCAACAAAAACATCTTCTGAGTCTGAATCAAAAGTGGTAAGACACATATCTTTTCCTCTTCACAGGTGTATGCACATTTCCAGGGAAATTTCCCTTCCCTTTGGAGTCTATTTCAACATCACATTCTTCCTATTGTTCTTTGCCTCTTTCCTCTTCTTTAGGTTTTTCCACACTCCCCCTCATAACACGTTTCTTTTTTAATTGGCTTGAATGCTTAGGTGTAGGTGTCTCTTTTTGAACATCCTTCTTTTCCTTTTGAACACCCTTCTTTTTCTTCTTTGTTTTAGAAAGTGTGGATGTTGTGGATGTACTACCTCTTCTATTCTTGGGTTTTGGTGGTTTAGAAGAAGTTGGAATTTCTTCCACTGGTGGTGACCTAGACTCTGGCACATTTTTCTCCTTAGGCTTACCTTGGCTATGGGTAGGTGAAGTCATAGGTGAGACAAGAGAAATTCCTCTTGTAGGTTCAACTTGTGGCTCTAAAGTTTCAGGTACTACAAGTGCCTCAAGTAAACTGTTAATATCTTCACATTTCACAAAATCTTCCTAGGCTACATGTGGGTATTGAATTCTCAAGCTTCTTTTTAATAGTAGGGAAATTAAATAGGGATGTGACAAGGCCATGTCACTCTATTTCCTTTGATACTTAGATGCCATCCTTTTTAGAATTTTATAAAGAAAATTTGGCACATTTACTAGCCTATTATGGTGAAGATGAATAAGCAATTTGAAATGTACAATATATAAAAGATTGTCTACCATCAAAATTAAGGTATCTAATGACTTAGGAAGCACAGTTGGCCCAAAACCATGGAAGAGAAAGTCTCTTTGTACCTTGTGACGATGAATCCAAATTTTCTCCTCACAAAATTCCTCTCTTGCAACCATTGCATCTACTCTAACTAGAAACTTTTTTCTAGTCCTAGGAAACCCAAATACCTATGTTATGGTGACTTTAGATGCATCTACTAACAACCCTTTTACCATTTCTTCATCATGCTCCAATGTGGCTGCAAATCTTCTTGCTATGTCATTGTCAAATTCTATCAGCTTTAGGAAATAATCGAGCCAATCAACTCTTGTGAAGAAAGGTAATACCATTGTATCTTCTAGTATCTGCTTGTGATTTGACAACTCCCTTTTAATCACATCACCTCCCATTATGAATCTCTTTTACCTTTGCTCAATGTGTTAACCTTGAAAATTCAGCTCAATTTTTATTTCACTACCCTCAAACCCTTCTCTTACTTTGATAATTCGTCATGCATTTTCACTACCATACTGTCCATGCAACTCCCCTTCTTCTTCGTATCAGCTTAATTGAGCTTAAAAATAGGTTTTGGGTTCGAATTAGCTCAAGATCATAGGATTAGGGAATTGGAAATTGAAACTATCAACAAAAAGTAGGTGATTGAAAATTCAGCTCAATTTTCACTTCACCACCCTCAAACCCTTCTCTTACTCTAATAATTCCTCATGCATTTTCACTACCATACTGCAAATGCAACTCCCCTTCTTCTTCGTATCAACTTAATTGAGCTTAAAAATAGGTTTTGGGTTCGACTTAGCTCAAGATCACATGATTAGGGAATTGACAATTGATACTATTAGCAAAAAGTAGGTGCAATTTTTAGGACAAAAAGGGTTTGCATGTCATATCTATTTGTTTGTAATTGGTTTTAGGTGGCCAAAAATGAAAAAACTAGTTGATATTATACCCTCCTCCCAACTTAAGGTTTGAAGTGACCTCACTTCAACACATGATAGGCGAAAGTATCATTATAGAGTATGGACATAAATAGAATGAATATATCACATGCTTAATTTAATATGAAAATACATAATGAAAGCTTTAAGAAATATATGATAATTATGGTAATGTACCTTATGTACCTATCAGAGGTGACTAATTGAATGCCACATGTGTGATCTAATTAAAATGTATTCACAATATGTTTTGATGTGACAAGAAGTAATTGTAGGTGAATGAATGGTGAGACCTGGCATATGTAAGGTAATGAAATGGAATAGATAGATAATAGTTGGTGATTTGACAGTTCAAACATTTAAAATTTGAATTGGCATCAAGAAATAAGTTAGGCATTCTACGAGTACTTATTATGATAAGATGGATATTACATGTGAGACTTTTGAGGTGAAAATGCGTGAACTGCAATTAATGTGGCGCCAATTGATTTGAATTTTTTTCTACTAGACAGCTCTATGGGTACCTTCGACATCAGGTCCCTTTTGAATTGTGACAGTTGTGCTACAAGTCCCTACTATAATAGGGCCCTTACTAAATTTTTATAGTTATATATATAAGTTCCTTTGAAAAAAGTATGTACATCATTGTAACTATGTTGTGTGTGCATTTGAGGTTGAACAAGAAATTAAACCAAAGTGATCTTAGGGATTGAGCTGTGTAGCTCAACCTCTAAGTCACCTGAAGAACTCAGTACATTTGTGGCTATTGAGTCATCATTTTGTATTTCTAAACCTGAATCTAGATCACCGTGAGGTCCATACTGCTGAATGAGAGAAAGAATGAAATATTCCTTCTATATTGGTTTCTTATAAATTTTTAGAATGTGGCCATTAACTAGGAGAGAGAAACTTACTACATCTATGGTGTGCAACTTCATAACTCCATTAGGAAAGACTTGGCTGATCTCATATGGTCCCAACCACCTGGATTGGAGTTTCCCTTTGAAATCCTTGTATCTTGAATAATTTAATAAGGCCCAATCTCCTACATTAAATTTATTTGTTTTGATATATTGGTCATGCGACTTTTTTCTTTGCTTTTGTACTATCTTAGTGTGATGGATGGCATCCATCCTGATTTCATCCAACCCATTTAAGTGATGTAACCTCTCCTTTTGAGTTGCTGTGAGATCCATGTCCAACTCTACTACTATTGTTAATGTATTATATTCAAACTCAATTGGGAGGACTACTGCTTTTCCATATACTAGCTCATAGGGTGTAAAACTAGTTGTTATTTTATAGGTTGTTCTATATGCCCATACTGCTTTTGGTAACCTAGCAACCCAATATTTTCTATGCAACTGCACTGTCTTGGTTAGAATACTTTTAATTTCTCTGTTGGTAACTTAGTTGCATCTGCATCCATTTAGTATATTTTGAAACTAGGGTTTTAATATTTTGAATCTTGCATACACTTAGCATAGATTGCATACACTCACATCGATAATCTTATATTTTATCATGTTAATCTAGCTTTAATAGTTCTTTCATTCATCTTTTTCATCAGTTTCAATCAATTTTAATCAGTAAAATTGATTGGAAAGGCTCATATTATCCAAGGGATTGGGAAAGGGTCACCATTCCACATTATTGCGACACCACTCCCCAAATAAGATAAGTTTCAATGGCTTAGAATAGATTCTTATTAAGCTTTCATGTTTTAATATGTTAGTTTTAATGGCTTCTTCATCTTTGTTTACATTGAATGATCTTATTGGGATTGATGCTTAGTGGCTTAAGTATGCTTCAAATATGTATGGATCAAGTGTAGTTAACCTATACTACATCATTGGTCACAACTCCATACCTAGTAAAAATGTCCTCATACAATAATTTAGCCACATTGCCATCTTTGGGAATCTATAATGCCTTCACTTCTACCCATTTAGTTAGATAATCAGTGCAAACTAGAATGTATTCCTTGTTGTTAGAAGTAGGTGAGATTGGTCCAATAAAGTCTAGACCCCATTTATCAAAGGGAGCTAGTGTTATATGAGGTTGTAAAGGAATTTCATCACTCCTTGTTGGCTTACCCATTTTTTGGCACCTATCACAACTCCTTGTATACTTGATAGAATCCTTGTGTAGAGTAGGCTAGTAATAACTAGCTGTGAGGATTTTGAAAGCTCTCCTTTCAAATGCAAACTGACCCCCACATGGTTCATCATGGAAATATTTCATGATATCAAAGATTTCATTTTCCCTTATGCACCTTCACATGATGTTGTCAGGGCCAGTGTAGAATAGATAACTTGATATCCAAGAGTATGGAAAACACTTTGTGTACCAGTTGTCTCTTTTCCCTTGGAGAAAAGTGTGGTGGAATTTTCCTTGTCAGTAAATAATTTGCAATGTCAGCATACTAGGGTACATGCACATTAAGAGCAAAAAAGTGTTCATCTAGAAATGAGTCATCCACTACCCCTTCTACTGATTGTGTTGGCAACCTTGACAAAAAATCTATTGCTACATTAGCCTTACTAGGATTTTCCACTATTGTAATATCAAACTCTTGTAGAAGGAGCATCCATATGACTAGTCTACCCTCTACTACAGGCTTGTTCATTAGATATATGATAGCTATATGGTCTGTGTGGACAAAAAATGAATAGCCAGTGATGTAATGCCTAAATTTATTGATGACATACACCACTACTAGCATCTCCTTCTCTATAACAGTATAATTTAGCTATGCTCCTTGAAGATTCTTTCTAATGGAGTAAATAGCATATTCTTTGTTACCTTCTTTTTGTCCTAAAACTACTCCAATAGAAAAATTTGAAGCATCTATATGTATATGGAAGGGTAAGGTCCAATTTTCCCCCCTCAAAATAGGTGCTTGGGTTAAGGTTTTCTTTAGTTTTGCAAAGGAGTGTTGACACTTTGATGTCCAGTCAAATTCTATATCTTTATTCAGTAGAACAAACAATTGTGCAACAATCTTATTGAAATCTTTAACGAACCTCCTATACTAGCCTACATGGCCAAGGAAGCATCTAACATCTCTTTAATTTTGTGGAACAGGTAATGTATAAATGATCTCTATCTTATGTCGATCAACTTGAATCCCTACATTGGATATGAAATGCCATAAAATAATTCCCTGGGTCATCATCATAAAGCACTTTTCATTATTGAGGGACAAATTGTGTTATTTACATCTCTTTAATACCTTTTCCAAATTGCTAAGGGCTTCCTCATAAGTTTCCCCATATGTGATGAAGTCATCCATACATATCTCCCTACAATCATGGGCATAATCAGAAAAGATGTTGAGCATTGTCCTCTGAAAAGTAGTTAGAGCATTGCATAAACCAAAGGGAAAAACAAAGTGGGCATAATTACCCCAAGGACAAGTGAATGTTGTTTTTTCCTGATACTCTGGAGCAATTTTTATTTGATTGTAACCACTAAAACTATCTAGGAATGAAAAGTATTTATTTCTTGCTAAAGAGTCAAGCACTTGATCCATATAGGGAAATGGAAAGTGGTCCTTCCTAGTGGTTGTGTTTAGTTTCCCATAATCTATGCATACTCTCCATTTTCCACCTTTCTTGGGAACAATGACTAAAGGTGAGACCCATTCACTGTTAGATATAGGATAAATGAATCCTACATCAAGGAGTTTTTGAAATTTAGCTTTGAGTATGTCTCTCAAGGTAGGGTTCATTCATCTTTGAGGCTATCTAATAGGCCTATAACTATCATTTATATAGATCTATGCATACATAAATTAGGATCTATACCCTTCATATCATGGTAGTCCCATGCGTATGCTGTTGCATGTGCCTACAACATCGTGGTTAGGGAATTTTGTTGCTCTTAAACCAATGCATTGTTTATGTTCAACATTTTTCCTAGCATGACTTCTAGTTATTTGGATGATTCTTGCATAGGTGATTGGTACACACTATTGTGGCAGCGAGGAATGAAAAATATGAGATATTTCTTTTGAGGAATTGGAAAGTATAATGCTTTGCAAAGGGTCTTGTAGGCATGCGAGAAAATCTTGTTATTGTGATCTCATACCACAATCATTATATATTATATGAGAAATCAACTCATCTTCATCCTGATCATCCAATAGAGGGATACATTCTATTGTCATCAAAGCCTATAGGGAATAGTTATCTTCCTCATCCAAAGTGGGCCAAATGGTTTGCTGAAAATAAGCATAAGGCTGGGCTAGAGGATAGAGGACCAATTTATTGGTCATAGTCCCATTAGATATTAACATATTTCCAAACCTACAACCTATGAATGCATCAACTGTAGCTAACCATGGTCTGCCTAGGATGAGTGGATATCTTGTGAGGTTAACCTTTGGCTATAAAACTATGAAATCAACATGATACTCCCAAGAATCTAGTACAATGAATAAATCTTCAATGATTCCTTTAGGCTTGATTGTTGACCTATTAGCCAACTGTAGAATAGTTTGTGTAGGTCTAAGGTTGGCTAATTGAAGTAATTGCATTGTTTCTTTGGTCATGATATTGATTGCTGCCCCTAAGTCTATTAAGGTATTCTTGATAAGGGTACCATTAATCTTAGCATCCACTACTGGACTACCAAGGTTTGTATATTTAGGGACAATTATGTTCCCTAGCATGATATCGACAAGGTTTCTTAGGACATGAACTATTTGAGGATCCTTCCTTTTTCTTCCTGGTTTCTTAAGACATAGGTCCCTCATAGTTTTTGTATAAATTGGGATGTCTTTAATAGCTTGGATGAGAGGAATATTAATGCTTACATCCTTTAGTTGACATAGTTGGCCTGGCTCAGCTTGTGTATGATTTTTTTGAATGGCTAAGTGTTCAAGGAAAGGAGGATTTGGACTTGAGGTAGTCTTGTGTACCTAATTTGACTTAGGTTCTAGAGGTGATTTGTCTAAAGCTTTAGCTATAGGTTCCTCATCCTCCATCTCAGTGATTTGAGGGGATGAAGGCCTAGTAGTTGTTTCCCTAACCTGAGATGGACATCACTCACATCTACCCTATAAGTGGGGTATTGCATAGCCTCATTAGTATAAGCCTATTGGAAATGCTTGTTATTAGGGTTAGGTGCAGGTTGGGAAAGTAATTATGGTGGTCTGGGTGGCTGAGATGTAGGATTTGATAGAGGCATAATGGATTTTTGTTGGGGCTAAGGAGGACACATAGGCTACTGATAATTCATGTTTTGCTGCTGCCACTGCTGACCTTTTTGCCATTGAGGTTGTCATTGGTTTTGTTGTGTTGGCCATTGGGGATTGTAATTAGAACCCTATTTTTTTTGTTACAAAGGATTTGGTTACTGCTAGTTCCAATTTTGTTGAGGTTGTGGCCATTGTTGAGGGTTTTACCATTGATTTTGATTATCTGGCTAGGGTTGAGAATTCCAAGTAGAAAAATTTTGATTTCCAATGGGAAAAGATGAATTGAATTTAAGAGGGTCTTGTGGCATACCTTGTCTTTATTGCCATGGCCTTCTTTGAGCTATGTAAAATAGTTTTCCATCATCTCCTTCAAGTGGTTAAAAATCAAATTTCTTAGTTTTGTCTTGTTGGATACTAACCACCCTCTTGCATTTACAGTTTGTTTTCCTTTGCCTACAGTTGGGGCATTATTTAATGAACATTTCTTCAGCTTCCTCTTGCTTCTTCTTTATGTTGAGAGTGTCCAACTGAGTGGAAAGATGACTGATAATGTCATCCTTCATGTTGGACAAAAAATTACTTATCTCAATCTTTGAAACCCCAGTAGATGATTTGCCAATGGTGGATGTCCTCTCTCCTCTTGGCCTCTTAGTGAAGGTCTTCAAGTAATTGCTACAGACCTTGCAGATGTCTTCAAATGGTATTTGAGAGATATCTCCTTGCCCAATAATATTGAGGGAATCCATATAATCCTCATTGACTTCCCTCAAAATACTAACTTGAGGGATTTTTTTGATAACTTGTTATGTGGGTTTTTCTTCAAAACACACTAGAATCTCTTCGCATAGTCTTCTAATGGCTTATCCTCCTTTTTTGTAATTCTAAAAATGTCAGCTCTCCTCCTATCAAGTCCTCTACAATAGTCTTGGTACTTCTCCAAGAACAATGTTTTCATGGTATTTGAATCAGGAACAACATCCTTACCTAATCCCATAAACCATCTTAGGGATGAATCTTTTAGAGTGGCAAGGAAGAGTTTGATCCTATGAGCATTAGAAGTATAGTCATAGCTTCTACATAGGACATCAAATTCAAACAAAAATGTGTCTGGGTCTTCTGTCACCAACCCATAACAAATTGGTAATGCTGAAGTAGGAATATTCTTCAACACAATAGCCCTTTCTTGGTTCGTGATTGGGAACTCAAAGGTTGCATGTTCAGGATCATCCACTACATCACCCATGGTTCGATATGTCCCCTCTGTAGGTGTAGTAGATGTTGGTGATAGGGAAATTTCTTCTTCAGTAATACCCTCGCTTTGAGTATTGGAGTCACCAATTTCTGCTATGGCTTCTTGGTGTGTAGAGGGGAGGAATCTACCCAAAGAGTCTCTCTACCTCCACATACAATAAATATGGCTTTGTGTAGTAGCAGTCCTGCACAATGTTAGTGTAACTTTCTGGTGTGTTGAAAAAGATTAATTCTAACAGTCCTAATGTTGAAAACAATGTGTAAACTATGAAAGATTGGAAAACAAGTCTATGAAGGTAGCGCCATCCCCAACAATGAGGCCAAAAATGTAGAGTCTAAACTAGTAAATTGTAAACTTGGTAGAAACCACATAATTTAGAGGTATGACTAGCTAAATAGTCCACTCAACATTGTAAAGACTTCATCAAATTTACAACCAAGGTTTGTAAACTTGTGAAGGTGTTGCACTACATGTGCCTTCAAAGTCCCGAGGTTACCTAAGTTATCCTATTAAAGGTATTCTACTTGCTGTAAAATCACAAAAATGCATAACAGGGAAAGAAGTAAACTAGCGCTAATGGCTACGAATGCCTATAACATAACCTATAATTAGATTGTTGTTAACAAAGAATTTTTGAAACTAACTCAAACTACTCAAGCTGGTAACTAAACTTATTCTAACCTCTGAAGTACTACAAGTTAAATAAATGCATTCATGCTCATGAACATTAATTACTGATAATCAAAATATGAGAATCTATTTTGACTTACATGCAATTTATGAACTAATGATAAACAAAAATAACTACTAAATAGAAATAAACAATTGTAAATGTAGTGAAGAACAATTACCTTGAGTGGCCTACTCAAGTGGCTATCTTCACTTAACTAAATCCAAATCTAAATCTTTAGATTCTATGCATTCATATGAAATTGAACTTCATTCGTTACACATCACAAAATATTACACAAAATCTTCCTCACATATTGTATTCAAAGAAATCATTTCTAAATAATCAAGATGTTTGTAGATGATAATTGAAAATTGAAAAGTAACTAATAAGAAAATATTGAAAAATCAACTCCCTCTCTAAGGACTCAACCACTTTCTATATACAAGCATTAGGGAGTTTATTCTAAACACAAATCCTAACTAAAATCATTAAATACAACTCCTTAGATATTAGAGTTATGCAATTAAGATTGAATTATTCAAACTGCAACTGGAAAGAAACAAGAGTTCTAATCGAATTGAAACTTTGCAAAACAAATCTGCATGTGGAACACACAAACAGCTATCTAGAATCCTATCAACAAAATAATTCTTCTTATCAACACCTTATTAACTATCATAATGATGCACGACTAAATCCATTAGGTGCCTCCACATGGTAGTTATTACACTTAGCTTGATCTGGCACTTCCCCTATTTTGTTGTCCAAGTCCTCCTTTTGCTATGGGCTACAACTTCCAGTTGTTGTGGCTATAGTGTCTTCTTGGGCTACAAGATGTTAATCCACAAAGCATATACACAAAAATAACTACCATGATTAAGCATAGAATTCCATCCACATTTTATACATACTCATGTATATAAACCATGCAATGCTACTATATCATAACTATATTTCCATTACTACAATTTAGGTCCAAGGTTGTATAATAAGCATGAAAATATAGAATACCATAGGAGTATTGTATGATAATTTTTGAAATCATGCATAAAAAAACAAAAACTAGGCTGATAAATGAACCCATCAAATAGCAGATCCAAGATTGAAGCAATAAAAAAGGGTCAATTTTCTAGAGTCTATACAACTTGCCTAATTTGAATCTAAAAAACCAACAAGTTTGAAATATTCATTTTCATATACTCTAGTGCAAAAAAAATATTCCTTGATATCTCAAAAATCTCTTTGCAACTAACCAATGACTATGTTTGGCATAAGCCATGAATCGAGACAAGATTCCAACAACATAAGATATGTCTAGACAAGTAATAGTTAAGTAAATCAAATTTCATATCAAAATCCTATATAGGGTTTCATTAATTGAATAACCATTTGGGTCTTTAGTCAACTTAGTTTATGTCTCCATTCGTGTTGATGAAGCTTTACAGTCTTTCATTTTGAATCGTGTCAGAATTTCTTTGTTGTACTTCATTTGAGAGAGAAATATTTTTCTATGTGTTTGCCATACTTCAATTCTAAGAAAGTAATGAAGTAATCCAAGATCAAACATCTCAAAATTGATCTTCATATCTTATTTCACATCTTGTATTAGTGATTGATTATTCCCAGTAATAAGAAAATCATCAACATGTAACACATTGAACAATACCTAGTTGTCAAAGTTTTTAATGTATAAATTTGGATCAACGTTATATTCTTAAAATCCCATTTGAGGAAATTACTTATCAATTTTTGAGTACCAAGATTGTAGGGCTTGTTTCAAACCATATAGTTCCTTTTTAAGCGACACACCATGTTTTCCTTCCCCTTTTCAACAAAACTAGGAGGTTGTGTGACATATACCTTTGTTGTCAGTTCTCCATTTAGGAATGCACTTTTGACATCCATTTGGTGACTTTGACAACTATTATGGGAAGAAAGAGTTTTCCACATTCTAATTGTAATAATCTTTATAACTAGAGAAAAAGTTTCCTCATAATCAACACCTTAATTTTTGTATAGCCTTGGGCTACAAATCTTGCTTTGTGCTTGCTAATTGAACCATCAAATTTTATTTTGATTTTGAATTCCCATTTACAACCAATGGATTTATTTCCAATAGGTAAAGGAAATAACTCCATGTTTGATTTTGATGAATTGAATTTATCTCTTGATTCATATAAATTTTCCATTTTTCTTCCTTTATTGCTTCATCAAAAGTGCTTGGTTCATGAGAACTTAGAACACTTGAGATAAATGCATAATTTACTTCATAGTCTTGCAACCTAATTGGTGTTCTCCTAGCTTATTGTGATCTCCTTAGAGGAACATTAGATTATGGAGTGGAAATTGAGCTTGAATTTGGCTCATCAATTTCTTCTCTTTCTTCTATAGATTCAATTAGACTTTCTAATTCTAGTTCAATATTTTTGGGTGAGTAGGATGATGTGCAACTATTATATTTATCTTCTAAAAAATCAACATGGAAAATAATTGGAGGGTAACTTGCCATCTCTAGATATTTGAAGTTTTGTTTCTTTAGGATCATACAACCAATAGGATTTACTAGAGTCATCATAACAAAAAAGGATGCATTTTTTACTTTTATCATCAAATTTTCATCTCTTTTCTTTTGGAATGTGTCTATAGGCAATGGTCCCAAAAATTATCAAATGTGTAACTCTTGGTTTCCTTCTTGACCATGCTTCTTCTATAGAGATACCTTATAAACTAGTGGTCAAACTCTAATTAATCAAATAAGTTGTTGTATGAATTACTTCTCCCTATAATTTTTCATCAAGGTTATAATCCTTGAGCATGGATTTGTCTTTCTCTTGAATTATCCTATTCATTATTTCAAGTAATCCATTTTGTTATGGACTATATGGAGCTGAAAATTTCCTCTTAACTCATTTATGTTTGCAAAAATTGACAAATTCATTCGAAGTATACTCCCCCCTTATATGATCTTAGCATTTTAATATTTTTATCACTTTCATTCTCAAATTGATGTATACACTCTTTAAGAAATTCAAATTCTTCAAACTTGTTTTTCAAAAAATAAACCCAAACCTATTGAGTGAAGTCATCAATGAATCTCATAAAAATTGAGATTCCCTATTAAAAATTCTTCATAGGTCCACAAAGATTAGATTGAACTAACTCCAACTTCTTGGAGGCTCTCCAAGTTTTTCCAAAATCAAAATTTTCTTTATGTTGCTTCCCTATGACACAAGCTTTACAGAAACACTTCTCTATAGTGATGGATGGAGGACCATATACGATATTTTGATTGAAAATATCCTTTAGTGATTCAAGGTTAACATGGCCAAACCTTTCATGTCATAACTGATTTCTTGAATCAATACTTGAAACTAAGTGTGAATGATGATCTACACCAAGCTAAATAAAGACAATACAAACAAGGTTGGTCATTCAAATTAGCACAAACATCATTCCCTATGAGATTCTTGATCAAACAAAGATGAAAACATGAAACAAAAGCATAAAAGAAAGCAAATGAAAGCATCTTAACAAACTAAATAGATCAAACCTCCACCCCATAGGGGGATTGGTGTCACTTTGATGTGGAAAGTGGCCCTTTCCCAATCCCTTTGATAAGCTTCAAGATCCTTGATGAATTTGGAGTAGAGTAACAATGCCTAAGATTGTGGATGAAAATAGATTTGATAAATGCCAATTACCCTTAGAGATAGTGATAGCATTTGGATGATTGATGGATGAAATGAGCATAATGGCTTTGCATGAGATTGCAGATGCATATTGTGTAGAGAAAGCCTCTACTTATAGGATTCAAGGGTTGAAGAGAGTGAAATTGGTGAATGTGGGATAAAAAGGGAGCCAATAGGAATGTGACACTTGTCACAATTCTATTGGGTGAGGGTGGAGCACATTTTGGGAAATGTGTTGAGGAAAAGGGGATGTAAGAGGAATAAATGAGAATGGTTGAGGATTTGAAAGGTTGTAAGAAGAATTGAATGAATGTGGTTGGAGATGTGAGAGGACGTAAGAGGAGTTATTGAAAATGTAAGGGAAGTTATTAAGGATGTGTGAGGTTTTTGAAATATTTGGAGGGAAATTGAATGAGGTGGTTGGGAGGAAAATTCCTTGGAATATGCCATTGTGAGGATAAATAGAGGAATTAGTTAATTAAAAGAAATGAATTTCATGTGCAACTTGACTAGTTGACCATGGGTTGATTTAACTCTTAATGAGTTAAAAGTTGGAGGATTTGTTAATGTTGATTAGAAAGTGATTTAGAGTTAATTAATTCAAAATTAATTAACTTGGATGGGTTAGGGAATTGTGACATTCGATTTGAGTTATTTAACCAAATGAGAGGACATTTAGGGGGATTTAATTAAATATGATGAACATTAGTCAGAAGAAAGATGAATTAATCTAATAAATTTAATTATTTGATTAATAGCTAAAATTGTCGATTTAATTAAATAATGTTGATTATTTAATCAATTGGCTAGTTCGAGGTGATTTAGGAAGAAATGGTGTTAGTTAATCAGAATCAGATGCTTAGTATCAATCAAGACTTTTTAAGTGTCTACATTTTGCCCCTCTTTGAAGCAAGGTACCTATTACGTTGGTTTAAAGAATAACACTGTCAAGATAAAAAAAATTCTGATTTTTTGGATGCCCCACTGCTGCCCCAATGGAAAGAATTATGCTGGTACATTTCCCCCTCGAGAGATTGGGTGGCAATTGCAAAATTTGGGTTGATCTCATGATAAAGATTTAAGATTAGTTCAGCTAAAAGAGGACTAGAAAGCTTAGACGTTTGATGTAGACAAATTTGATGATGTATATACAGTCATTGACCATGGGTAGCCTCACGTATATTTTGATATAACACTCAAATTCAATACTTGGATAGAACTATTAGTAAAGATAGAAGAATAAGAATAATAAGAGGGATCAACCCTTGAGTTTGAGACAATGCAAAAGTCCAACAAGTCCATGAGTCATCGAGACTTTATTAGATATGATGATGAGTGATGATGATTTTCTTATCCAGGGATTGGGACATGGATGGCACAAATTTTCTTATGTTTGATAACACACATAGGCACAATGCATCAAGGTGCAAAAAACCAGGATGGCGTTGCACCTAGTGAGATGGACTTTGACTCGACAATTAGGTAGGAGTATCCTTGCTCACACTTGGTATACAAAAATTTATTAGGATGTAATTCAGACATTTCAAACATTTGGGACCAAAACAAAAAGAGGCAAAACCTCCCAGTGTAATAGTCAACAAGATGTCCAAAACATCCTCCCTACACACCAGACAAAATCAGCATGACCATGGTTATATTGCAAGAATATCCAACAAGCATAGCAAACAAAAGATAATGATCAATGCCCCATTCCTTTCTCTCTAAATCATTTTGATAGAAATCATTGAGAGGTCATTGGAATGAGTGAAATAAGATAAATCACGAGAAAAGATCAAGTAAATAAATAAGTCAATGTTCTTCATACCTCTAGCCAAAGGGATGTGTTTTGCTTAGGATAAGAATCCAAATTGATTGCCAAAGATAATGCCCATTGTAGGAAGGATGCATCCTAGGATATGTTAGTGGATGGTGGAAAGTTGATAGGTTGTTTGAAAGGCCATTGATATAAGGTTTGATTGAAATGCTTGAGAACGATCAAGAGTTTGATTTTGCATTTAACAAGTTTGTTGTTTCAATTTTGATTTTGCGTTTGAAGTTTTCTTTTGCTGATTGTTGTGGCTGTTTCTATTTGTATTTCCAAAGGATGAAGGTGATTTTTTTTTTATTATGGATGAGATTATTGCAGGTGGAAGTGAAATGGGATAGATGATTTTTTTCAAATATTTGGATTTTTTTGGGTTTTTTGAGATTTATGAATGTTTTAATTTTCTAAATTTTCAAATGTTTTTGGGTTTTATGAGATTTTATGAATGTTTTTATGTTTTTGTGTCTTAGGGGCTAATCAAAGATTTGCCTTTCCTATGTTTAAGTTCAGAGACGATGTAGTTTGGTTACCATGTTTTTGAACTTTTTTGATGTTTTGACTTGTTTTTGGATTTTGATATGTTTTGAATGTTTTTGGGATTTTTGTGTGATTTCAATAATTTGGATATGGATGTGTGATGATATCAATGATCTATTTGGGATCTTGTTGAAAACCAAGCTAGGGTTGGTTGATCTAATTGATGGATTGATGATGATAACATTGTTGAGGATACACAACAATGCAAGGATAGCGTTAAGCAACACAAGGATTGGGAAGGATATCCCAAGATGATGATAGATTGATTGGATTTGATTGATCAAGATTTTGAAGCTCGGTTTGGAACAATACTTGTTTGAATGATTTATTGTGACATTGAAGTGCAAATTAGATGCAACAGATATTGATTTTTTTGGATTGATGTTCAATGAAAGATAAAGCTTGATAAGGAACATCTTCTTGTCAAAATGTGCCATGGGCTAGTTATTTGGATTTTTTGATTACAAGTGTTTTGACAAATTTGATTTCATGTTTTCCAATGTTTGGATCACCAAATAAGTTGGAAGATATAGATCAAGATTTATCCCCGAAGCAAGATGTAAATATCTTCCCCCAGTGTCTAACAATGTATGGAATGCCATGGGTGGATGCTTGGATAGATGTATGGGTGGATGGATATGGTAAGCATGCAAAGGATGCCAAGGATTATCTTGTGATAAGATAAGGTGTTATAATAAATAATGCTCATTTGGATAATGCTTCATGGCTCAAATAATGTTGGGTAGGATAGGATCAATGAAAATGAACCATGTCAAGATGTTTACCATAAGCAACTTTAAAGTGTACACCAAATTTTTATCAAGATCAAGATAATTTGGAAGATGAATGTAGATAGATGAAAATGGATTGGATAAATGGTTCATGGATGAATGGATTTATTATGGATGGGATAAGATGCTGATGGGCCTAGTTTTTGGTTAAATATTGGGTAGAGTTTATAGTTCATTTGCTGGCATTGTCATGAACTTTAGTCATCGAATGTTAATATTTTGTATAATGTTTCCCTCAAACCATTGACAATGGGTTTATCCTATCCTTGTGAAGTTTCAATGACATTAACATATTATACAAATTATCTATATTAATTTTGCATGTGATTGATGAATGTTCTCTAAGGTGATTTTAGATGTGCAATTATTATGCGTACTGACATTGACATGCATGACACAATTGGTGGATGCTAAGTTGGGAAAGGAAATCGACAGATGATCATGTAGGGGAATCATTCAAATGAGTCAACTAAAGAGCGATGATGACATATTCCCATGAAAGTCAATTGTAACTGCCTTGTATTTATGGCATTGAGCAATCACGGGTGTTATTGCAATGTTGAGTCCACGTTTGGGCATGCATGTATGACTGGATTCCCTACAGGTGTAACCACTATGCCACTCTTTTCACTGCTTTCCCTAAATGGTGTCCTCCCAATTAGTGGGAGTTGATCGCCTTGTTTAGCTAGTTGAATAAATATGGATTTGAATCCCCTTCTGAAGGAGTTTAGTCCCTTAGTTCTTGATTGTGGAAAATGACATTGATAATGTATTGAGCATACTCTACTTTTCAATACAGCCATGCTGATTACTCTATTCACATAATTTTCAATAAATGAGATGATAGTCCGATTTTGAGTATTTTATTTTGTATTAGTTCTAGTGCATACTCATCCAAGGGGGCCCACTTGGTGAGTAATCCTTTCTTTAGAGTAATTAGCTTAGTTGTTATTTTTTGTTCTGCACTTAGTTCAAAATCTGGCATTGACTGTTCCTCTAGCCACTAGAAGTCCATTTTGTGTCTATTCCTATAGCCAAAGCAGACATAGTAGTTTCCTATTTGTTCGCCTAGATCTTTATTCTTTTTATGCATTTCCTTAGCATAGTTGCTGGTTAATGTTTAGTATTTGCTTTATTCCTTTCCTGCAATTCACTTTCAGTATTGTGTGTTTCTTAGCTATAGATTAGAGATGGCTACTTAGGAATTCCTAGTGCACATACAATGTTGACCCATTTCAAGTCTACGTCCTAGGGTTGACAAGTTAAATGCACCTCCATGATGATCAAATGGATATTTAGGTTAGATGTCCAGTCTCTGAATTATGGCTATAGAAGCTTAGTTAGGAGATCCTTGTAGAAGGCCGACAGATGCTTCCACCTAAATTAGCGCACGCAGATGTTCAATTCTACACATGACTCTTGTTTTCTAGGTTTTCATCATGGTACCTATCCAAAGCACCACCATAGTGGTTTTCACTAGAGGACGATTTTTATCTTTACTATTTTCATGATTTTTTGATTTTTTTGATTTTTTTTGAAATATTTTAAGTTCACGCCGAACCACCTAGTGGTGTCAATGTAGATGCTTATGTCATAATGTGCCATTGATATCCTAGTTGAAGAAGCTGCTTTTCCAAGATACATGCACTTGAATATAACTTTTGAGATCCTTGATCTTCTTTTTTGATATTGGAGTTAACTTTGTCTTTGTGCGCACATCGCGATAGATTGCCTTCTGAATCATTATGATGAAGGGTTACTGCCAATACATGGTCAATGTGAGAATTGGATATCATGCATGGAGGAGTGGATGGTGGAGTGTGTTTAGGAATAGGAGATGGATTGCTTGATAGTTTGGAACATTTGACTCTCCAAACTTGGGAAGATGAGCAATGATGGGTGGATACAAAAGTGTGCATGAAATTATGACTAACTGCTTGATATACTTTGTATGTTGCTTAAGAAGCCTTCTTTTTCTTTTGTGGATGAATTTGATGGATACATTTTCATTTTTGATTTTCCCCATAATTTCTTTGACTGATGGAGTTTGATAGGGATAATTTTATTTGTATTTTTTGGTATCCATGTGTAATTGATTTGTCTATTCAAATATTCATTTTGATATTGGTACCAATTCATGGATGGGGTGATGGGTAGATGAAGATTCATGATGTGGCTGGTTGTAGTATTAGCATTGGTTTCATCATAAGGATTCTTTGTGCTCCCTATGCTGAATTTGCTTGAGATGAAGTTTCCCCCAATATTGTGGAGGTAGTACCTTCATGCTTTGATTCTGCTTGTTTTGAGATGTCTTGTTGAGAAAAAATTCACTGATAAATGACCACTATAAATGATGGTATTTCAATTTGTTGCTCTTCTGACTCTGGAATATCCGTTTTGGTCTTACCTGCTTCCTTGAGTGGATAATGCTAGATATCTTCATACATGATATCCTCAATCTAAATTTTGAATATATTTGATCTTGATGTTGAAAACTCAGCTTGACTATGGGAATCAATAACCTCATGTTCTTGTGTAATAATGTCAAGAGTAAAGGAATCTTGTTCTAAATGAAGATCCTCTACGTGTCCATCCAAAGAAAGCATCTCATGGGTAGATGGAGGAGTATGTGTTATATGGATATGATCATCATTTGTGACATCTTGTATAGATTGGAGAGTGTCCATTAGATCATTATAGCATCTTGGAGATACAAATTCTTGATCTTGAATGATTTCAGAATTTCTTTTGACATGCTTTGGATGAAGTCCTTGGCATGGGTCAATTTCAAAGGATGAATTTCTTACAAAGGGTTCTTGGATATCTTCATTAGGCATTGGAAGTGGCTCAATATCCTCTTGATCTTTGAGTGGATTTGGATCATGTGTGGAGTTGAGGATTCCTTCAATATTTGCAACCACGAGGTCAAAGGATTTCAATATGTGAAAGGACCATTGCTAGACTTTGGTGAAAGATGTTGATCATGCTTCAAAATAAATTCTTGAGATATGTCCTCTAACTCATTAGGTGATGTAGAGACATTTTCAACATGATCATTGGTGGATGGATCTTGGATTATGTCAATAGGATCAAATAATTCTAACACTTCTTGAAATAGATTATTGTTGGATATTATTGGTGAATTTTGATCATGATTGAAAAGTGAGTCTTGATGCATGTTGATTTGATCATGGATGGGGTAGAATCATCTTCAAGGTGCTCATTGATGGTAGATATTGATAATTTTTTCAATAGTCATGGTGGAGAGATTGTCACTGTTATCACTAGTGGTTGAATCCTGATAATTGTCCTCAATAGTTATTTTTCGTTGATCAATAAGGTCTTCGATGATATTTTTGAGTTGAATACAATTTGATGTTTTATGAAGATTTTCTCTATGATACTAACAATAAGCTTTACCATTATTCTAAGGGAAGTTTATGACAGAGTTGAAAGCACTTACTTTTGGAGGAGTGATGAGTTTTGTATTAAATAGCTTGTGTAATGCAAATTCAATTGGCTCTCCCAAAGGAGTGTATTCATTTTTGTTATCTTGTGAGGTTTGTATTTGCTGAAATTGACCTTGTGGTGATTGATTTTGGAGATGTGGTGATTGGGCTCATTGTTGATGTTGTTGATCTTGATATTCAACCTCTTGACACTAGGGATATTCTTCTTGACGAGGTTGTGGAGACAACTCAATGTTTTGATGACATGGTTTAAACAATGGGGGAGTGTGTAGATTTTATGGTGGAGATGTCTCTTGGTGATATGAATCAACGAATTTTTTAAGTATAGCAATTTGATTTTGCAAAATTTGTTCTTGATTTTGATCTTGACACCCTTGATATAGTTGATTTGGCTATTGGTCAAGCATATTTGGAATATACACTTGTGGTATTTGTATGGGATCATGCACAAATTGATTTTGGATAATATTCTGATTTGGTATGATGTTTAGATTTTGCATTATAGGTTGACATGGAACATTGTTGTGGTTGGGAAACATATTGCTTTGATTTGGGTAACTTTGTTTTTGCATGAGTTTACCTTGACTTGGATCAATACATTGAGTTGCCAATATATTGTTTGGATTTTGAACAAAATTGGTTTGATTTGAAAACGTATCTATCCCATAGTTCACCAAGTGTGTATTTGATACGTTCATGTTTGATAAGTTTGCACTTGGTATATTCACATTTTGCATGTATGGAATGGATGGGATAATGTTGTTTTGTTGAATAATCATGCATTGATTATTTGGTTGAGAGATTTTTAGGTTTTGACTTTGATTTAAATCTACCATAGGGAAAGGTGTTCCAAAATTTAGATTGGGAATAATCACATTTGTTGTATCGTTGAGGTTTGTAGGAGATAATGATCCTATGTATGGATTGTATAAATGTGGGTTTTGATAATCAATTGGTATTGTAAGGCTTTGATAGTTTGGTTGACTTAGATCACTCATGATGTATGAATCAAGTTTATATTCGATGTTCTTCTTGTGTTTTGACCTTGTTGACCTTTAAGGTGTTTGAAATTTTATGAGCTTTGGTCAATACTAGACTTAGGGTTTGATTTTGATATTTTGATGGGATAATGAACTTGTAGATCCCAAGATGTTGGGTGTGACTTGAGGATGAACTTGTTCAAAGAGGCGCTAATTTAACTAGAGGCATGAGAAAGGATGCATTCTGACACTCCTAACGAAACAAGGTGATTTTGATTTGGTTTAATGATGTACCCAAGTCTAGATAATGATGTTTCAAAAGCTCTAAAGTTGTTTGTGGGATGATAAATGTTTGGGATGGATGAAGTGTTTGATTTGATCCTAAATGAACCTAAGAGGGGCCTTATTTACAAGACCAAGATAGTGAAGAACACGCTTTACCCTAAGATTACTTCAAACCAAAATATCAATGTTTGCTTGGAGGACCATATGAAAAAAGATAAACAAGCACATGTGTGGGGTTCAATTGTGATTTATCTTGATTAAGTGGATTCTTTTTACCACATCAACACATCTTGTTTAAATTTCAAACTAAATGTCTATGTCTTAACTCATTTTCATTCCACAAGGTCCATTATGTGAAAATCAAAGAATAGTGGCCATAGTTTTCCTAGGTTGACTTTGGAGAGAGAAAATTGAGATATGGGCCCAAATATTTAGAAGCCTCTAAGGATAAAATCCCTAGGGACAAGCAGTAATAATTAGACCCTTCAAGGATATTTGCTCTTTCCAAAGGGTTTGAAATTTTGATGACTTGTTGAATGTTTGTTTCAAAGTTTGAGATCCAAGCAATGTATTTAACTAACTCAAAAATTGTACAATCCTAGGATAGAAATGACTATACTTGCTGGATTCTCACTTAGATTTCTCCAAACACTGAGACAAAGCGAATAGTTAGAGATTTGGTGACATTGACTACCCTCCATGACACACACTTCTTGGGGCCACCAAATCGCAAAATCCTAAAGATTTGGAGACCTTAAGGATTTATTTTGTTTCTACTTTGAATAGTACAAATGTGAGGTAGCTTCAGAACGACTGTTCTTGCACCGACAAGTATTAAGGATTTTTGAATTTTTTAAACAAAGGGTTGTAGTAAGGGCATCTCGTTTAGGGGGTACTATGATAAACTCTATCAAGAGGCCTCCTAACCCTTATAACAAGGGCTTTACACATCATAAAGATACTAGGGGAGAGCTATCATGTACCGCTTCCCGTTGATTGCAAAGTTTCCTTGCAATCACAAATTTATATAGCGGTTCAGAAGAGCTTGATTTAGCTCATTACCACTTGGGTCATTCCCTTGGGGTGAGTAATTTTTACCACCAAGGCAAGCCCTCTAAAGATAAAAAAAAGTGAAGAAGTAAATTTGTAGTTTGATCGCCTAAATCACTGAGGGAACACACACAATGCCTTTCCTTCAAACTCACATGTTTGTTCAATTTTAGCTCCAAATTTGAAATGTGTGGGTAATTTTAGACAACCAATGTCACTAGAATTCTTTCGATTCTCAAGATCATCGGGAGGTGCAAGAGAAGTGCATATGCATTTGAATGAAACAAATTGCAAAAAATCACAAAACAATGAAAGCTCAAATTCTTTTTAAACCCAAAGTAAAGATGAATTCTTTTTAAAGCACTAAAAGCTAAGTGTGAATTTGTCTTCTTCAATTTTAATCCATAAAGCAATGTCTAGTAAGTTTGTGAGTTCAATTTTTAAGCCAACTTTGAAAGCAAGATTGCAATGGTTAATTTTAGAGCCCAATTGAAAACTAGTAGTCCTAAAGCATGAAAGGAAAATAACATATGATGGGTTATTTTCCCATGAATGTTTGAAAACACTATTACAATGAATATAAAATTTCTTTTCTTTCACTTCAATGCTCCATGCTCCTCTTGAAACCTGCAATCCATGCTCCAAATGCTATATGAAATCAAGAAACAAGAAGATATGAGGGTTAGATAAATGACTAAGCATAAAAACCCTAAAACTTAGACCAAGTTACAATGTGATTTGACTTTAGGTAAAAAAATTGAAAATTTTAACTCTAGAAAAGTGAAAAAAACCTACACCATTGAATAGGTTATGAAATTATATCCCATTTAACAAAAAAACCTCTGAAAAAGACCAAAATATGACCAAGATATGACCATTTTAAGATGGGGTGCAAAAGCAATAAAATAAAGGTAACAATATATTTCAAAAGAGACTTTGTATCATTACAAAGGCGGTGCTATATTTGAAAAAGTGACGCTCTAGTGAAAAAAACAAAGGTGATGCTCTGTGCTAAACTAGGGACCTCAAAGGTGACTCTGTGATGAAAAAAGCGACTCTATTTGCAAAGGCGATAATTTATTTGCAAAAGCGATGCTCCAATAATATAAAAGGCAACATTGCTTCCTAGAACCTACAAAAACATGATTTTCAAGCCAAAATTGCAAAATTTTAAATGGTTAGCCCTCCTTGCACCAAAATGTGAATGATAATTTGTACCAAGCTAAACAAAGACAATAGAAACAAGGTTAGTCATTCAAATTAGCTCACAAACATCATTCTCTATGAGATTATTGATCAAAAAAAGATGAAAACATGAAACAAAAGCACAAAAGAAAGAAAATGAAAGCATGTTAACAAACTAAATAGATCAAACCTCCATCCAAGGGGGATTGGTGTCACTTTGATGTGGAAAGTGGCCCTTTCCCAATCCCTTTGATAAGCTTCAAGATCCTTGATGAATTTGGAGTAGAGTAACAATGCCTAAGATTATGGATGAAAATGGATTTGATAAATGCCAATTGTCCTCAAAGATAGTGATAGCAATTGGATGATTGATGGATGAAATGAGCATAATGACTTTGCATGAGATTGCAGATGCATATTGTGTAGAGAAAGCCTCTACTTATAGGATTCAAGGGTTGAAGAGAGTGAAATTGGTGAATGCGGGATAAAAAGGGAGCAAATAGGAATGTGACACTTGTCACAATTCTATTAGGTGAGGGTGGAGCACATTTTGGGAAATGTGTTGAGGAAAGGGGATGTAAGAGGAATAAATGAGAATGGTTGAGGATTTGAAAGGTTGTAAGAAGAATTGAATGAATGTGGTTGGAGATGTGAGAGGATGTAAGAGGAGTTATTGAAAATGTAAGAGAAGTTATTAAGGATGTGAGGGGTTTTTGAAATATTTGGAGGGAAAATGAATGAGGAGGTGGTTGGAAGGAAAATTCCTTGGAATATGCCATTGTGAGGATAAATAGAGGAATTAGTTAATTAAAGGAAATGAATTTCATGTGAAACCTGATTAGTTGACCATGGGTTGATTTAACTCTTTAGGAGTTAAAAGTTGGAGGAATTGTAAATGTTGATTAGAAAGTGATTTAGAGTTAATTAATTCAAAATTAATTAGCTTGAATGGGTTAGGGGATTGTGACATTTGATTTGCATTATTTAACCAAATGAGAGGAATTTTAGGGGGATTTAATTAAATGTGATGAACATTAGTCAAAAGAAAGATGAATTAATCTAATAAATTTAATTAATTGATTAATAGCCAAAATTGCTGATTTAATTAAATAATTTTGATTATTTAATTAATTGGTTAGTATGAGGTGATTTAGGAAGAAATGGTGTTAGTTAATCAGAATTAGATGCATAGTATCAATCAAGAATTTTTAAGTGTCTACACTAAGGCTTGAGAGGAGTTTTTCCTCAAATAAAATAGGCCTCCTTTCATATATCCATCACATACTAATTTTCCTTCACTATCAAACACCTTAAAAATTCCTTTTTAAAAAATAACTTCCATATTTTTGGTAATGATTTGACTAATAAAGATATTTTTTTAATCCTAGAACATTAAATATTATCAATACTTGTTTTTTCCTTGGGTTGGAACATCTAGAGGAGCCTTTTCAACTCCAACATGTAATTGTGAATTATCTCCCATTATAAAAATGTCTCTTGATTATTTTACTACATTTCTCAAGTTGTTAAAATCACTAGTAATGTGGTGAGTAACACTTGAATTGATAATCCAAACATCATCATTTTGAATATATTTAGAGGCACCTACTATAAATAGTTTATGACATTCATCATCTTCAATATCTGCATCAACTATCATACTTCTTTGCTTAATTTTATTTATATATATTTTTAAAGCATTGCACTTTAATATGACTAGGACAATTACAATAATAGAAAAAATTTACTTTCCTTTGTTGATCATTATCAATAGAAAAACATCTTTTTTGTTGAGGATTCTTTCCTTTGAACTTAGAGGAAAAA
Source organism: Sequoia sempervirens (assembly GCA_007258455.2). NCBI lineage: Eukaryota > Viridiplantae > Streptophyta > Pinopsida > Cupressales > Cupressaceae > Sequoia > Sequoia sempervirens. The sequence continues at coordinate 660,006,379 of VDFB02000003.1, read as the reverse complement.
GCATTTTCTAATTCAACTTCATTATCTCTATTAAATATTTCCCCATGTTGCAATAGTAGACCCTCTAGATCATGAATTTTAGGGTCGCCAATTTTCCACTCAATGTAAGAGTAGTTTGAAATTCTCAAATGATTTTGGAAAACCATTAAGATTTATAGAGATGAGATGTTTATCAGCTATAACCTCACCCACATTAATAAGATGATTTAAAATACCCTTGAATTTTGGCACTTTCTCAATTACCGATCCATCCATTATTAGATTATATAATTGAGTTTGGAGCATGTGTTTTCTCACATAATTCTTGTGCTCAAATATTGTAGATATTTCATCCCAAGATTCCTTTGGCGTAGTTGTATTCCACACATTTTCTAGCAATGTACCACTAATAGACAAATTTTTAAAAGCCAATACTTGGCTTGATTTTTTGTCAATTTCTTCTTATAGATGAACATTTGTGGGATGTCTTGTTTTAGTTCCATTGAAAAAAGAGGTCAAGACTGCCAAAAGAAAAATATTTCTCATTTGATGGTGTTATTATCCATAATTGTTAGCACCAATCAACTTAATAGAAATGAAACTTAATAAACTATTTTCCATTTACAATAATATCTACGATCAAAGTAACCTTATAAATTTTGTAATGATCTTTATGATCAATGATGCAATTTTTAATTTAAAATTCATCAATGATTTCTGCAATCAATGTTGCAATTTCTTTCTTTAAGATTCGACAATGATCTTGCAATCAATGATGCTGCAATTTATTTATTTAAGATTCAACAATGATCTTTGCAATCAACACTGCAATTTATTTATTTAAGATTCAACAATGATCTTTGCAATCAACATTGTGATTTCTCCCTTTAATGTTCAAAAATAATCTTTGCAATCGATGTTAAGTGTACATAGCAACTATGTTGAGTGTGATGAAATATAACAACTATGTTGAGTGTACATAACATTGTGATTTCTTCCTTTAATATTCAACAATGATCTTTGCAATCAATGTTGACTATACATAACAACTATGTTGAGTGTGATGAAATATAATTTATTTTTGAAAAAAATCATTGATGTGACAAATTTGATATGTTGACAATGGATGGAGTTGATTTGTTATATTGATGAAGTTAATGCATTGATATTGTTGTGGAGTTGATATTTGATATTAGTTTTCCCTAAGGGGTTAGAGTGTCCCTTTTACTCCCTCTTTATACGAATTTATCAAAATTTATATGTAATGTTTAATCCTATGGGTGTTATTATCTATGAAGTATGCATCTCTTTGTTGTATTATTAAAATTGGTTTCTATATGGATCCCCTTTCTCAGGGGTGGGCTTGTAAGCAAGCCCTACAATTGGGAGGTGAGAAAACCTCCATTGATTGGGTTGTAAAGGATTATAATTTTTTTTGAAGACTACAAAAGAAGGCATCCTTATGTTGAAGGAGACCGTTTGTGATTTTACGTCAATAGGTTGTAAAATTTTATTGAAATAATGTTAATTAATTTTGTATTTATGCATATTGACACTTTAAATCTTGTTTAAAAAGAGAACTCGAGAATTCTACATTAATTTTATTTGTTGGAGATACATTAAATATTATAAAAGTAAAACTTTATTACAATTGAAATGGTTTAATTAGACTTGTATAAAATTATTATTATTTTTAATAAAAGGGGTATAAAAACTTTATTGATATAAAGAAAGTAACAATATAGAGAAATTAGGGAACCAATAGGCTCCCTAGAAAAGAAAATACTAGAAAACCCAGCCAAGACAAAAACCCCCACCCACATAGCCACAATTACCTTAGCCATCCAAATGATCAACAATGAACCTCTCTAATTCATGACAATAATCAGGGGATAATTGCCCCCAACCCTCAATATTCCAATCATCATCATGCTCCAAAGCCCACTTGGACAAACAATCAACAACCCTATTCCATTCGCGTGGAATGTGGGAAAAATACACCACCTCCATCATAAAGCACATCTACAAAATCTGTCGGACAATTAAAGCTAGCTTCCAACTAACATCAGTCACTTTTTTCTTATTCAGAAAATTGACAATAACCTTTGAGTCATATTCATAGATAATCTTACACCAACGCAAAGCACAAGCACACTCAATAGCCTAGAGAATCACCAACCCCTCCATAAAGTTGTTAGAATGCTGCCCTTTATAAATAGAGAAAAAGAAAATAACCGATCCAGAATAGTCTCTACCAACTCCACCAATGCCAACAGGCCTGGGATTATCCCTGGAGGAACCATCAGTATTGATCTTCAAGATATCCACTAGAGGAAGCAACCATCTTCCAACCCTTTGAACCTTTTTTTAGCTTGCCTACCTCTTCTTACATAAGCAAAGTCAAAAGTCAATCCCTATAAGCCCAATCTATCCATAATCTCATCATCCCTCCTTTCCAAAGGATACACCACTTCACATTTAGCTTCTACTGTCTCCTAGATCATACCAAAAATTCTATGCCAAACATGTTGAACCATCAATCTATCCCCATGAAAAATCCTACGATTCCTTTCCAACCAAATTTTCCAAAGGTTGAAGGTAGGACCAATGCACCGCACAATCTGGAGGAAAGAGGCTAGAGTAGGCCTTCCCATACTACTCCATAACTCAATAAGGGAAGAAGCATGAACGCAAGGATGTTTCCAAACACCCCACCAAAAATGCCAAGGTAGCATAGATAAAGAGCAATGAAAAAAAAATGGGAAGAATTCTCCTCATTACAGCCACATAGAACACAAACAAAGTGGTCCTGGAATCCCTACTTTTGAAGATTATCCCAAGTCAAACATCTATTCCAAGCCAGAGTCCACACAAAGCAATTACACCTTGGCCAAGAAAACTTATTCCACACATGTTTCCACCAAGGAACCTACACCCTACCAAACTTATGAGCCAACAACTCTTGATACCCACTAGCCACAGTGAAGACACCCTTAGGATCAAGACTCCAAGCAAGGATATCATTATCCCTAAGGTAGTTGCATTGTCTACTAGCCAAAATATTTTGAAGTACAACATGTAAGGAAAGCAATGGTACGAAAACAACTTTCCTAATGTCAAAACCACAGGGAAGTAAGCAGACAGTACTTTCAATTTTTCTAATTACAATCCAATTAAGACACACATGAAAGATTTGTAGAAACAAAGAAGATACTCAAAGACAATGAACAATAGATTTACATGGGAAACCCTTTTGGGAAAAAACCCACCACACCAAGCTGAATCTCTTTGTATTACAGTAACAACAATTACATACAATCAGAGATACAACTCTCTGGTATTAGTTCACAATAGCTTCATTCACTGTTCATCCAGTTACAAAAATTCTCTCATCAATCCGATCTCACTCATCGTGATTTCAAATCAGAATCAATCCTTTAAATCTTATCACATTCTATTTTTTGCCTTTTGTTCATCCTTATTTTCCATTTCCCCATCGTAGAAAGTTTCCTCTCGAGCAATTGATTTTTCCCTGCATGTTGCATGTTCAGCTCTAGTGTCGCAACAGTTGCAAAAAACTAACTGCCACCCATTTGGAAACGCTTCCTCTGATTGGTCCATGAGGCTCCACATAGGATGGTCAAATTGGTCAAGGGCGTTCAACTTTGTTGGCATATCGGTGAGACACTAACAATGTCTCCCTCATGCCACAAAGTCTTCATATCGCTATTGGCATAGGTTCACAGTCTGCAAGATGATATATCGAAAGCCATGAGACTTACTGAATCCATCAACATCCATTGTGTTTCTATTGGCTAGACTCATACCAATGCTCACAAGGTCACATCGACTTCCACTTTTCTATCGGCAATACTTTCCATTCACCAAGATGTTTTGCTAGGTCTCCCCAAGTTTAATCGAAGCATCTGATAGTCGGCAAGACATTCGTCTTTCGTCGAGACTTTACACCGAGTTCATCCAAGTCTTACTGAGTTGGAAAGACTTAAGTCTTTTGCTAAGACCTTACACTGGCTAAACATGTCACACCGAAGCATCGAAGAGTCGATGAGACTTATCATTTTCGCCAAGACCTTATACCGAGGTCTTAAGTCACCCGCCAAGACCACATATTAAGTGCCCATGTCTTGCCGAGTCAGCAAGACATTTGACTTCGCCAAGATGTTTGACCGTACACCGAGAGCTACACCAATGACTTTAGTTGCATCCTGTCGGCGAGACCAGACGCCCTTCCCCAAGACTTCATATCGAAGTCTTTTGTCACCGCAAAGGCACCAAGTGAAAACTCCCATTGGCATGACCTTTCATTGTCGCTGGGAGTTCTTCCTAATGCCATTGAGTTACCCTAATAGCCATATGCTATCGGTGAGACATTCTCCAATCGTTGGGACTTCTCCTCGAGCGCTTGAGCTACTCCGACAGCCGCATTAACACTTGATAGGAACATACTATCGGCCAAAGGTCTCCAATCGACAAAAGGTCACACTGAACATAAAAAGGTCACATCGATAGACTTGTCAGCAAGACATTAGCTCTATCTTGGCGACATGAACATTTCAACAAGATTCAGAATAGTTAGTTGGCCAAACATGAATAATGTCACAATGACTTTGCCCTGCAGGAGTTACATGTCAGTAAGAATTGAGGCACATATTCCAACAAGCTCCCACTTGACAAAGATCTTATTGACACCTCCAGAGCATAATCAAACTACTGAAAGACATGGACCAAGAGGCCCATCGAACTAGCACACCACCTGTATTTGTTTGTGCTCATAGGCTTTGTCAATGCATCTGCAACATTCTCCAGAGTATCCACGTTCTCCAAAGAGACCTTCCCATCATCCACCATATCTCGTATAAAGTGATACTGTACATCTATATGTTTTGTCCTGGCATGGAAAGTAGGATTCTTTGCCAAACATATAGCACTCTGGCTGTCACAGTATGCTCTAACATTAGTTTTGATTCTCTTGCATCAAAACTAATGTTAGAGCACAAACGTTTTAACTAGATTGCTTCTTTACAGGCATGTGTAGCTACCATGTATTCTGCCTTTGTAGTGGACAAAGCGACTACAACCTGCCGCTTGCTCATCCAACTCACTGCACCACCATTCATCATGAAAACATATCCACTGGTGGATCTTCTGCTGTCAATTTCCCCTGCCCAATCAAAATCCACATAACCTTGAATACTGAGAGTCTTTTGTGATTCAACCGAGTTACCATGGTAACACAAAGCATAGTCTGAAGTGCCCTTCAGATATCTAAACACTCTCTTCACAACATCCCAATGTGTCCTTCCAAGATTAGCCATAAACTGACTAAGAACTCCCACTGCTTGGGAAATGTATGGCCTTGTATAGACCATTGCATACATAAGGCTGCCAACCACGCTAGCATAAGGTAAACTGGTCATGTCCTCCATCTCAGTAGGAGATTCTGGACAATCCTCAACAGATACCTTCATTCCCTATGTAACTAGAACAACTAGCTGCTTGCAATCAATCATGCAAAATCTCTCTAGAATAGTCATGATATACTTACTTTGACTCAGCCAAAGTTTTCTATTTTCCCTGTCCCTGGTTATTTCCATTCCCAGAATATACCTTGCTGCACCAAGATCTTTCATTTTGAACTTTGCAGACAACTAAGACTTAAGATCAGAAATCATTAGCTTACTATTGCCTATGAATAACATATCATCAACATAGAGAGCAATAATAAGGACTTGATCACTTTCAGCTTTGTAATATACACAATGATCACATTTTGATTTTACAAATCCCAATGACAAAACAAAAGTGTCAAATTTATGGTACCACATTCTAGGAGACTGTTTTAACCCATACAAAGATTTCTTTAACTTGCAAACTAGTCTTTCCTTACCTTTTTCCACAAAGTGCTCCGGTTGGGACATATAAATTTCTTCTTCAAGATCACCATGAAGAAACGCTATCTTCACATCCATGTGTTCAATTTCTAAGTCATACGCTGCTGCAAGTGACAAAAGAAATCTAATAGATGTCATCTTAGCTACAGGAGAAAAGATTTCTCCATAATCAATTCCCTTTACCTAGGAATAACCTTTTGCAACCAGCCTCGCTTTATATTTTTCTAAACTGCCATCCAGAACTATTTTCTTTTTGAATATCCATTTGCAGCCCACAGTTTTTCTGCCTTTAGGCAATGGAACCAAACTCCAGGTATCATTCTTTTCTAATGATGCCATTTCTTCATTCATGGCTTCCAACCAAGAATTTGAATCAGACATTTTAAATGCCTCTTTCACAGTCCTAGGTTCATTAGTGCTAGAAATTAAAGCATAGGCACAAGTAGACTCTATTAAAGAAAACCCATACCTATTAGGTTGCTTTCTTTCACGAGTTGACCTCCTCACAGGCTGAGGCTGAAGTGGTTCTTCATCTTTTTCAGAACTTTCAGAACTGCTTGATCTCTCCTTAGTATTAGGTACATTTTGATTTTTCAATTCCTCTTTATTTGGTGTCGGAGGAATTCCTACTACAACCTTTTCATTTTATGATTTCTTCTCTAACTACAGATCCAATGTAAAAGTTTTCAGCTCACAAAAAATAACCCTTTTGCTGTACAAAACCTTCTCAGTCTCAAGGTTCCAAAGCTTGTATCCTTTTATGCCAGCACTATAGCCAATAAAAATATACTTTACAGCTTTGTTTTCCAACTTGGATCTTTTTTCAAATGGCACATATGCATATGCCTCATAGGCAAAGACATGAATATGTCTTAGAGAGGGATTCTTTCCAGACCATGCTTCCAAAGGCATCTTTTTGACAAGAGTAGAGTTAGGAGAACAATTTACCAAGTAACATGCTGTAGAGACTGCTTCAGCCTAGAACTTCTCCTCCAAGCTAGCATTGCTCAGCATACTTCGTGCTCTTTCCATTACTGTCCTATTGAACCTTTCAACGACTCCATTTTGCTGTGGAGTATAAGGTGTAGTCTTATGTCTTTTAATCCCATGATCTATATAGTACCTTTCGAATTCATCTAAACAAAACTCACCGCCATTGTCAGTCCTTAAGCATTTTATTTTCCTACCAGTCTAATTTTCAACAAGGTTTTTAAATTCCTTAAATTGACTGAACACTTCTGATTTATTTTTCAGAAAATATACAAATGTTCTTAAATAATCATCAATAAACGACACATAGTATCTTGATTTAGACAGAGAAGGAAAATTCACTGGACCAAAAACATCATAATGAATATAATCAAGCAAACCAAAAAATTTGTGAGGAATGGAATAAAATGAAACATTGTGTTGTTTACCATATATGCAATGTTCACAAAATTCGAACTCAAGGTTACAATCTTCAAGCCCTTCTACCAGGTTTTTATTTTTCAAGTTTTTAAAACCTTTTTCACCAATGTGGCCAAGCCTATGATGCCAGAGCATAGTCTTTTCTACTGGAAGTTTAACCTCCATGGCGTTTACTCCATGAGGGACGTTTCCCTTCTTATCTCCATGACTAGCCTTAAGTGACTTCACAGAGACACTATTGCATTGAATAGCTTGTGCATCTAGCTTGTACAAGGTACCAATTCAAGCACCCCTAGCCAGCACCATAGAGCCTCTAGTCATCTTGTAGCCATTTCTAGAGAATGTGATATGCACTCTGATATCATTCAACTTACTTACATAAAGTAAATTATGAGCCAGACCTAGTATATGCATCACATCATTGATTCCCTTCACTCTTCCATCAGGGAATTGAATTCTGACTCTTCCACAACCAATAATTTCCAAAGATGAATCACTTGCTAAGTACACCTTTCCACCATTGTATTCTTCATACTTCGTGAACCAATCTCTATGAGATGTGATGTGGAAAGATGCTCCAGAATCAATCAGCCAAACATCATCTGATGCCCATGTAGCCAAAGCTGCAATGAAGGTGTCTGCATCACTTTGAGAAGAATCATTTCCAGAAGAGTTCTTCTTTTTCTCCTCCTTGCAATCCTTTCAGACATGACCAGGTTTCCCACAATTCCAGCACTTCACCTTGGACTTCTTGCCAAGAGACTTTGATCTCCCTTCTGATTTCGATCTGGATTTCTTGTCCTTCTTCTTGCCTTTCTCCTTCGATCTGCCTTTGACAGCCAGAGCCTCCTTTGTCATCTAAGAATATTTTTTTCTCATCTCTTCCAACAACAAAGAAGCAACAATATCTTTCATCTTGAAAGTGGATGTCATACTCCCAATAGCCATCACCAGATGATCGCAAGAATTTGGCAAAGAACATAGCAGTAGCATGCAGTGATCTTCATCTTCAATCTTCACACCAACAAATGTTAACTGAGCAATCAACATGTTGAAAGCATTTAAGTGATTAGCAACATATCCTCCCTCTTGCATTCTCAAAGAGTACAACTTCTTCCTCAAGAACAGCTTGTTCACCAAGGACTTGCCCTGATAAATGGATGCTAGTCTTTTCCACAAGGAAGAGGCAGTCTTGTCTTCATGAACATTTAGAAGAATAGAGTCTACCAAATAGAGCCTTATAAGCCCCTTAGACTTTCTATTTGAAAGATCCCAATCATCTTGCTTCATGCCTTGAGGCATTGTTCCAGACACAATAGTCCAAAGATCTCGGTCTACTAACAAATCTTCCATTTTGAGTTTCCACAACTCAAAGTTGCTACCATTGAATTTCTCTATTTTCATCTTCCCGGATGTGCTAGCCATCTTAATTTGTAATTAAATTAAGAGAACTCTACAAAACTCCCACTGGAAAATGATTGACACAAAAAACCCAACCCACTCACAAGGACAACATAACTGGCTAGGCTTTGATACCACTTGTAAGGAAAGCAATGGTATGGAAACAACTTTCCTAACGTCAAAATCATAGGGAAGTAAGCAGACAATAATTTTAATTTTTCTAATTACAATTCAATTGAGACACACATGAAAGATTTGTAGAAACAAAGAAGATACTTAAAGAAAATGAATAATAGATTTATGTGGGAAACCCTTTTGGGAAAAAACCCACCACACCAAGCTGAATCTCTTTGTATTATAGTAACAACAATTACATACAATCAGAGATACAACTCTTTGGTATTAGTTCATAGTAGCTTCATTCACTGTTCATCCAGTTATAGAAATGCTCTCATCAATCCAATCTCACTCATTATGATTTCAAATCAGAATCGATCCTTTAAATCTTATCACATTCTGATTTTTGCCTTCTATTCATCCTTATCTGCCATTTCCCCATCGTAGAAAGTTTCCTCTCGAGCAATTGATTTTTCCCTGCATGCTGTTCAGCTCCAGCGTCACAACAGTTGCAAAAAACTAACTGCCACCCATTTGAAAATGCTTCCTCTGATTGGTCCATGAGGCTCCACATAAGATGGTCAAACTGGTCAAGGGTGTTCAACTTTGTTGGCATATCAGTGAGACACTAATAGTGTCTCCCCGATGCCACAAAGTCTTCATATCGCTATCGGCATAGGTTCACAGTCTGCAAGACAATATACCGAAAGCATGAGACATACTGAATCCATTGACATCCATTGTGTTTCTATCAGCAAGAGATTTCTTATCGGCTAGACTCATACCGATGCTCACCAGGTCACAATGACTTCCACTTTGCTATTGGCAAGACTTTCCATTCACCAAGATGTTTCGCCGGGTCTCCCCAAGTTTCACCGAAGCATCTGACAGTCGGCAAGACATTCATCTTTTTTCGAGACTTTTCATCGAGTTCATCCAAGTCTTACCGAGTTGGCAAGACTTAAGTCTTTCGCTAAGACCTTACATTAGCCGAACATGTCACATCAAAGTATCGAAGAGTCGGTGAGACTTATCGTATTTTCCAAGACCTTATACCGAGGTCTTAAGTCACCCGCCTTATACCGAGGTCTTAAGTCACCTGCCAAGACCACATATTGAGTGCCCATGTCTTGCCAAGTCAACAAGACATTTGACTTTGCCAAGATGTTTCTGTTGTCACCTAGAATTGCACCCTGTATAGAGTTTACAATAAACAAAGCATTCTAGAGCAACATGGGATCATCTCAAGGCTGTGGGTCACCTATAATTGAAATGAACCTCCGGAGAAGGCCGGCTTCCTTTGGGTATCACCTAAACTATTGATTCTTTGAGAGAAAAGAGGAAGAAGGTGCATAAATTAAAAGACCACACTAGGATGATACACCAAATGATGAGAAATCATGAAATGAACACAAAAAGAACATACACTTGAAAGACCAATTGCTATTCTTAGAACATCTTTCAGATTTAATGCTTGTCTTTCTAACATGTTTGGTCTACATATGCATCTCAGGAAGGAAAGATTGATTTTTCACAACTCTAAGATATGAATACAGTATTATGGAAAACACAGTTAGAAACTTGCAAGCTCAAAAAGAAAGATACAGAAATGAGAATCATATAAATATGAAGAAAATTTTTTTAAGGTAAACTCTGTGTTGTATTCGAGATTCCAGCTGAGTTATAGAAAACATACATTGACTAAGAAAGGATTGATTGAAAATCACTAACTCTTCAGAGTGTGCAATCAGAACTATTTACAAAAGGGAAAAAAATGCCTTATATACAAACTAATACGTTGGCCCCTTAGGGCTTACAAAAATATCCTGATTCGGGATAGATTTTCCCCTAGATCTTTTCCTGAGTTAATGTTGAAGATCCTGCATGTCCCTGTTGTTGGTGTTGGTGTGAAGAACCACTCCTAGAAGCCCCTTTTAGATATTCTTTTAGCTACCACATTTATTCAATCCATCGTGTCCAGTTGAGCTACTTCAACCGCACCACGAATGCTCTGATCCTACAACAGATACACGTCACCCTTCATCCTATCGACACTCTTTGGACTGCCATGGTTTACCCTTAGATTTCTCTGATTGGCCGAGTGAAAACCACGCAACCCTGCAACTAGTCAAAAGTCCCTTGAACGGAATCGCATCTCAGAAAGACACTGAATGTGTCTTGTCGATGCGATCAAGTGTCTCTGTAGCCCTTAAAAGTCACGTTGATACTGCCAAAACCATTGGCAAGACAAATGGATTTGGGAAGAGGTTGTGCCGAAGGCACTTCAGTTTTGGCGATCACACGCCTCGCTTTACTTCGGCAAGACTCCCAGCGAGACCCCCTGTAGTCGCCGAGACATTTCAGCGAAAGCTTCATTACACTGAGGGATTTTTGAGTAGGGGTGATATTTCTGTCTCGACAAGACATTATACAGAGAACCTTTCCTTAGCCGAAAATGCTTTTTTCATTTTGGAGGCTCCACCATTGTTGGCATAACCTCTGGGCAACATCATCAGTTGGCGGGCCCTTCATGTTTGTGAGGTCTCATTGCAGTCGGCAAGACCATCTTTGTTCGTGAAGACTCTATGTCGAGCTCCATTTGTTTACCCCGAGTTCATTCCTCTCCACTGGGCTCGAGCTTCCTATGGCCTTCAGTGAGATCTTACCAAGTCGGCAAGACCTCCCGTCGATGGCTTTATCCTGTGGCGAACTCCCTATCTCCTGGCCAGCTTCTCCTGCTTCGCTGAGACCTACACTGAAACCAACATCATCTGTCGGCCATCCATTTGCTATCGGCAAGACATCTCCACTTCGGCGAGACTCTATGTCGATATTCGACGATCTCAGTGAAGTCACTCATAATTAGCGAGACTCCTATCGAAAACCAGATATCGAGGCCTCCATCTTTTGTGCCAGGCTCCTTGTGACTTTGGTGAAACTTGAGGCGTTCGTCAAGACCCTTTGTTGAAGAAAATAACCTCTGTCAAACAGAAAACCTTTAGTTGTCGAGACCCATGCTTTATCCTGCCGACAAGCCCATCCATTTTCCATCGCTGTGACATCCTACTATCAACAAGACATTATACAGAATGCACCCCATTATTCTGAAAGACCTTGCCTGCTCACGGGTCGCTGAGACCTAATACATCCCCCACCAATGAGTCTATCTGTTACAAGTATGTCATTGTAGCTTTCGCCCATCGGAGAGACCTCTCATAGACTATATCTGCTATGTCAAAAGGCCTCATACATTGAGAGTCGCCGAGACAAGGAAGTTGTTATGCCGACCAGGAGCCTTCATGTCTTCATTGGTGAGACCGAAAGTCAATCACTGAGACCTTATGGTGATCGCCCCAAATTACGCCAATGAGTAAATCCTTCTGCCATCGATCGATGAGACAAAAATGAACTCATGCCGATATGATATACGACCACCTTGCACACTGTCGGTAAGACAAAGAAAAGTTGCCATGACATCCCCGCGAAAACTTAAATTCCTACCGATATGATATATTCTGCTCCTCCAGTCGGTGAAACAAGAAGACTTTGCTGAGACCCTATGCCGATAGAATAAGGCTCCGCCGATGAATCACCATATACCTAGTCAGGGAGAGATGATAAAATCGGTAAGACACAACCCCGATGGTGAAAACATATGTCGATAGAAACCCCACGGTTGCCAAAACAAATGAAGCATCCTGCTAAATGAAGTATGCAGAAGCCTTTTGATCGCCGTGACGTTGGATGAGTCCTGCCGATAGGCAACACAGACTCATTCGATGTAGAAAACATAACCTGAGTCGGGGAAACATTCACGGACCTATGCCGATAGGAACTAGGATACAAAGAATGCAAAAACTAAGGGAACAACCGATGCAACATGGTAACAATGTGGGCAAAAATTGTTCAAGAGGGAACCTAGCATGAAAAACCTTCGATGAAGAGATCCCATTTGACCCTTATGACACCTGCAACATAGATGCTTGCCTGATTGAGCCTGAGGGTGTAAACCAGGTAACATTTTTGGTGATTTTTGTGGGATGTTTGCCTGCTAAACATGAAGACCGGTAGCCTAGGCCTATCCATTGGGCATGGAGTCATTAGAAAACTCAGAGGACAATTAAAACGTCAGCTTGCACATGGCCCCAACCTCATAAGATTTATAGGACACAACAGGTGGCCAAAACGACAAGACAGGGGAAACAAAAAGAGAAATATACTATGCTGAAATAACACTTATGGAAAACATAAACCCTACACTATTATGTACAATAGATAGACTGTGTCAGATTTGAAAACAGGGCTTAAGGTGTATCCCATTGACTGGGATAGGAAGCACTTCACCTTCTGTTGTAGCTAGTTGATATGCATTGTGTTCTTTGCAATCTTTGATGATGAATGGACCTGTCCACATGTTATCAAATTTAGTGTGATGGCCAGGTCTGCTTTTGAGAACGTCCTACTTCAGCACAAGGTCTCCCACCCTGAAAACCTTCTTTGTTGCCCTTTTGTCAAATGTCTTCTTTGTCTAGAGCTGATGATACTCCAAAGCCTTCATTGCTCTGTCCCTTGATTCTTGGAGCTCCATAAGCTCTGCATATCTTACAGAAATTGGGTTATGTCCTTCAAGCATTTCCAACTGATGAACAATGTCTAAAGCTGGAAGCTCCACAGACAAGGGCAATCTTGCCTCCTTACCATAGACCAACATATATGGTGAATCACCAACATACCTCTTAGGGGTCACTCTGTCTACCCAAAGTGAATTCTTTAAACTGACGTGCCAGGTCCTTTGGTTGTCCTCTATGGTCCTTTTAATAATTCTAATGAGGTTTTTATTTGTGCTCTCAGCTAGGCCATTACCCTGGGGGTAATAATTTGAAGATGTGTTCAAATGAATACCATGCCTAATGGACCATTCAGTTACTCTTAGACCCATGAATGCAAGGGCATTATCAGATATGATGGAGTCAAGTACCCCAAACCTGGTGACTATATCTTCATAGAAGTTCAAGACTAAAGACTCCCTTGCTGCTTTCAAGGCTATTGCTTTTTTCCACCTTGTAAAGTAGTCTGTGGTTATAAGTACCCACTTGTGACCAACACTGGAAGGTGGGTTTATTGGACCAATGAAATCAATGCCCCATCTCATGAAGGGTCGCTCTACTTGAATCGGATGCAGGGGCATAGCTGGCAAATTTTCCTTTCCCAAAAATAGGGTGCACTTGATGTACTTTCTTGACTAGGAATACACATCCTTGAACAAGCTATGCCAATAGTAACCAGCTCATGATTTTCCAGGCAGTGGTTCTGGGAGCAAAGTGACCTCCTGCAACTCCATCATGAAACTCATGAAGCACCTTTTCAATTTGGTCACTGTGAATGCATCTTAACAGGACACCATTCAGATCTTTTTTAAAGAGAACATTGCCCATCAGTACATATGGTATAGACTGCAGTCTAAAGTATCTTCTTTTAGCTCTGTTGAGACCTAATGGGCATTGACTAGTTTGTAGAAATTTTGTCATATCTTGGACCCAATTAGTTATCCCTATGGGCACATTGTCTTGGCTATTTTTAGGTTCATCTGTATTGGCAAGGACAACATCCTTTTCCAGTTCACTTTCACTACTCGACCCTAAAGCAAGCTGCTCACAAAGGCCTCTACCTCTCACTAGTTTGGTGATCTTGATGTCTATGTCATACTCCATGACCTTGGTAATCCATCCTGGTCTTTTTTCATTCAAATCCTTATTCAATAAGAATTCTTTCACACTTGAGTGTGCCACCATGATATGAATTCTATTATGAGAGACCAAAGGCTTGAATTTCTTAAGGCTTCTAATCATAGCAAGAATGTGCCTCTCCACAAAGGAGTATTTCTGTTCATAGTCGACTAAGCCTTGGCTGAAGAAAGCTATTGGTTGCTCTAATTTCTCTTCATTTTTTTGAACCAATATTGCGGAAATGTTACTTGTGCTACCATAAGCATACAGATAAAAGTCTTTGGAAAAATTAGGATTTACCAGCGTGGGAGCTGCTGCTAAGGTCTCCTTGACCTTTTCAAAACTATTCTTGGCATCCTTTGTCCAACTAAAGATTGCATTTTTCTTTAACATAGATGTTAAAGGTTGTAACAGATTTGCAACATCAGGGATGAATCTTCTTAGAAAGTTGATCTAGCCCAGAAAGCTCTGTAGGCCCTTCTTATGATTAGGCAGCGACAACTCAAGTATGGCTCTAACTCTTTCAGGGTCAATAGTAATTCCTTGCTTTGACACTATGTGTCCTAATAATTTCCCTTTGTGGATAGCAAAGATACTCTTCCTTGGATTGAGAGAGATATCGAATTCTCTGCATTTTTCAAACACTTTCCTAAGATGCAACAGATGCTCATCAACATTCTTAGAATACACTGTTATGTCATCTAGGTAAATCAATATGATTTTGTTGATCAAGTTTTGAAATACCATGTCCATAGCCCTCTGAAACATGGCACCAACATTGGTCAAATTCAAAGGCATCCTTTTGTATGCCATGGTGCCCTATTTAGTTGTAAAAGCAGTCTTAAAATGATCTTCCTCTTTAACCAACATCTGATTATATCCTGAGAAACCATCTAGCAGTGAAAAACTTTTAGAACTAGCAACCTCCTATAAGATTCGTTCCATGGAGGGCAGTGGGTAGTGGTCCTTTAGAGAGGATCTGTTAAGATCCCTAAAGTCTACACAGATCCTTATCTCACCACTTTTCTTCCTAACCGGTACGAGATTAGAAACCCATGAAGTGTGCTTGATAGGGAAAAAAATACCCCCCTCAACTAGTTTAGTCAACTCCTTAATCATTAGAGGCTCAAGTTTAGGATTCAAAGGCCTTTGTTTCTGTCTTACTGGATTGGCGTAAGGTTCTAATTAAATCATATGCTGAGCAATATGGGGATCAAATCCTTTCAAATATGAATACTCCCAAGCAAAGACATCATGAAATTCTTGGCACAAAGCAAAAAAAGCTTGCTTATCTTCGGGTGAACAAATTTTGCCTATCTTAAGGAGCTTACCTTTGAAGATCTCCAACTCTCCATAGTGTTCTTGTTTAATCTACAAGCTGGCCTTGCCCTTTTTTAGCTAATCATCAGTACTGAAAATTGACTCTAAGGTAACTAGGCCTTTGGGCAATTTGTTTGTCTTCAGCTGCATGACTTGATCACCATACTACTACTTGAGTTTTTCCTGATTCAGCATTGAGAACTGATCTTCTTCGAGCAAGAAGGAAAGGATCTGCTCATCACTGTCAAAGACTTGCCAGTGAATGTTGTTGTCAGGAATTGAGGGTTTGATCACAACCTTCACATACTACTGCACCTTCTCCTTTTTGATGTCATTTGGAATATCAAACTATGCTCCAATGGTTGCGAGCCTATCAGCATGCTTGTTCTGATTTCTTGGGATGGACACTAAATTAAAGGCATCAAAATCTTCGAGCATGTTCCACACTCTATTTCTATAGGACTTTAATATGTCATTTTTAGCAACATTCAGGCCCCTTGATTAATAATTAATTTTCTGTCTCCATGGAATTTCAAGTTGGTTATTCCTCTCTTTCTTGCCCATTCTAGACCTTGAACAAGGCCTTCATACTCAGCGGTGTTATTGGAGCATGCAAAAGAAAAATAGAATGCAGAGTAGTATTTATCACCTTGAGGAGACATAAGCATTGCATCTCCTCCTGCTCCATTTTTACTTCTAGAACCATCAAAGAACATCTCCCAAAGTCCATTAAGCGGTTGCAATAACTGATCTGCATCTTTCTCTAAGTTTGGAATCTCTGTAACAGGCTCAAGAATGACATAGTTGCCCATACCAGCATCTTGAATGAGGTCTATAGGGCTGTCCGATACATTCTCAACTGCCCATTCATGCAACAACATGTCAGTAATAGCTTCTGATTGGAGTTCTTGAGTAGCAGCTAGTTCATTGTCAGTAGAAACAAAACAATTTGCATTTGCAGCAGAAGGAGCAACATTTATGGGGCTTGGGTTATATGGCTCAATGTGGTCTTTGGCCAACCTTTCAGACTTGATGGTAACTTTAGTCCCATATCTTGTTCTAAATAACATGTGTGACCAATCAGCTGATACATACCCACCTATCTTGGCTGTAAAGTCTCTAGATAAACACAAGGAAAAGAAAGGTGGAAGGTTTATGACGCATATGTCTTGAGGGACTGAAAAGTTTGGACAAGCATGGAGAGTGAGGTTTAAGTCCTTGATAATACCCAATGTGTTAACCAAAGTGCCATCCAATTGGATCACTCCCTTCTCCAAAGGCTAGTATTTTAATCCAAGTTAATCTGCAATCTATTTTGGCATGACAGAGCTGCTAGCTCCACTATCTACCATATAGTTATGGACTAATTTATCACCAATGATCATTGACACATAGAAAGGAGGTGGTTTAACTCTTTTTTCATTCACTATGCAAGGCTGCTGACCATTTCCTTGAGAATCATTTGTTAACACGACTCTAACCTGACCTATTGAGGGCTCAGACTCATCAAATATTTTCAAACTTGATAGGGCTGATTGTAACATATCCTTTTGACTGAGGATGACTAAAGAATCCCACATAGACATGGTTACATTTGTCTTTCTCATGCTATCAAGAATGTTAAAAGGTGCAATTGGATTTTTATTGTGTACCTCTACGCCAATATGGTCAGCTTGTAAGCGTGACTGCTCCTTGTCTGGGAGTTGTTGATCTCTTTGCCTACCACTAGTCACTCGAGAGGTAGATGGTTCCATAGCTGCCGCCTTTCCTTTGTCTGCTACTTGACCAAGCTCAAATGCTCTCTTCTTTGCTCTGGTGTTGGCTATAATTGGAGAACTATCATCATTTAGTCCACATAACTCTTGACCTTGCTAGTTAAGTAGGGTGGCATCATTACTAAGTTGAGCCTGTTGTTGTGAGGATGCATCGTTGCATGCACTCTGATACGAACTCGAAGTATTTTGCACCATAAGTTCCTGATTGATGAGTCCATTTGAACAAGTGGCTTGATTATGAGGCTGGTTACAAGGGTAACACCACTCATAATCAGCTGCTAAATTGTTTTGAGTGGGAACCAAGTCCCTTATTGCACTAATAGGTGCTGGAGCATAGGCCTGAAAGGCCTTGTGTTCACACTCTGTCTTGGGCCTTGAGAATTTCCCTGATACTGCTATCTATTCCCTTGGAATTGCTGCTGCTGACCTTGAAAAGACAGACTTGAGGCCTGATTTTGCTGTTGATAAGACCTGGAATAGGTCTGTTGCTTTTCCAAGTTTACCAACTTGTTACCAAAAGTCTATAAAAGACTTTTGATCTCTTTTAATTCATTTGATGAGCTTGAAGCAACACTTTCCTGCTTGTCAATGGTTGGGACAACAGCTGGTAGCGTTGGTACAGCTGGTAGAGGTGTGAAAGGAGGTATTTGCAAAGGAATATTTGCATGAATTTGTGGGAATATTGGCATTGGTGGCCTAGGAGCAAGCTTATCAGCTTGTATTAAGCTGTTTTTAGCTCTAATAGCTATTTCAAAGGCATCTGGCAGAGATACTCCCCCCATTGACTATATCATAACCGCTATATCACTGTTCAGAGCTCTCAAAAAGTATAGAAACACATATGCTGGAGGTGGCCTCACCATTGTAGGGATTCTATCCCAAGTCCTTTGAAATCTAAAATTGAAGTAATTCATCTGCTCTTGTGGAGCCCTCTTAATGGTAGTCAGTTGCTCCAAAAGAGACAAGTTGTCAGACCTGTCTTGGAATTGCTTGTGCAATTTTTTTCCAAAGTCATCCCATGTTGCAATTGAACTGATTGGTAGGCTCTTGTACCACTGCACAACTCTTCCTTTCAGTGAAGTAGCTAGCAATCTTACTGTAACATCTTCTTCGGTTATGTGATGGACTCCGCATAATGAAGCCACATCTCTTAAATATTCAATGGGAGTAGTTTGATCTTCTCCCTTAAAAATTGGTAGACTCTTCAAGGCTGCCATTGGAATATCATTATGTTGCACCAAGTTCAAAGGACTCCCTCCGTCGAAAGCAACAAAGGGTTGATTCCTTGGGGTGGCCATTGGAGGTATCTGAAGTGGATTTGTTGGTGCAACGAAATGAGATCTTACAGGTGGAGGAGTGGACTGAGTTCTTCTGGAATAGATGATTGTTGTTCTTTTCCTTTCCTTAACTCTATCTCGTCTTCTTGGTGGTGATAGCTACAAGTATTCAAAATGGCCTAAGCTACTTCTTGTTCGAACTCTTTTCATATACTATAGAAGGCATGTATCTTCTAGAGTTCTTCCTCTTTGTGGAGTCACCAAGTATGCCAAAGGGCTTCTATAAAGCCTGGTAATTCACTGGTTGCATACCAAACCAATAGTTAAAACAAATTTCTGTCCCACCAGGCGTGCCAGAAATTGTTGTCACCTAGAATTGCACCCTGTGTAGAGTTTACAATAAACTGAGCATTCTAGAGCAACATGGGATCATCTCAAGGCTGTGGGTCACCTATAACTGAAATGAACCTCCAGAGAAGGCTGACTTCCTTTGGGTATCACCTAAACTATTGATTCTTTGAGAGAAAAGAGGAAGAAGGTGCATAAATTAAAAGACCACACTAGGATGATACACCGAATGATGAGAAATCATGAAATGAACACAAAAAGTACACTTGAAAGACCAATTGCTATTCTCAGAACATCTTTCAGATTTAACACTTCTCTTTCTAACAGGTTTGGTCTGCATACACATCTTAGGAAGGAAAGATTGATTTTTCACAACTCTAAGATATCAATACAGTATTATGGAAAAGACAGTTGGAAACTTGCAAGCTCAAAAAGAAAGATATAGAAATGAGAATCATACAAATATGAAGACAAAATTCCAAGGTAAACTCAGTGTTGTATTCAAGATTCCAGTTGAGTTACAAAAAACATACATTGACTAAAAAAGGATTGATTAAAAATCACTAACTCTTCAGATTGTGCAATCAGAACTATTTACAAAAAGGCAAAAAATGCCTTATATACAAACTAATACATTGGCCCCTTAGGGCTTACAAAAATATCTTGATTCGAGATAGATTTTCCCTTAGATCTTTTTCTAAGTTAATGTTGAAGATCTTGCGTGTCCCTGTTGTTGGTGTCGGTGTGAAGAACCGCTCCTAGAAGCCCCTTTTAGATATTCTTTCAGCTACCACATTTATTCAATCCATTGTGTCTAGTTGAGCTACTTCGGTCGCACCATGAATGCTCTAATCCTGCAACAGATACACGTCACCCTTCATCCTGTCGACGCTCTTTGGACTGCCATTGTTTACCCTTAGATTTCTTTGATTGGCCGAGTGAAAACCACACAGCCCTATAGCTGGTCAAAAGTCCCTTGAACGGAATCGCATCTTGACAAGACACTGAAAGTGTCTTGCCGATGTGATCAAGTGTCTCTGCAGCCCTTAAAAGTCACGTTGATACTGCCAAAACCATTGGCAAGACAAACGGATTCGGGAAGAGGTTGTGCCGAAGGCACTTTAGTTTTGGTGATCACACGCCTCGCTTTACTTCGGCAAGACTCCCAGCAAGACCCCCCTATATTCGCTGAGACATCTCAGCGAAAGCTTCGTTACACCAAGGGCTTTTTGAATCAGGGTGACATTTTTGTCTCAACAAGATGTTATATAGAGAACCTTTCCTTAGCCGAAAATGCTTTTTTCATTTTGGAGGCTCCACCGTTGTTGGCATAACCTCCGGGCAACATCATCAATTGGTGGGCCCTTCATGTTTGTGAGGTCTCCTTGTAGTTGGCAAGACTGTCTCTATTCGTCGAGATCCATTTGTTTACCCCGAGTTCATTCCTCTCCACCGGGCTCGAGCTTCCTATGGCCTTCGGCGAGATCTTACCAAGTCGGCAAGACCTCCCGTCGATGGCTTTATATGTTTTCTTCTACCAAAACATATTAAGAATCCTCTTTAAATAAGGAAGCAAAGAACTATGAAGCTTCTCTGGACATTTCATGCAAAGAAGATAAATGCTCACCCCTGTCATTCACAAGAATAATAATACAATTACCATGTCTCCTAGCTTTCATTGAGTTGAAGAAGAATGTAATGTTTTTATCCACCTCTTGTAACCATTCAACACAAGCCTTTTGTTTCAAAAAAAATTCCTCACGCAACTCGCACTCTTCCAAAGCTTTCAAAGCCCTCACCTCCTCCCTAAGTAAATCCTCTGAAAGACCAAACTCCCTTATCTCCCAAATAATGCCATACATGTCAGCTTGAGCAACAATCTTAGCATGAAAAATATTTTTGAAACACTGCCTATTCCACCTTTTGAGTTGATACTTCATGTATTGTAATAGTTTGTAAAAATAGTAGATAGTAGTACCATGAGTGGGTCTACCCATCCGCTACCATTTAGCCACATAATCTTACAAAGAAGGATCTCTTAACCACATAAGTTGGAACTTGAAAGAGGGGGATTGGGAAACATGAGCCAAAATAGCAGTCAATTTAATAGGCCAATGATCCAAGCCCATCCAGTCCAAAATCTCATAGCAAGTAGACCACAACCCACCAATCCAAAAATAGGAGACCAAGAAATGATCAAGCCTCTTTGCAATACAATTCTCCCCCAACCTCCTATTGTTCCAAGTAAACTAACCATTACGAGGCTTGATGTCAACAAGGTTCAAGGCAAATATGTTATTACGAAGAAGGAAAGCAGAGGGATCCAACCTCCCAATACCACCCTTCTCATCCAACTCAATAACGACATTGAAATCATCAACAATAACCCAAGGGAAAAAATGAGCAAGGCTTCGAATAAATTGATATGAGAGCACAAGAGCTGCTTACTAGGAAAATCAGTAGGCATGTATAGATGTTTGACAGTAGAATAGTTTCCCCCATCTCTAGACTTGAAGCAACCACAGAGATGGAAGACTTAGAGGACATCCACCAAAGAGGATGAATCTTCAATGGGTTCCACAAGCAAGCAACACCCCCAACATTACCATAGGCCCAAATACACTGGCATTCACCCCACCCTCGTAGCTTTGGAAATAAACCAACCATACTCTCAACAGATAGCTTAGTCTCCTGTAAAAAAAGAACATTAGGAGAATGAATGAACTCACCAATTCACGAACAAATTTTTGTTGAGGTCCATTGTTCAAGCCTCTTACATTCTAGGAAAGGATAATCATGTCAAAGGGTTAGAAAAATGAGAGTCTAGAGTCTTAACAGATCCTGACTCCACCAAAGTCTCCCCCATCATCTTGATTTTCTTTAAATCCTTTCTCCCAACCTTGGAAGACTTCTCAAGAACCCCTTTTTTTTGGTCTTCCTGAAGAAGGCCCAATGAAGGAGAAGCCTTGCTGCCTTTTACCAGATTAGACCCAACTTTCACCAATGGATTAGAAATCTCTCCCTCCCCTATCTTCACATCGGTAGGAGTCTCAAACCTCCCAAGAGCTACCAAACCAAGATCTATATCCATTTGCAAAGCACTAAACTCTTGTGAAATCTGGGTGTTATATGGAATAATGCCCTCTTGAACCACATCCAAAACCCCTTGATCCATAATCATCATACCTGGATTCACCTCCTACTGACTAATATCATCAAGAACCTCAAATCTATTAAAGGTATCACATTCCTGTCTCTCCTTAAAATTCCTCTTTTGACCATGATTCCTATTGCAAGGCTTAATAAGAATAAATCCTTTTGCACCTATAGCCTCACTAGGAATGGGAGCCTTGCCTTTGTCAACCTTAGAGGGGTTGCGAGGAAGCTAAGTAGTTTGAGATTCAAAAGGTTTAGATCTCAAGAATTTTCTTTGCAAATGACCATATTCATGACATAGGCGACAACAAAAAAGAAATGTATCATAATCTAGTTGCTACACCCAAGAATATGAACCCACATGAATTTCCAAAGAATCTAGAAGAGGGTTCCTTAAATAAATCTCAACACAAATGTGAGTAAATGCCATTACTTTTCTATCCCGAGTTTGCTGAGAAGGACCCACGGGTTTCCCCAATAGTGAAGCAACCATATGCGGGATGTCATTGTGCCAACATTCAACTGGGAATCTAGGGAGACACACCCACACCAAAACTTGATTCGGGAGATCCTTTGAAGGATTAAAACCCACATGCTAGGGTTTAATAAATAAACCAATTTGGTTATGAAAATAAGGTCCACCTTCAAAAACTCTAATGCGGTTTTCCATGTGGTTAAAATTCACCATGAAGTAACTATTCACCAACAATATTATTTCCATCTCACCCTCTAGAGACTAGGTCCATTGAGCCCACGATTCCAAAAATTAGAGTGAAACCCTCATTCCCATGAATTTGCAAAGCAAGGCATGCTTCAAAAAATACTCAATATCCTTCATAATCGATTCTAGTTGAATTACCAACACTGGCCTATCCTTGGAACATTCTAGGCACCCATTAATTTTTAGAACACGAGAACCCTTGGATGGAGCAAATCCTCCTTGTCCCCAAATAATTAGAAGAAAAATTATTATAAAAAACCCTTGTTGCATGAGATGGAGATTTCACTCTGACTGCAAATCAAAAATCCAAACTTGGATTGGCCCTTGAAGCTTCCCCTTGATCCATCACCAAAGAGAAAACAGGGCAGAAACCCCTAAAGAAAGAGAGCCCTGAATAAAATCACAGAGCAACTGAAGAAGAAAATGAAACCACAAAGAATAAAAAAGCCCCTCGCACTCACAAAAATCCCCCACCTGATAGTCTGAAGCAATACGCCACTGGTCATGTAGCAAGATTAACCATGCAAGAAGAAGGAATGACATGCAGTCACAGCCTCATAGGCCACGGGCTGCCATGCCTGCGCAACTCCAAACTTCATCTGTCACCATCCCCTGCCCTTGATTAGTTGTTTATTACTAATCCCTTCTTGTATAAAATTATTTTTAAATAAATAATAATAATTAATTTTTTATAATTATATCATTATTTGATATATACACAAAAATATAATATTATATTTTTTTTTCCTTATAAAATAATTAAAAAAAATTAATTGTAATATATGTGTATATGTATTTAAATGTATTTTAGATAACAATTTTTTTTTTTTTAAAAAATAAAGAAATAAATAAGTTGAAATACACACACACACACACACACACACACACACACACACACACACACACACACACACACACACACACACACATATATATATATATATATTTATATGTAATAATATAAATTTATTTATAATTTTTTAGATAAAATCTATGTATTTAAATATAATCATGAATGATTATATTTAAAAAAATAAAAAAATATGTATTTGTTTTGTTTTGTTTTTTCTCTCGTTAAAAGGTCAAGGCCTAATTATTTAGTATTAATATATAGAAGCAAAAATTACAAAATTACCAGATTTATAGTACTGGTATTATGCTACACAAAAACATTATGATACCAAAAACTACTTGTATATAGATCTGGCAACCTTTAGACAACTGATATTATGTATTTGTTGATATATACATTATATATAAAAATTAAAAAATATTTTATATGTCTATTTATATGAGTTCATAAATAGATCTAATTTTTTTAAAATAATAATAACATACTCCTTAGAGGTTGTGAAAATATGAATAAAAGTATATCAATAAAAAATTATTGTTTGCTAAGATATATATATAATAATTTTTTTTTTTATATATAAGTGTTAATAATTTTTTTGTAATTATGTCAATAAATGTGCGTTGTTGAATATATATAGATTTATTGACAAATACGTAATACTTTTACTAATATAAATATTATTTATTTGAGGTGATTGCTCAAGATGTGATCATGTTGATTACTCAAGATTTATGTAAGATATCTACAATAATAAAAAAGTGGATGATATATATTTGAAAATTTATTGAAATAGACAGTTGAGATATGTTTAGTTGAATTGTATTAATTTACTTATGGATAATGAAGAAAGTAAATTATATTTATTTTGAAATAAATAATTGATTAAATAATAATTAGTAATGTGGTGATGACTTAGTATTAGAAAGTGGTGTTACAATGTGATAAATTTAAGTTTCTATAAGTATTATATTTAATGATTATAAAACTTTAAACTATTTTAAAATTTATTAGCTAAGTGATTTAATTTATTTAATTTTATTTTAGACTTTAGCTATGAGGTATTTATTTTAAAAATGCTTAGGTTATAGTACATAAGTTTGATAAAATTTAATAAAATATTATCAATAATTAAATTAATCCATATATTTAATTTTTTTCTTGTAATATGACTTTGTAGAGAAATAAAAAATAAATGAAAATAATAAGTTTTTAAATAATATATAATTTATTTTTAAATGAAAATTTGAATATTGCATGTTATAAATTCTTTTGATATTTTATATCAACTCAAAATAGGTTTCTAGTTTGTGATTGAAATTCTTTTATACTTAGTTAAATCAATTTTATATTTTATTGATAATTTTAAATTGATAACTAGATATATGTTGTAATTTTTTTTAATTTAACTTTGGTGATATTGAAATGAATATCTTTTTGCTCAATGAATTATTCACAAGTTCATATAATAATACTAATATGATAAGGTAGGTAATTAAATGGTTTAAATTTTGCATCATGGAGACACGAGCAAACCTTCTTCACATAGACAATCAAGGGGGGGCATACCCATGGGGGTTTTCACTTGAGGTGTCATGAGGAGTGATACCAGTCCCTAAGTAAGTTTCCATCATTTTTGTAGGGTAAATGAAAATGAGTTCCATGTCACCCGTTCATTTCAAATTATTTTCCCTCATGTAATGTAATATGTTCTTTGTTGTATTGCACATACATCAATATAGAATGTGCACAATGTATTACTATGTGAAGTGAAATAAAATATATATAATCTCCCTACTTGGTTATGTTTATACAATCTCCCATATGAATATTGGTCACAATATTGTTTATCACATATAGGCAATTCTTTGGGCCAAACAATGGAAATAGATTTGAAAGATGGTGAAACTTTAATATATGCCCGTATCTTTATTTTGGCCATAAAAGAGATTCTAGATGTCATTTTTTTAATTTTGGGCGGATGAGTATGGTTTCAATCCATTAAAGTTGAGTCCTCAAAACATTCATGTCTAAAATGTAAATGTAGAAACCATAGTTTCGAGCAATGCAAAAGGTTCCCGCTAGTGTATAAAGATGTTTAGAAGGAAAAAGAACAAAAGGGAGGCATAAAATGATTCATGTAATGAAGGTAATGAGAAAACATAAAATAATGTTCCCAAGTCCCCAAATAAAGCAAAAAATTGGAAAATGGTCGTGGCAAATCCACTTAAATCAATAAAGCCGAAGGAAGGTATCCAAAAGGAGGAAGGTGAGTTTGTATGCCCGAAAATGGAGGTAAAATGGATTTTCCATTGAACTAGTTGATGTGAAGGTAATAATAGGGGGACTTTAATGCAATAATAGACTTAAGTGAGAAGTCAGGTGACATCCATAGAATATCTCAATCTCAAAAAGACTTTGTTAATTTTATTGAGGAAAATAAGTTAATTGATATCAAAACATCCAATGGCATATATTCATGGAATATTAGGCAAAACAATTTCACTAACATTATCGAAAGGTTAGATAGGTTTCTTGTGTCAAAAGATTGGTTGCAAGATAATCTTCTACCAAAATCCTCAATATGGACAACTCCAATATTTGATCACTACCCCGTCGAACTAAATGTTTGTGAAGAGACAACTCCAACGAAAGGGCATTTTAAGTTTGAAAGAATGTGGCTAAGATCTTTGAATTTGATCATTTTGATGAAGGCTTGGTGGGAGGTAACAATGTAGATTAATGGCATGAAAAATGTTCATATTCTAGAAAAATCTATTTAGAATGAAGGAACATTTGAAAGAATGGAACCACTCGTCCTTCAAAAATATTTTTGTGGAGAAAGAACACCTCGAAGCAGAATTAATTGCTCTGGGAGATATCGTACTAAAAAAAGGAATGACTATAACTGAGTTCAAGAAAGAGAAAGTGTTGTCAGAATACAAAAACATTCTTGCAAGGGATGAATGCTACTGGAAGACAAAGGCCAAGGACATCTAGTTAGAGGAAGGTGATCTTGATATGAAGTCTTTCCATAACTCTATGAAAGCAAAGAGAAGTTGGAATAAGATAAGCTAGGTTAAAGCAACTGATGACAATATTATTTTGGATGTGGAAGCAATTAAAAAAGGTGTGAATTTCATTCATTCCATGTTGGGAGGTGAAGGTGTAACTGAATTAATTACTTGTGATATCACCAAGGACATTGCAAAGGTGGTATCAATCGATAATAATAAGTTCTTAAATGCTACAGTTTCAAAGGAGGAGGTGCAAGTCGCCCACCTTTCAAATGCACCCAAATAAGGCCCCTAGTCCTGATGGGTTTAACGCCCTCTTCTACCAAACTTGCTAGGATTTTTTGGGATAAAAAGTATTTGAATTTGTCGAAGAATCGAGGAAGAAAACTAGTTTTCTCAAGGATTTAAACAACACAAACATTGTTTTGATACCAAAGAAGGAAAATTGTAGCCCCTTTTCAAATTTTAGACCCATATTGCTATGCAATACAATATATAAGATCATCGCAAAGGTCATGGAAAACTACCTAAAGAAGATTCTACCCCAGATCATTTCTCAGGAACAGAGTGGTTTCATCCTATAGAGGAACATTACAAATGGTATAATTGTTGCACATGAAGTCATTCACACATTGAAGAAATCAAATATAAAAGGAATGGTGGTGAAAATAAACATGAGTAAGGCATAGGACAGGGTGTGTTAGCATTTTTTGATGAAGACATTGAGTAAACTCAGTTTTGATGAAAGATAGTTGAATTAAATTTTCTACTGCATATCAACCCCTAGATATTTGATGGTCATAAATGGTTCTCCTTGCAGTTTTTATAGTGGGGCCAGGGGCTTGTGAAAAGGTGACCCTCTATCCTCTTTCCTCTTTGTCTTAATGGTAGAGGCACCCAGCTACCATATTCGAAGCTAAAGTAAAATGGAAGGTGGAAAGGGGTAGTTGTTGCTCAATCAATACTTACTATTTCTCATCATCTTTTTGCTGATGACACTATTCTTTATGGTTGCTTCACCATACAAGAGGTAGAAACTATAAAGTGTGCAATTGATAAGTATAGTAGAGAAGCATTCCAACAAATTAATTTTGAAAAAACAAATATCTTCTTTTCAATGTGATCCAAGGCATACAACACAAAATTTGCAATT
This sequence comes from Sequoia sempervirens, assembly GCA_007258455.2. NCBI lineage: Eukaryota > Viridiplantae > Streptophyta > Pinopsida > Cupressales > Cupressaceae > Sequoia > Sequoia sempervirens. The sequence goes on along the minus strand of VDFB02000003.1, from coordinate 659,978,217 downwards.
TGTTGGGTTTTAGCACGTGCCAACTCCCTGCTAAATATCTTGACATTCCATTGTTTGGAGACACGATAAATTTTAAACTTTGGGAGGAAATAATAAACAAGTGTATCTTGTGGGTGGATTGTTGGAAAGGTCATTAGATAACTTTGGTAGGTAGGGTGATTATGCTGAAAGTTGTTTTGGTTGTGATCCCCATCTTCTTGCTCTCTTGCCTCGAAGTCCCGAGCAAAGTGGTGAAACATTTGATTGAAATTCAAAGGAAATTCCTATGGGACAGGTCACATGAGAAGAGAATGATTTTGCTTCTTGTGTGGGAGATGGTGAAATGTCTGAAGGACTAAGGTGGAGCAGAGATTAAGGACCTAAGAATTCAAAATAGAGCCCTAGGAGCAAAGCTATCTTAAAGGATGTACAAAATCCTTGATGTGTTATGGTGTAAGTTGTTGAAATAAAAATATTTAGAGTTTGATGAACCTAAGTGAATCTTGACACTGGCCAATCCATAGAAGGGGTCTGCAATCTAGAATTTCTTAGTGAGTTGTAGCGATGTAACAACAGAGCATATATCCTGGTGCATTAAGGAAGGTAGGAAATACCTGTTTTGGAAAGAGTCATGGAACAAATTCCCTCCTCTAAACGAATTGCTAGATATGGAGGATGTGATTCATCTTGCAAGTATGGTGTATGGGGTGAAAGTAAGAGATTATGCAAAAAATAGAAGGGTAAGTGGCAGTTGGGACTGTAAATGGAGGGATTTTGAATTTCTTCCTGAACTGGCTAAGTCCACAATTGTAAAAGAATTGGAAAATAGGCAAGTCCTCATTTTTGATGGTGATGATTTCATTTTTTGGTGTGCTACAAAGTTTGGTGCATATTCAACAAGAATTGGCTATAAATTGATTGCGAAAGAAACCTCTATCCCTTATTGGCCAAAGCAACTATGTTGGGGGAACAAGGTTCTTATTGTTTAATTTTTCATTGATGTCAATGGTACTTTCTCTTCATTTCATGGTGTTGATGCAAAAATGGTATTTGTTCTTTGATGTCATCTTTATGACAGAGTTGCTTACTTGTTCATTCATTTCATGGTATTGATGCAAAAGTGGTATTTGTCCTTTGATGCCATTTTTATGAGAGTTAATTCATTTCAAAGTGTTTATTGATCATTTAGAGGAATTCATGACAACATGCTGGTTGATCATTCAGAGGTATCTTGAGCTGGTGAATTGATAGGATTGTTGATCATTTAGAGGTATATTGAGATGGTATTCAGTGGAAGAGTTTTTTATAAAAGAATATTTGATAAAGTCAGAGACATGGGAAGTGCTTGCTATTAATATCTATTACATAATAGACTTGAAGGATCATTGTCATTGAGCATTCTCAATTGAGCCTTAAAAAGTTGCAAAGTGTTCATTGTCAAAGATTGTTTTGATCTCTCTTGGTGTTCTTATGAGGATTATGGTTGTTATTATTTATTGTTAAAGATCCAAGATACTGAGAGGGGTGGGTGAATCAGTATCTTCTTAAATTTTATGATCAGATACAATCCAATTATTCCAATGAAAACAATAGTAGAAATAAATAAAAGCATTAACAAAGCATAAGATCAAAGAACACAAGAACACCAAGATTTTTACATGGAAAACCCAAAATGGGGAAAACCACGGTGAGTGTTAGCTCACAGTATTGTATAACCAGTTATAGAATATTATAAAATGAGTGGCTCACTGCTAGGACTCACTATCCAGAAACAAAGGCTCATTGCCTACAAAATTACAATGATTGAATGGATTTCAGGCAGAAAATGAACTGACAGAATACACCTAATAAGTGTAGATTCAGCTCCAGATAAAGCTCAATAAACGGACTTGACACAATTCATTATGTTTGTACTACTTCGCATCATCACATACTCGCATACCTCTTCTCCAAAAATAATCCGTTATATATATCCAATCTCTTTCACAAGCATTAATTAGGTTAGCCTAATTAGATGCACTTATTATTTACACAATATCAACTGTCAGCCTCAAGCTATGCAAAATATAATACACATGCTTCAACAAGTCGACACAACCTTAAAATAGGTCGCACATATACCCGCATAACAAAAGTTAATTTTACATAATACATCTATCAAGTCAGCCAGAGATGGTCCAAAAAACATAACAACAAAACACCAATGGTGGCACCATATGAACAAATGGATACAAGAGATCTTGCATGAACAAGCTTCCGACACATGTAAACCACTTCCAGAAATCGCAAGCAACAGAGATAACCAGAGAACAAATGCAAATCAAAATACTAGAGAATGTAAGCAAAATACTGGTTTGGATACCGAACTAGAATACTGAAGTAACTTTAGTCTTGTTCTTGTAGTTGCAACTCATATATCATGGTGACATCAATGACAACAAAAGGTAACAAAATGAGATGTTTTTCTTCATTTTTCCAACAATCTCCCCCTTTGTAATTGATGGCAACATGTTCCAAAATAAAAAAGGAGTATTTACAAAGTTCTCTTATTCACAACACTTCTCCCCTATCACTAACAATCCATCACTTCACTCCCCCTTTGACATCAAGGACAAAGGGTGTGCCAAAAAGAACTAAAAAATATTAAAACAAAGGAACATGTATCAACTAGAAGATGGCGAGCCTTGAAGCTCCTTCAGAATACCTTCCCAAACTGTTTTTCCTTTTTCCCAGCCTTCCTTTGCTACAATCAACATCTTGTTTAGAGATTCCAACTCAATTAGAACTTCTTTAGCACCGTATGGAGTACCAGGAGTCAGATTTATTTTCTCAAGTTTTTAGTGCATGCTAGAGCTTCTGTAACTGAAGAGTATTCCATTCTTACAATATCACTTAATAGATTGAATTTCTTGATGATTTCTTCTTTCTGTTTCTGCAAGGCAAAGAAATTTTCTCTGTGGGTAGCAATGGCCTTCCAGATTGATCTGTCTTTATCTTTAGAAACACTATAAGTACCAGATTAGTAAATAACTGGGACTCAATGGAGTCCATGATAATCTTGATTTTTTGAGTGTCATCCAACCACTTCAATCAGTAAGATAGAACAACATCTGCTTCAGATTCACTCACTTTCACAGCTTCCAAACTCTTCTTGACACAGGAGGAAAAGCTAACAACCGTTTCTCCGCCAAGTTTTCTTCTATTTCTTGTCTTATCTTTTCATTAAGTTTGGAGGAATTCTCTTTGAAGGAGTTTAACAATAATCTCATATTTTCAACAGGGGTAAGAGATGTGTCGATGGATGCACTGGGTATAGCTTCCTGCAATTCTTTTAGAGCATCTTCTATTAGTTTTATTCCCTTCTGATACGTTTCAAGAATTTATTTTCTTCCAGATGCTTGATTGCCTCACCCAACACAACTTTATGAACTGAAGACATCTTTTCCACATCAACATAACTCTCAATCACATGAAGTTTCAAAAGTTCTTCGGGAATAATCGGTTGAAATCTAATTTTCAAACCTTTCAATATATCACCACTGGAAGATGAATAATCAAGATGCTTTAGAGATTTAACAATCTATTTTTCTTCTTCATTTTTCCCAGAGGATTCCCCAACTGTCTTTTCTTCCTCTCCCTTTTCTTTTTCTTTATCTTCCTCTAGTACCTCTTCTTCTTCTTCCTCTTTCTCTTCATCCTTTTCACCTTCATCCTCATTTTTATCCTCATTATTATTATCTTTGTCATTATTGTCCTCTTCCTTGTTTTCATCTTTGTCTTGTTCTTTCTCAAGATTATCTTGACTTTCTTCTTCATTGCCTTGACCATCACCTTCAACATTGCCATTATTTTCTTCCTCATTACCTTTCTCTTTTTTGCCTTTTTCTTCCTCAGTATGCTCTAGAGGAGCATCATTATGCATTTTAGGCTCATCTTCTCCTTCATTCTGCTCACTAACTTCATTACCAATATTAATTTCAACATCAAAATTGTCAGGAACACCTTCATTACCTGTACCTAGAGAATAATTTTCCTCAGCTTTTTTAGCAGCAACATCATCACCAATTTTGAGGATACCATACTTTTTTGCTGTCTCCCGGATAATTTTAGCTATTTTCTTCCTCACTTTGCTTGCCAACTTCTTGTTTCTTGTCATCAACATATTTACCGTACCCTTCATTCAGAACATTTCAGCACAAATTTTATTTAGGGATTCCAGATCATCAGGGGTTAAGGAAGACCCAATCTTATTATATGCTGCATTTCTAATATTTTCTTCAAACACACCAACCTTAGATCTTCTTTTCATCAGATCATCCCACATGCTTTTAGGAACAACTTTCTTTATGTTATCTCATTTTACTTCTAGGATGATGACATACTCAATAATAGCTAAAAGCAATGTTTTCTTATCTTCTTCTCTGACATCATCATCACATTGAGTTGTGGGTTGAAGTATATTTTCAAAAGTTAACAAAGCATTAAGAGGTGGCTCAAGTTTATATCGAGGACCAGAACTTACTAGAATATCTTGTTCATCTTTCTGGTCAACAGAGGTTTCATCAGCTACCTTAGCCTTCTTCAATTCAGGCTTGGTGTGCACACGTATACCAAAGTTATTTTCTTCTTCATCTTCAGAAGATGACAGAATATGTACTCTTTTAGAACCAACAACATCTGTAGATGCACCTTCACCAGAGTGTAAACTCCCTCTTCTTCTCCTTACAAGCTTTGCTTCAGGATCTTCTTCTTCTTCATCCTAATCATTAGTAACACTCAGATTCTCCTCTCTTGTTGCCTTCTTTTTCCTTCCTCTCTTAGTAGGGGTGGCCAAAGGAGTCTCTTTCCTCTTCCTGGATCAGGTGGTTGGTCCAGAAGAAACAAAACCTTTACCTTTATCATCCTTTTCGGGTTCATTTGCAGCTACAGGAGTTGCAAAGGATTTTGTAGAGGTATTTCTACCAGATCTTCTCAGACCAAATGATTCTGCCTCTCTTTGTACCACCTTATCCCTTCCAAGGGAAATCTCCTCATCAGTAAAACCAACATCTTTAAGTGTTTTCTCTACTTTCTTCTTAATATTAGGCTTCTGTTGTTCCATATGAATCTCCATAGACTTCTCTGCATATGTACCAATTCTAGGTTCATTGGGTTCCTTTGGATTCTTCAACAACATCTGCACATAGCCTTCAACTTCTTCTTCTATTATCTCATATCCAAGAGGCTGAATCCAGATAGTTTGAGGTTCTATGGCCTCAATCATGCATTCACCAATGGAGACATGAAATATGATTTCATGCTTATACTTCTCCACAATTTTCCTCAGAATTCTATCTCTTTCATTCATATTTCTTTTAAATATTGCAAAGAAAGCTGGTAGGGCATCCTCTTGAGCATTCAAATTTCCAAGATTATGCATGTGCTCAAAAATTTGATGTCCCACCAGTTTGGATGGGTTCCATAATACATCTTCACTTTTTCCCGGAAGCCTCTTCATGAAGTAAAACAATAAACATATGATCAACAAACCAAACTTAAAGGCGTAATTCTTTTCCTTTGATTGCTTTACATTTTCTAACAATTGTAGTCAAAAAAGCTCACAAAGGTCATAATCTACACCTTTCACTACCATATCATAGCCAGTATAGATTGTTGTAGCCGAAACAAAATTCTCCCTATTTGTGAAATATATTTTGTGACCTATCATGAGAGATGCATACTTCACTGCAGGATTGGTAATAGTCTTCGTTGCTAGGGCTCTTTTTTCAAATGTTGCTCCAGTGAGTTTTGTCACTACTTCGTTCTTTACAGATTTTAACACAGGTATTGTTCCTTTATTACAAAGACCAATTACAACCCTAATTGCTTCTTTCGTTATCAAGTGTGGCCTATTAGTCTAGAGAAATTTGTCGTGGATTCTGCTCAGAACCATCTTCACAAATTTTTCATCGTAGTTGAAATTAGGGAAATTGTTCTAGACATGCAACCTTTTATCAACCACATTCAAATACTCGGGTTTTATCCCGAAGTTATTGCTAGTAAGCTCTTTTTCCTAGAGGTCAACCAGTTTTACATTATTGTACTCCTCAACCTTAACTCTAATCATCATCCTAGTATCCTTTGTTGGCTTTACGCCATGTGGAATTGATGAAAATGCACCCATGGAATCATCTTTGAAGAATTTCAAAGAGTATTTTCTGTAAGAGGGCCTCAGCCTCTCCGATACCTTCACAACCACAGGAGTTGCCATTTTACTGAATTCAAGCAAATTCACCAAAACAAAATGGCTCATGAATTATAAATATCTTTTTCTGCACATTGAACCATAGCTAGGGTTTCCATAGCTCGAACTCCAATTATCTTTAGGAATGCTCCAAAAGTTCTCCAATTCTTCAAATGCTCGAATGAACTAAATGCCCTGATCATTTTCTTTATAAAATAGCAATTTTCCCTAATTCACATTTATTGCGGCATACTCCAAAAAGATGCTAAAAAATCCTTTCCTTTTACACAGACAAATCCTAATTTTCTCCACAAAGAATCATTCCTTCATATTTTCTACCGGTTCCTTTTCCAAAACCTTTGAAAAATCAAGCTTCATCTCTCTTCTTCGTGCCAACATCTAACACGCCATTTATCCAGGGGGTTCTTACAATTTTCTAATAAAGTTCCCCCTATGACCTTGCTAGGTCTAGTTGCTGAAGAAATCGTCCATACCAGATGAGGGCACAAACTCATCAGTTGTCTCTGGTTCTTCTTTCTTTCTCCAAATCTTGCTCATCTCTTGCTTAATCTCATCTTTTTCAATTTTCTTCACAGATTCATTCCTTTCTGCCAGATTGGTCTCCTTACTCTTCTTGCTTTTGCAAACTTTTGAAACATGTCCTAGTTTGTTGCAATTATAGCAGACAATATTTTTTTGATTAGATTGACTCTTGCTGAATCTTATTCTGCACTGATTAGCTTTATGTCCATACTTGTTGCAAGTATAACAATAGCCATTAAAGGATTGGTTCATTCTTCCATTAAACTAACACATCATTGAAGTCCTGCACTCATTTTCCCTATGTCCAAATATTTTGCATGCAAAGCATTAACCAGAAAAATGACCAGGAAATTGATTCATCCTGCTTCTACATTTAGTTTCCTTATAACCAAATTTATTGCATGAAAAAAAAGTGCCATTAAAAGAGGGGTACCTTTGTGCATTGGCCTATCTCACGGAGGTCTCCTAGCAAAGTTTCTTGAATTTTATTTTTTCTTTCCTTTATTCTGAATCTTCTGATTGTTCATAGTCTTAGAACTCTCATTGGTATCATTTCCTAGACCACTTTTATCTTTACTCGGTTTATGTCCCGCAATTAATTCATCAAGCCTTTTTGAGCTAGATTTGAAATTGTTTTCATAGAGTTTTTACTTCTCCATATCCACTTTCAGATTCATAATTTCTTGCTCAAGCTTAGTGCAATCTTCAGACTTTCTTTGTACCAATTTTTTTAGACATCCTTCAATTATTTTCTTCTCTTCCACTTGAACTTTCAAATTGGAAATATCTTCATTAGCCTTCTTCAACTGATCAGTTACTTCCTTATGCTTGTCTTTGAATTTCTTTAACCGCTCCTTAAGTTTCCAGACACATTCATTCGCATCTTCAAGATTCTCGTTCAGATCTCTGTTTTCTTTTTCAACATTATCAAGATCCTCAAGAGGAGTCTAAAGCTCTCCTTTATCATTCATTTCTCCCATCTTCAGGATCCCCCTCAAGTTGTTAGGCTTAACCGAAGGAACCGAGCTCTGATACCAATTGTTAAAGATCCAAGATACTGAGAGGGGGGGTGAATTAGTATTTTCTTAAATTTTCTAATCAGATACCATCCAATTATTCCAATGCAAATAATAGCAGAAATAAATAAAAGCACTAATAGAGCATAAGATTAGAACACAAGAACATGAGGATTTTTATGTGGAAAACCCAAAATGGGAAAAACCACGGTGAGTGTTAGCTCACAATATTGTATAACCAGTTATAGCATATTACAAAATGGGTGGCTCACTGGCAGGACTCACTATCTAGAAACAAAGGCTCACTTCCTACAAAATTACAATGATTGAATGGCTTTCAGCTAGAAAATGAACTAACAAAGTACACCTAATAAGTGCAAATTCAGTTCCAGATAAAGCTCAATAGATGGACTTGAAACACTTCATTATGTTTGCACTACTTAGCATCATCACATACTCACATACCTCTTCTCCAAAAATAGTCCATTATATATATCCAATCTCTTTCACAAGCATCAATTAGGTCGGCCTAATTAGATGCACTTATTATTTACAAAATATCAACTGTCAGCCTCAAGCTATGCAAAAGATAATACACATGCTTCAACAAGTCAACACAACCTTAAAATAGGTTGCACATATACCCGCAAAACAAAAGTTAATTTTACATAATACATTTATCAAGTCGACCAGAGATGGTCTAAAAAACATAACAACAAAACACCAACGGTGGCACCATACGAACAAATGGATTCGAGAGATCTTGCATGAACAAGCTTCTAACACTTGTAAACCACTTCCAAAAACTGCAAGCAACAGAGATCACCAGAGAACAAATGTGGATCAAAATACCAGAGGATGTAAGCAAAATATCGGTTAACATACTAGACTAGAATACCAGAGTAACTTTAGTCTTGTTCTTACAGTTGCAACTCATATATCATGGTGACATCAATGACAACAAAAAGGTAACAAAATGAGATGTTTTTTCTTCATTTTTCCAACAATCTCCCCCTTTGTCATTGATGGAAACATGTGCCGAAACCAAAAAGGAGTATTTACAGAGTTCTCTTAATCACATCACTTCTCCCCCTATCACTAAAAATCCATCACTTCACTCCCCCTTTGACATCAAGGACAAAGGGTGTGCCAAAAACAACTGAAAAATATTAAAACAAAGGAACATGTATCAACTAGAAGATGACAAGCCTTGAAGCTCATTCAGAATACCTTCCCAGACTATTTTTCCTTTTTCCCAGCCTTCCTTTGCTGCAATCAACATCTTGTTTAGAGATTCCAACTCAATCAGAACTTCTTTAGCACCATATGGAGTACCAGGAGTCAGATTTATTTTCTTAAGTTTTTTAGTGCATGCTTCTGCAATCAGAGAGCATTCCATTCTTACAATATCACTTAATAGACTGAATTTCTTGATGATTTCTTCTTTCTGTTTCTGCAAGGCAAAGCAATTTTCTCTGTGGGTAGCGATGGCCTTCCAGATTGATCTGTCTTTATCTTTAGAAACACTATAAGTACCAGAAATAGTAAATAATTGGGACTCAATGGAGTCCATGACAATCTTGATTTTCTGAGTTGCATTCGACCACTTCAATCAATAAGATTGAACAACATCTACTTTAGATTCACTCACTTTCACAGCATCCAAAATCTTCTTGACACAGGAGTGTGCCAGAGCACATTTTTCATGCAAAGCCAACAACCTTTTTTCTGCCAAGTTTTCTTCTATCTCTTGTCTTATCTTTTCATTAAGTCTGAAGGAATGCTCTTTGAAGGAGTGTAACAATAATGTCATATTTTCAACAGGGGCAAGAAATATTTTGATGGATGCACCGAGTATAGCTTCCTGTAATGCTTTTAGAGCATCTTCTATTAGTTCCATTCCCTTCTGATGCATTTCAAGAATTTCTTCGCTTTCAGATGCTTGCATTGCCTCACCCAACACAACTTTATGAACTGAAGACATCTTTTCCACATCAACATAATCCTTAATCACAAGAAGTTTCAAAATTTCATGGGGAATAATCGGTTGAAATCTAATTTTCCTAGATAACAAACCTTTCAATATATCACCACCAGAAGATGAATCACCGGGATGTTTCAAAGATTTAAAAATCTATTTTCCTTCTTCATTTTTCTTGGAGGATTCCCCAACTGTCTTTTCTTCCTTTCCCAAGTTTTCTTTTTCTTTATCTTCCTCTAGTACCTCTTCTTCCTTTTCACCTTCATCCTCATTTTTATCCTCATCATTATTATCTTTGTCATTATTGTCCTCTTCCTTGTTTTCATCTTTGTCTTGTTCTTTCTCAGGATTATCTTGACTTTCTTCTTCATTTCCTTGACCATCACTTTCAACATTGCCATTGTTTTCTTCCTCATTACCTTGCTCTTTTTCGCCTTTTTCTTCTTCAATATGCTCTGGAGGAGCATCATTATGCATTTCAGGCTCATCTTCTCCTTCATTCTTCTCACTAACTTCATTACCAATATTAATTTCAACATCAAAATTGTTAGGAACACCTTCATTACCTTTACCCAGAGAATTATTTTCCTCAGCTTTTTCAGTAGCAACATCAGCACCGGTTTTGAGCATACCATACTTTTCTGTTGTCTCCCAGATAATTTTAGCCGTTTCCTTCCTCACTTTCCTTGTCAGCTTCTTGTTTCTTGTCATCAACATATTTACCCTACGCTTCATTCAGAACATTTCAACACAGATTTTCTTCATGGATTCCAGATCATCAGGGGTCAAGGAAAACCCAATCTTATTATATGCTGCATTTCTAATCTTTTCTTCAAACACAACAACCTCATATCTTCTTTTCATCAGATCATCCCACATGCTTTTAGGAGCAACTTTCTTTATGTTATCCCATTTTACTTCTAAGACAATGACATACTCAATAACAACTAAAAGCAGTGTTTTCTTATCTTCTTCTCCAAGATCATCATAGCATTGAGTTGTGGGTTGAAGTATATTTTCAAAAGTTGAATACAAGCTTTGATTGATTCTATTTATTTTATTTTATCTAACTAGATGAAATGGTTGTTTGATACATTATTGCTATAGTATGATTATGCCCATTTGTAAAGATTTCCTAGGTGACATTGAGATAATTTTTCTTCCTTTGATCACATGACTAATGGTACAAAATTAATTTGTTTGGTTCTAGGTATAAGGAAGCCAATATAAAAAAATATCAATACTTGGAACTTGTTGTATATCAAAAAATCTCTATTTGATATATAAGTGAATGGATCGTTCCTATCAAATTTCCCATATCCATCTTTGGTAGTATATTTTGAGATCTTGTTTGAGTGCAAGAATTTGGATTCAAATTAGTTGGCTTCAATGATCCATCTTTATTTCTTGAAACATCATGTTGTTGCAATTATGCGAAGATTGGTGTTGTCATTGATGTCAAAAAGTTTGTGTTGTCATTGGTGTCAACTGGTTGATGGAAGAGGTGTTAGTTGATCTATCTAGGTATGCATGTATAGTTGAGATATTGAGGAAGTTTTGTGAGTACATGGAGCTATCTTTATGATGTGAGATGCTAAGATGATGTCTCTGGTGCTTGGTTTTCAAGTGATTTTGAGAAAATTTAAAGAGAATAGAAAACAGTGTGGTGAAGGTGTGTTCAGTGGTTCAGAATGTGCTTAGGAATGTGCTTCGTGTTTCTTCTATGTTGATGCTATGCCTATGTGGTTAAGATATGTTGATGAGAAGTGATCAGAGATGTTATATTCAAGAGATGGTATGTTTTATTATTGTACAAAAGAAGTTTTGTTCACTAGTGTGTGAGGGTTTTGATGTTTTGATAAGATACAACTGATTCACCCCTACTCTTAATTGTCTTGTTGATAAGATACAACTAATTCACCCTTGCTTGCAAGGTTCCATGGAGAAAATATTAACAAATTGAGGTAGATCTAAGATGGTGAACAAGAAGGATATCCCTATGTTTGATGGCACAGACTATGCATTATAGAAGGTTAAGACGGAAGACTATTTGGTTTACCTTGGGTTTGATGTCTTACATGCAGTGAAGAGTGCATACATACCTAAAAATGGACCAAGCACAAGTGATGATATCAAGGCCTATGAAACAAATGCTAAAACATGGTTTGTTATTTTGAGCAGTCTTACAAATTCTAAATTAGTGAAAGTTATGGATTTGAAAACTGCTAAAGAAATATGGGATAAGATAGAAAGTATTTATGAAGGAGATGATAAGGCTAAATAGGCTAAGATGCAGAATATGAAGACACAATTTGAGAACTTGCGAATGTCTGAAGTTGAAATAGTTACAAGTTACATGCAGAGGGTTGGTGAACTCGTTAGTGCAATGAGAGGTCTTGGTGCAACAGTCAAAGAACCTAAAGTGGTAATGATAATTCTGAGAACTCTTCCTGATTCTTATGGTAATTTTTTTTTTGCTATTGAGGAATTTGCAAATTTCAATACTTACACTAGAGATCAGTTACCTAGCACACTAACTACATTTGAAATGAAAAAAATTGGTTTGAATAATGGTGCAAAAGTGGACATTGCTTTCAAGGTTGGAAAATTAGAAAATATTGAAGATTTAGATGGAGATGATCTTGATGATGTGGAAACTAAATTTGTAAGAAGGATGAAATTTAGGGCATTGGTAATGTGACAAATGACATAGTGAAAGTTAACTACAATGTGACAAATGACATAGTGAAAGTTAACTACACTTGATCCATACAAATTCAAGGCATATTTAGCCCACTAAGCATTAATCCCAATAAGATCATTCACTATAAACAAAGAAAAATAAGCCATTAAAACTAACATGCTAAATCATGAAAGCTTGAAAAACCTCTAATCTAAGACATTGAAACTTATCCTATTGGGGGAGTGGTGTCACATTGATGTGGAATGTCAACCCTTTCGCAATCCCTTGGATAATGAACTTGTTTCAATCAGTTTTATTGAAGAAAATTGATGAAATCATTGTTAGATGTGTATGAAAATATGATTTAAAGCTAAATGAATATGATACAAGCTATTTTAACATGATTTATGCTAAGATTATTGATATGGGTGTATGAAAATCTACTCTAGATGTATGCAAGCTTAAAAATATTAAAATCCTTATTAACAAATAAGCTATATGTATGCATCTATGTTATCATTAAAGCCATTAATGGAAGCTTAAAGCTAATATGCAACTAAAAATGAACTAAAATATGTTAAATATGAGTAAAGTATGAGTGTGAGTGTGAGGGAATTTAACAACATAAGTTTGCAATTGAAAAATGGATCCATTTGTCTCCAAATAGTGTTCTATTTATAGGAAAGCAAATGAGAAATGAAGGGTTGAGATTAAAAAGATCAATCAACGGTCAAGGATGAAAGGAAGAAGAGGCATGGATTATGGATTCTCATCAATGGGTGAGAATGGAAGATTATTTTTAATCAAGGGTTCTCATTTGTTCCAAACAAACACACTTTTGACCTGCACACACGGGTCACAAGGTAACTTGCTCAAGAAGTCACAAGTTTAGCTTGCTCAAGAAGCCGAGTGAGAATATCCCTTTTTAAAATGATTGGAGGAGAGAGAATTTTCTTGGAATATTCTCATAGGTGAAGAAAAAAGGATACTTTGCAATTTAAAACAAAGTTTTAATTGTGCAAAAATGGGAAGGAATATTCCATGAGAATATTCCCCTTTTGGAGGAATGAAAAAAGGAGTAATATTCCCTTGGAATATTCCCTTATAAGTGGAATAATTAGTAATTTGATAATTAAAACAAAGTTTCAATTATGAAAATTAGGGGAATTATATGATATTCATTAAATAATTGATTTAATGGAGTTCAAATGAAAAAGAAATGGATGAGATTGATTTGATCTATCAATGGTCACAAATGAAAGAAGGATGAAACATGGATCAAGGATTCTCATCAATGGATGAGAATCAAAGATCACATGGATCAAGAAAAGATGAAGGGCTCAAAATCATGCAAAAAAACACACTTCACAACTTTGAAAAGTTGTTTCAAAGTTTGTTTGGAGTAATCATTACCTTTTTTTGGAGGAAAATAGGAGAATATTCCTTTGGAATATTCCCTATGCAAGTGGATGAGAGGGACATTAGAAATTTAGTTAGTTAAAACTAAATTTGAATGTGCAAGATGAGGAATGTGAGGATATTCATTAAATTATTGATTTATTTAATGAAAAGGAGATGCAAATATGATATTTAATTAAATAGTTTAGGTTATTTAATTAAATAAGAGGACTTAGGTTTAAAATTAAATAATTTTCATTTATTTAATTAAACCAAATGAAATTTCAGTGTGAGAGGGGGTGAATTAACCCAATTAGGTCAATTAGATTAATAGGTGAAAATGAGACATTTAATTTAATAATTAGGCTTATTTAATTAAACAAGCGAAAAGAGGATGGGTTTGAGGACAAAATGGTGTTAGTTAGCCAATGTGATCCATTGAGACATTTTTAAGTGTCTACATTTTTTCCCTCTTTGAAGCAATGTACTTGTTGCATTGGTTCAAAGTCTAATGTTGATTTCGATGTTGATGACAATCTGAAACAGATATTGATGATCTCTTTGAGTTGTTGATAGCCAAGATAAAGTTGATTGATCTGATTGATTGGTTGATGACATTGTTGAGGATTCACAATAATGCAAGGATTGTTTTAAATAACACGAGGATTGATAGGGAATCATATATCCCAATGATGATTGATTTGATAGATTGATCAAAATTTTCTAGCAAGGCCTAGAACAAAATTTGTTAGATGATTTGATATCGATATGATTGAAAGATGGTTGGTTTCCCCCTCAAGAGATTTATTGGGGAATAAAGTGTTCCAATTAGGCTCACAAAAGGTGAAAATCAGACATTGAATGAAAGAGACACAACTTTGCAGATTGTTGAGTTGAAGATGATATAGATTCCCCATTGTGCCCAGTGGAAGAGGGATTGCTGTTGTACGATAGCTCAGATATTGATGTAGACAAATTTCATGATGTATAGACAATCATCAGCTATGGGTAGTCTCATGTATATTTCGATGTAGATCACATAGATTTGATGCTTGGATAGAATTGTTAGTAAAGATAAAAGAATAAGAAGAATAAGATGAATGGATTAACCATTGATTTTGAGATTGATTCAAAAATTCCAAAAAGTCCATGATGCACCGAGACTTTATTAGATGATGGTGGTGAGAGATGATGATGATGATTTTCTCATATCTTGGGATTGGGATTTTTTGTCATTCAGGTTATTTTTGATATAACACATAGACATGATGCATCAAGGTATTGAAAACTAGGATGGCATTGTATCTAGTGTAATGGAATTTGACTCTACAAGTAAATAGGATAGTTTTTGTTCATACCTTGACATACAAAAACCTCGTTGGAATGTAGTTTAGAAGCTTAGAATGTATCAGACCAAAGCATACACAATAGTCAACAATCTACTCCAAACAACTTCCCTACACACAACAGAGCAAGTATGTTCCAAGATTATTTTACAAGAATACCTAGAAGCACAACAAACGAAAGATAATGATCGATGCCCCATTCCTTTGTCTCTAAATAATCTTGATAGAAATCATAGAGAGGTCCTTGGGATGGGCCATTAAGATAAATCAGAAGAAAAGATCAAAGACAAACAATCATTGTTATCTATATCTCTTGCCTAGTTTAATTTAGCTAGGATGATTTCTGATACCAATGTCCATCGCAGGAAGGATACATCCTAGGAAATGTTGATCAAATGGTTTGATTTAGGATGATGATGTTATGATGAGCCACTGATACAAAATTCACTAATGCATCTACCTATGATCTAGACTTTAGATTTTGATACTTAGATTCTCACTTTACAACTTGCGACACTTGTTTTCTACTTGTTCTACCAAAGGTTGAAGATGACAATTGATTTATTATGAATGGAAGTTTATTTCAGGTGAAAGTGAGATGGGATGGATGGGTTTTGGATTTTTTTGGAATATTTCAATGTTTTTGGTATTTTGAAATGTTTTGAGGTTGTTTTTGAGTCTTTTTGAAAGTTTATGTGAATGTTTATTTTTTTTTCGATTTTTTTTTTGAGGCTGTTTAGGTCTTTTGAATATTTTCTTATGTTTTTGGGATTTTCTGAGATTTTGAATGTTTTTGGTATTTTGAAATGTTTTGAGGTTGTTTTTGAGTCTTTTTGAAAGTTTATGAAAATGTTTATGTTTTCAATTTTTTATTTTCATTTTTTTGGATTTTAATCATTTTTTAATTTTTTTTGTATTTTTAGATGTACACCCTTTAAGACTAGGGATAAACTTTTTAAGATGAAATATTTTGGTGGGTTCTTGCAAGGGTTCACCTTCAAGTGTTGACATTGATATGCTTCTGATACATAGCTTGCTATGATGACACAGGGACCCAACTAGTTAGGTTCAAACTTCCCTTTGCTGTCTTGATCTGGAAGGTTCTTTTGATTCTGCTTTAAGAAAAGATCCCCTATCTAGAAATACCAACATTTGGTTTTCTTGTTATAGCTATATTTTAGTCGATTTTGATATACTTGCAAGTGATTGAGGGCATCAAGATGATGCTCATCTAGGAATTCTAGCTCATTTAGTCGAGACACATTGTATTCTTCATCGGTAATTAGGTTATGCAGTGACACTCACAATGATGGGAGCTCAACCTCAATAGACAAGATGGCTTCTAATCCGTAGACCAAGGAGAATGGGGTTGCACCTATAGGTGTGCAGATACTAGTTTGATAGGCCCAAAGAGTGGGATTTAACTGTAGATGCTAGTCACGACCAACTTCATTGACTATTTTCTTTAGGATTTTTAGGATAGTTTTGTTCATAGCCTCAGCTTGGCCATTGCCTTGGGGATAATACAGGGTAGAAAATTGGTGTTGGATGTTGAATCTTTGACACAACTCTTTCACATCCTAATTTTTGAAGGGTGATCTATTGTTTGAGATAAGGGTTTGTGGAACACCATAATGAAAAATTAGATAGTTCATGATAAATTTGACAATTTGCTTCCCCATTATGTAGGTCATAATAATGGCTTCAACCCACTTGGTAAAATACTTAGTGGTTGTTATGATAAAATTGTGGCCATTGGATGAGGTGGGAGTGATTCTTCCTATGAGGTCAAGTCCCCATAGCGAGAAAGGCCAAGGTATGACCATTGGTTGTAATTCCTAAGTTGGAGCATGAATCATATTTCCATGTTGTTGACACTGGACACACTTTTGCACATACTGATGGGCTTCTCTTTCCATGGTTGGCCAATAGTACCCGATCCTCAATAATTTCTTAGCTAAAGTCATACCACTATAATGGGAACAACATATGCCATCGTGTACTTTTGTTAAAGTAGTCAAGGTTTCCTCTTGGTTAAGACATCGTAGTAATGTCCCTTCAATGCTTCGGTGGTAAAGGGTATCACCTAGGATGGGAAGGTTCCTCTACTTAGGTAGATAAATATGTCATGATACCAGGAGGATCTAAGACCAACAATGACACACACAAATTCAAATTTAGGGATCTTAAAAGTTGGTATGAGAAGTTGTTCTACCAAGAATTTGCATTGTAGGACGTTGTTCGACATGTCTAATAGTGACCCGATTGTTTCCATACCATCTGCTACTCTGTTGTTCATACGAGGAATCTGCTAAAAAAATATGTCTATGAAAATGTCCTTAAGACTTTCCACCATCTTCTTTTAAGGAGAAAGATTTTCATCCTTAGTTTGGTAGTCATCATTGACTTGGTTGATAACTAGCTGTGAATCTCCATAGACTTTCATCTCTTGAATATTCCATTGAACTGCTATCCTCAAACTTGTGATTAGGGCTTCATACTCAAAAATGTTTTTAGTACATGGGAATGATAGCCTATATGACTTTGGAGTGCAATCAACTTGGGGGGTGATGAAAATAATACCCACTCCTGATCCGTGTTGGGTGAATGATCCATCAAAATACATCTTCCATTGAATTGTGAGATTGATAAGGAACACTGATTCATCGGAGAATTCAGATATCAATGGATTCTTAGCATAAATAGGTGCCCCTGCTAGTTGGTCTGCAATCACTTGTCCTTTGATTGACTCATGCTCCACATACTCTATGCCAGATTCTGTTAAGATCATTACCCATTTGGCCATTCTCCTAGTGAGAATTGATTTAGGCAACAAGTATTTCAATGGGTTAATCTTAGCAATAAGTTTGACTTGATGTGATGACATGTAATGTCTTAATTTTTGTGAAGCAAGAACTAATGCTAAGCAGGATTTCTCAATAGATGAATAGTTCATTTCATAGCCAACCAAGGTCCTACTAATGTAGTAGATAGCCCTTTCTTTTTGTTTTCATCATGTTGTGCCAGAAGAGCACCTAAGGTCACTAATGTAGCTGAGATATATAGGATTAGTGGTTTGTTCGGTATCAGTGGCATAAGCACTGAAGGTATCACTAGATAGTCTTTGATCTCCTGGAAAGCTTTGTTACACTTCTCATCCCACTTGTAAGTTATTCCTTTATGGAGAAGATGTGAAAAAGGGTGGATTTTATCTAATAGTTGTGCTATGAATCTTCTGATGGACTACAATCTTCCTTGTAACCCTCTCTTCTAGTTCAATTTTTGTGGTGGTTCTATGTCTAGGATGGATTTTACATTTGCTGGATCAATTTCTATCCCTCTTTGTGAGACGTTATAGATAAGAATTTTCCCTGATGTAATGCTGAAGACACACTTTTTTGGATTTAGTTGTACCTTGTGTTCTTCAAGTTTGTCAAAGATGGGTCCTAAGACTTGTATGTGCTCACTCCTTTTCTTTGATTTTTCCCAAATATCATTCACATAATCTTCAACTGTTTTGTGGATCATGCCATGAAAGATGAGGGTCATAGATAGGTTTCTCCTGCATTCTTTAACCTGAATGGCATCATGTTCCAACAATATGTTCCCCATGGACAAGTGAATGCAGTTTTGTGTTGATCCTCCTTAGCGATCACGATTTGATTGTAGCCTAAAAAATTGTCCATGAGTGATAGCATTCCATGCCCAACTATTGAGTCTACAATGATTCAATATTGGGAAGAGGGAAATCATCCTTCAGACATGCATTGTTTAAGTCTCTAAAATCAGTGCAAATTATGATGCCCCTAGTAGATTTTGATACTGGTACCAAGTTTGAAACCTACATAGGATAATCTATCATTCGGATGAATCCAATGTCAAAAATATTTTGTAACTCAAGCTTAACCAAGAGTGCTATCTAAGGGTGCATCTTCCTTAATTTATACTTTACACGTTTGGCTTCAAGATAAATCGCTAAATGATGCACAACTATTTCTGGATCAAGCCCTATCATACCTTTGTATGACCGTGCAAAGTTAGCTCTTTGCTCATTCAGGAATGCTACTAGGTTCTTCTGTTCTTCATCCAACAAGGATTCAACATAGAAAGTGATCTTAGGTTCTTCATTTGTTCCTACATTGACTAGGGTCACCTTTTCTGCTAGCACTGCTGACTTCTCTGGATGTATTGCACTAAGGGGGAGATTGAATCCCTCATCCTTGGGAACCTCAAAGAGGTTTTCACCCTTGGATACGTCCTTTATTTTTACTATTTTAGGATCAGAGAGTGCCACAGTGTGGTTTTCACTTGAAGATCTACATGCTAGTTGCATTTCATCAATTTTGTAGCTGAAGGATTCAATTGTCTCTCCATAGTACGCCCCTATGTCAAAACTTCCTTTGTGATCTGCCCATGGTAAGTTGTCACAAAGTCCCATGAATTCTGAGATTGCTTCATCATTTTCAAATAAATCTAGAATCGGTGGTCCTTGTTGGTCCATGCCAATGAGTTGAGGATATACTAGGCATATTTTAGTTGGTTGATTGATCGGGGAAAAGGATGTAATGGATATCATGAAGAGGGATTTTCTCTCAAATAGGTCAGAAACATCAAGGGGGAAGTCATATAAGGTGGTATCACATGATGGAGGTAACCAAGAGGAAGCCTCATCTTTTTTAATAGGAATACCTTTTTCGATAAGTGTAACCTTGCTAGTAGTACAACCTAGGCCAAGATTCTTTAAGCATTTCTCGGGAACGATAGGTTCTAGCAAACCATTGTCATTTTTCCCTAGTTTCTCATTCTTGTTGTGTCCCCAATTCTGCATGAGCTACAAGTCTTTGTTATCATCTTCCATGGGAAGAACAGGGATAGGTCATTCATCTTGATAGAGGAGTTTAGAGACATCCTCCTCATTAACATATTCTTGATTCAAATCCCCCCACTTGGTTAAGGTGGTAGCTACCATCTTGATAGTTTCAGCTGCTTTATTGCTAGATGTGTGTTTTCCATGTGACTTGGGAGAAATAGGTAGCTACCCCAACACAAAAGTGTCTTTCATTAGTTTATAGCTTCCACATGCATCATCCTGGATCACTGCTTTGATGTCGGGTATATTCTACACAATAGGTGTTTTTGTTTCTGAGGTAGATGCAAAGGATGATGGATCAACAAATGAGGTAGATGGTGTAGGTGCTTCATCATTCTTTAGTACTTGGGGGATTTTATAGAACTTAGCCTCAAGATTTTTGTAGTAGTAGAAAGGCTCAAGATCTCCATGGATGGTAATTTCTTGACCCTCAAAAGGAAACTTCACACATTGATGATAGGTCGAAGCTACGACTTTCAGGGCATGGATCCATGGTTGTCCAAGCAGGATATTATAGGGAAGATCAAGGTCTAACACTTGGCACATGTAGTCTCTGCAATAATAGGTCCCACTTGGATGGGGAGTGCAATGATGCCTTGTGATACCCGCTCTTGGTTGTCATATGCTCTGATAGTGGTGCTCTTTGCTTTCTCAATAGTATCCTCTAAATAGCCCAGGTGCTTGATTAGCTGAAGGGTTCGAATGTTTAAACCAACACCTCCATCTACTAAGACTCTTTTGACCTTGTTCTTGTGAATGACAACTTTAAGGTGTAAAAAATGATTATGAGATGACTGCGATGGTAGGTCTTGTTCAGAGAAGGTGAGAAGATGATTAGCGATATGTCCTACCATAGCTTGAAATAGGTTTGTATCAATATCTTCAAGGATAGATGATTTTGATAAAGCTTTCTCTAAGATTTCCCTATGTCCGGGTGATAGCCTTAATAGTTCCAAGATGGATATCGGTGCGGGGGTCTTCTTAAGCTAATCTAGGAGATTGTATTTGCTGGGATTGGATGTTGGAAAAGTAGGTTGTACCCTATATTGAGATGGAACTCCTTGGATGGTGATTTTTCCACTTCATGTGGTGACCCCACACTCAACACTAGGACCTTTGATGGTGATGACAGTAATAACACTATCAAAGGAAGCTGCCACATTAGAATAGGTATGTTGCATGTTTATGTAATCCTTAGCTTTTTTGTTATTGTTCCCCTTGCTATGATCCGACATAGGGCTCTTGTATATCTTAAGATCCTGATTCCCAGCTGGTTCTTCAATAGATATGGTGTCGTTCTCTATGAGGTCTTGGATAATTTTCTTGAGCCTCATGCAGTTTTCTATTTTATGTCCCTTGATTTTGTGAAAGTCACATAGATCGTTCTCGTTGTACCAGGATGGTTTCTCTTATGGTTCTTGGTAATTTTTAAAGTTGGGAAGTGTTATTGGTTTGCCTTTGTTGTGATTAGGATAGTTTTTCTTGTTATCTACCAAAATTTTCATGATGGTTTTGATGGGTTCCGACAACTGTGTGTACTTGCATTTAGGATAGTTTTTCTTGTTATTGGTTCACCTTTGTTGTGATTAAGTGTTTTTGATCTAATTGTTTTGACGAGGTATTGTTTGTTGCACCATTGGTTGAATGTTAGCAACTTGATTGTTGCTGGGTCTAGGAGCACTTAGGACTACCTTAGCATGTACAACACCATCATTTGTTACGTGTTTTTTCTTAGACCAAATACGAGGCTTCTCATTTGAACTAGTTGATGGGCGATTATCTTTGTAAGCTTGAGTATTTCCCTGTGAGATTATAGCTCTCTCGATGTTTAGGGCTCTAGGTACAAGCTTGTCATAAGATGTGATGCATTGTATTTTCAAGTGGAAGGATAGATATGGATCTAGATTGGAAATGATGATTCCCACTTGTTCATCAGGAAGAGGCCACTTTCTCTTACTAGCTCTCTATCTCCACCATTGTAAGAAATTAGTGAAAGTTTCACCTTTGTTTTTCCTAAGAATGTGCAGTTCTTCTAGGCTTATGTCCATGTCAAGATTAAAGGAGAAGCAATTGGTGAAATTATTGGTAATTTCCTAGAAATTTTTGATGTTGGGAGGTAGATGAGAAAACCAATCCATGGAAGGACTTGTTAAACTTTGAGGGAAGAGGCGCATTAAATAAGAATCATTGTAAGCCACCTCCATACACATGACATTGAATTCTTTGACACGGTCCATAGGACTTCCTCTCCCTTTGTATTTGTCAAATTTGGGGATTTCAAAGTTGGGATGGAATGGTACCATTGTTATGTTTTGGTCAAATGGATAAGGACATAGATTCTGTGTATGGGGCTTCTTTGTCTTGCCCATCCGAAGGTCCTGCATTTCTTGAGATAGCACCTTAAACTGCGATGCTAGATTGTCTTGCGGATTTGGTGGAGGAAAATATGGTGCGATTATGAATGAATTGTATGCGGGGTTCTGATATGATAAATTATTGTATGGAGTGTATGGTGGGGTGATATTCTATGAAGGTGATTGAGGGGTTGATGTGTATGTTCCTAACATGTTTTTATTGACAATGTTCGGTTGAGGATTATAGTAGGAACTTTATTGTTGCTGTTGTTGGGAATATTGTTGAGCTAGTAAGGCTTGTTGTTGTTGTTGTGCCGCTAGGGCTTGCTATTGGGCCTGATGTTACTGCTGTGTGACTAAGGCTGCTTGATGAGATTGATGTTGTTTTTGTGCTAAGGTTTCTTGCTATTGTTGTTTTTGTTGTTGTGCTACTCGGACTGCTTGCTGTTGTTGTGCTGCTAGGGTTGCTTATTGTTGTTGTTGTTGTTGGATAGCTTGGTATTGTTGTTATTGTTGTTAGATGGCTTGCTATTGTTTCTACTGTTGTTGTGCTGCTAGGATTACTTGTTGTTGCTGATGTTGTAAGGCTTGCTAATATGCTTTTTATGCTTGTTGTAAGGCCTAGGCATGTGCTTGTAATGTAGGATTAGGTGGTTGGGACATCTGTGATGGATTTAGGATGTTGATGTTTTGAATGGGTAACCGATTGCTAATGAGAGGTGGAGGGTTCCCTTGGTTCAACATTCCTTGTGTGATGGTGGATTGAGATGGAGGAATGTATTTTTGAGGTCCCATATTATTTTGCATGGTAACAAGAACTGTGGGGAAAGATGAGGATGATGCCATTAGATTTTACGATGTTAAGGGAACATTAAGACCTTGAGTCCATTGATTAAAAAGGTTCCCTTGTCCCATGTCTTGAGGAATTCCTTGTGATAGGGATGTGGAAAAATTATTTCCTTGATTAATGGGATTTGTGACCAAGGGATTGTTTTGGGGTAGATTGATGATGGATGGGATGGATGTACTTTCTGAAACTGATGGTATGGATAAACCCATTGGAGGAGTGGGAAAATATGTCCCTATCTACATTAAGGTTTGAATCTGGGGGTATTGACATGCTCTTGTGTGTTGTTTTGAGACATTTGGTCTATTCTGATTTGCGTTATGGTGGACACACTTGTGGTACTCATGGGTATGCATGAAGAGGGGTGTCCTCGATATGTTGAGGTTGTTTTGGAATAATGAAGTTCAAGTGGTTTATATGGCTGTTTGGGATCTTCGGGAATGGGAGGAGCACCAAAGGTAGGTGTCCAAGTGGTTGTTTGGGATGGAGGATTGGTTTCAAGAGTTCTTACAAGTGTGCTGCTTTCAAATGGAAGAGTTAGACCAAAGTCCTTAGCAAGGCTAGTTGCAAGTTGGGAGTGGATGTTTGATTTAGCCCTAGGGATGGAGTTGTGAAGCTTTGTGTCAAATTTTGTGCTACAAATGATGGAGAAATTGGAGCTATGTTTTCAAAGGCTTGATGTTCCATTAATTCCTCTTTAGTAAGTTCAAACAGATTATTCATGATGTCTTCAATCTCATATGGTCTAGATGGAGATGATGGTTGTTGTGATGGGGTAACCTGGCTTCTTTGATCAAATTCTAGAGGGTTTGGATCACTTGAGGTAAATGTGACTTTGGTTTTCTACATGATTCTCTTGTGTTGTGATCTAGTCTTTACCATAAATTTTGGGTCACCTTTAGGAGAGTTGTGTTGAAATTTGTAATGTTTGAACTCCTTAATTGACTCAAATCTAGGTAAGAGGGATGCTCTAAGTATTTTTGGAGCAATGATGATAATGGGAGATGAAAAGATGGGTGATGTGGAGAGTGTTCTTTGCAAACATTTTGGGATAACACTTTTGAATTACACTTGATGTTTTGATGTTTGGATAAGGAATGTTGATGAACTTGTAAATCTTTAGGGTAGACTCGTGACCTTCAAGATAAACTAGTTCAAATATGATAACTAAATCCACTAAATGCATGGAAAAGGATACATTTCACATACAAAATAGCCAAGTTAGGGGGTTAGTTTGATGGATGTTTTAAGTCAAAAGATTTTGGTTAAATTCAAAATTTTTGCAAAGATAGGTGAAGTGGAGGATGAAATTTTGATGAAGGGGTGAGTGAAACGTTTGACCGAATGTTGACTTTAGAATGAACCTTTGTTTTCCAAGACCAAGGTAGTGAGGATGATGCTCGACCTTTAAATTTTTCAAATCCTAAAGAGTATGGATGTGGGTATGAAAATATGGTTCGTTCCTCCTAGCTTGAGCATAGTAGTTTCTTAACAAGAGGTTGTGATTGTGATAAAGTATTAAGGTCCACTTCCTACCAAACTTGGAATTATGATACCTATGTTTGTAATGGTGACTTGTAGATCTTCCCCTGTGAATTTTGATTGTGTGATAGATCATTCAGAGGTAGTGAGAAACATGCTATACCTCTAAAGTTTTCAACTCCTAATGATTTTAATGATTATGTGAGAAATTGAAAATGTTGGAAAAGACTAGGATTCTGACAGTAATAGGAGGAATACAATTTTGGATTTTTCCTTGAAGCACATTTATAGAAGTTGTATACCAACATAGTTTTGGATTCATGAAGTGCCAAAAGGTGTTTCTTGAGAGATTTTGGATTGAGATGTCTAAGTTTTAAATGATGACCTGTAGTCCTTACTATAGGGATCTTGACTTTTCATGAGATCATTTAGGAGAAATTCAAGTTTATGGAAGAAAGGAAGATATTTGTTGCCATGGGGGTGGTGGTAATGTGGGCCTTCCAGCCTCAATATCAACTTGTTCCTCTTCTTCATCTAAGATTGTTGTTGCATTTCTCCACTAGGTGGGTGTTTCTTTTGTTTCAAAGATAAAGCTTCTCAAGTTGTTGATTATATCCATTTGTTCTCCTTCAATGAATTCAAAGTTTTGTTGAATGTTAGTATCGGTAAGATTAAGTTGTTCAATAGGAGTGATCAGTCTCCAAATGGTCATGTGGGTTTCAATTGCCAATTTATCTTAAGTGAATTTCTTTTACCACAAACACTTATCTTGATTATGTTTCCAAACTAAATTTTTGTGTCAAAAACATCATAACTTTCACAATGTCCATTTTGTGAGAATCACGAGGTTGAAGCAGTGATATCAAGGCTATTTCAAAAGATATCCATATTTAAGCCAAAGTGTTTAAAATTTTGAGGAAGATATTGAATGCTTGTTTGTAATGTTTTGGAACCAAGCAAAGTATTAAACTAACTCACAATCATTTACAATCCTAGGATGAAATTTCCATACTTGTTGAGTCCCCATTCAAATTTCTCCAAACACTAAGACATTGCAAATAGTTAGAGATTTGGCGACATTGGCTCCCCTCCACGACACACACTTCTTGGGACCACCAAATCTCAAAATCTTGAAGATCCCAAGATCCTACAGATTTTATGTTTCAACAATGAATAGTAAAAATGTGGGGTAGCTTCAGAACGACCGTTCTTACACCAACAAGTATTAAAGATTTTGAATTCTAAACAATGGTTCATAATAAGGGCTTCTGATTCAAGGGATACTATGATAAACTCCCCCGAGTGGTCTTTCAACCCTTATAACAAGGATTTTTCACATCATAAAGATACTAGGGGAGAGTTATAATGTATCACTCTCATTGATCATAATTTTCATCGCAACCACACATTTATATAGTGGTTCAGAAGAGCTTGGATTCAGCTCGTTACCACTTGGGTTGTTCCCTCCTTTCGAAGTGGGGAGGTAGAACCTCTAAAGATAAACAATAGCAAGGAAGTACATTTGTAGTTCGATCATGCCAGTTTGCATGAAACAAGGAGAGAACACACACCACACCTTTTCCCTACACTAGCAAGAGGTTCATTTTTAATCCAAATTGAAAAATGTAGGTGATTTTGCAAAGTGTTAAGGAATGTTTCTATTTCTCAAGATCATCGAGTGGTGCGAGAGAATTGTATACACATTCAATAACACATTTGTAAATCAAAACACAACAAACACTCATAAATTTTAACCCCTAAAGCTAAGATGAATTCATTTTATGCACCAAAAAAAATGTTAAGTTGCCTTGTTCAATTTTAGACCCAAAATACAATGATGAAATGAGGGTTCAATTTTTGTCCCGTTTGAGCATTCTTTTTAAATCCGAATTGAAAACTAGTGTGGTCTTAAAGTGTGAAATAAAAAAGCATTACAAATGGGTTATAATTGCCCCAAAAGTGTCGAAACACTTGTTACAATTATAGTTCAAATGATAATAGTATGCTTCTTTTCTTCAAGTTGTATTGTCCAAACCTGCAAAACCCAAAAAACCAAAAAAAGAAGTTAGAGACATGTTAGAAATAAGATGAAATCAAAAATTTAAAGTAGACATCAAAATTTAAAGCAAATGTATGCATCTATGTTATCATGAAAGCTAAATGTATGCAAGCTTAAAAAGATTAAAACAAGCTAAATTTAAGTGTTTGATAAATATTTTTAGAAAATTAGATTATAACAACTTGAGATAATGACACCTTTCTCAAATCTTGATCAATTTTGAAATCATAAAATATTTTGGAAAGCTAAACATGAGATCTTCAAAACCCAACAACCTTTCTGCAAGATTAGTCATGTAGAATTCATTAAAAATTAAGGAAAATCATGCATTTAAGAGATTAAACCCAAATTAAAAAAAAAACAAAAACAAAATTAATCATGGACAACAACTTGAGATAATGACAACTTCCTCAAATTTTGATCAATTTTAAAATCATAAAATGTTTTGGAAAGAAAAACACGAGATCTTCAGAACCCAACAACCTTTTTGCAAGATTAGTCATGTAGAATTCATTAAAAAATAAGGAAAATCATGCATTTAAGAGATTAAACCCAATTTAAAAAAAACAACAAAATTAATTATGGAAAAAAATTGAGATAATGACAACTCTCTCAAATCTTGATCAATTTTGAAATCGTAAAATGTTTTGGAGAGCTAAACATGAGATCTTCAAAACCCAACAACCTTTTTGCAAGATTAGTCATGTAGAATGCATTAAAAATTAAGGAAAATCATGCATTTAAGAGATTAAACCCAATTTTTTTCCAAAAAACACCCAAAACATTAAAGTTCACCCTCCTTCTAGCACCAAAATGTGACCAATGACATAGTGAAGGTTAACTACACCTGATCCATACAAATTTGAGGCATATTTAACCCACTAAGTATTAATCCCAATAAGATCATTCACTCTAAACAAAGACAAAGAATCCATTAAAACTAACATTCTAAATCATGAAAGCTTGAAAAACCTCTAATCTAAGACATTGAAGCTTATCCTATTGGGGGAGTGGTGTCGCATTGATGTGGAATGGCGACCCTTTCCCAATCCTTTGGATAATGAGCTTGTTTCAATCAATTTTATTGAAGAAAACTGATGAAACATTGATAGATATGTATGAAAATATGAGTTGAAGCTAAATGAATATGATGCAAGCTATTTTAACATGATTTATGCTAAAATGATTGATATGGGTGTATGCAAATCTACTCTAAATGTATGCAAGCTTAAAAATATTAAAATCTTCATTAACAAATAAGCTAAATGTATGCATCTATGTTATCATGAAAACCATTAATTGAATTTTAAAGCTAATATGCAACTAAAAATGAACTAAAATATGTTAAATGTGAGTAAAGTATGAGTGTGAGTGTGAAGCAAATTCAACAACATAATTTTGCAATTGAAAGATGGATCCATTTGTCTCCAAATAGTGTTCTATTTATAGAAAAGCAAATGAGAAATGAAGGGTTGAGATCAAAAAGATCAATCAACAGTCAATGATGAAAGGAAGAAAAGGCATGGATCATGGATTCTCATTCAAAGGGTGAGAATGCAAGCTGAGATTTAATCAAGGGTTCTCATTTGTTCCAAACAAACACACTTTTGACCTACACACACAAGTCACAAGTTTAGCTTGCTCAAGAAGCCAAGTGAGAATATCTCTTTTTCAAATGATTGGAGGAGAGAGAATATTCTTTGAAATATTCTCATGGGTGAGGAAAAAAGGATACTTTGAAATTTAAAACAAATATTTAATTGTGTAAAAAGGGGAGGGAATATTCCATGGGAATATTCCCCTTTTGGAGGAATGTGCAAAGGAGGAATATTCGCTTGCAAGGGGAAGAATTAGTATTTTGATAATTAAAACAAAGTTTCAATTATGAAAATAAGGGGAATTATATGATATTCATTAAATAATTGATTTAATGGAGACCAAATGAAAAAGCAATGGATGAGATTGATTTGATCTATCAATGGTCACAAATGAAAGGAAGATGAAACATGGATCAAGGATTCTCATCAATGGATGAGAATTTAAGATCACATGGATCAAGAAAAGATCAAGGGCTGACAATCATGCAAACACACTTTGCAACAACTTTAAAAACTCATTTCAAAGTTTGTTTGGAGTAATAATTACCTTTTTTTGGAGGAAAATAGGGGAATATTGCCTATGCAAGTGGATGAGAGGGGAATTAGAAATTTAGTTAATTAAAACTAAATTTGAATGTGCAAGATGAAGAATGTGAGGATATTCATTAAATTATTGATTTATTTAATGAAAAAGAGATGCAAATAAGATATTTAATTAAATAGTTTAGGTTATTTAATTAAATAAGAGGACTTAGGGTTAAAATTAAACAATTTGCATTTACTTAATTAAACCAGATGAAATGTCAGTGTGAGGGGGGGTGAATTAACCCAATTAGGTCAATTAGATTAATAGGTGAAAATGAGACATTTAATTTAATAATTAGGCTTATTTAATTAAACAAGCGAAAAGAGGATGGTTTTGAGGATGAAATGATGTTAGTTACCTAATGTGATCCATTGAGAAATTTTTAAGAGTCTACAGGTAAGTACAAAGGTAAATTACCTTTCAAATGTTTCAGTTGTGGACAAATAGGTCACTATGCTTCAAGATGTCCAAACAAAAAACAATAAGAATAAGGAAAACACAGGTAAGATGATCAAGAAAAACTATTATGCTAGAGAAGATGTTGGTATTTTTGATGATGAATCTGATTATGGAGATTGTGATGATAATGAATGCTTGTTCTTGGCTTTAAAAGATGAATATGTTTTTGTTAACTCTAAAAGATGTGTGAAGGAAAGTGCTCCAAAGACAAAGGAGACAAAGGTTAAGACTGAAGGTAATTTGGCATTATTTTGCATGTTAGACAAGAACTATTTGATCATTGATAGTGGTTGCTCAAATCATATGACCAGAGACAAGAGTAAGTTTGTTAAACTTGAAAAATATGATGGAGGACTTGTTAAATTTGGAGATGATTCAGGAGCTCAGATTTGTGGAATAGGTTCAATTAGTTTTCATGGAAAGCATAATTCTAATGATGTTTACTATGTCAATGGTTTAAGGCATAATATTTTGAGTGTTGGAAAGATGTGTATCAAAGGATATAATCTTATGTTTTAGGATGATGGATGTGAGATTAGAAAAGGGTCCGAAACTATGATTGTTGTTGGATAGAGGGCGGATGGAAATGTTTATCAGCTCAAGGATGTTGATGGTCATTGCTTTATGACTTAGATTAATGAAAGTTGGTTATGGCATATTAGGCTATGTTACATCAATTTTGAAAACTTGGTTAGAATCAATTCAGTTTAAGTTGTGAGATATTTTCTAAGGATTACAAAGCATATTAATGATGTATGGAAGGAGTGTTAGATTGGAAAGCAAACAAGAAGAATTTTCAAGGTTAAAGAACAATCTTCTACCAAATTATTAGAATTGGTGAATACAAACCTTTGTGGTCCTACAAGAGTGAGAAGTCTACAAGGTGACAAGTAGTTCATGCTTTTAATTGATGATTATTCTAGAATGACATGGGTTACTTTTCTTAGAGAAAAATATGAAGCTCTAGATAGATTCAAAGCATTTAAAGTTATGGTTGAGATGAAATTGATTTGATGATCAATTGTTTGAGTTCTGATAGAGGTGGAGAATTCACCTCCAATGAATTTAACATGTTTTCTAAGAATCATGGCATAAAGGGGCACTTGTCTACCCCTAAGAATCCTCAATAAAATGGAGTGGTTGAAAGGAAAAATAGGACTATTCAAGAAGTTGCAAGGACTATGATGGAAGAAGCTAATCTACCAGAAGTCTATTGGAGAGAAGCAATTCATATTGTTGTTTACATAATTAATAGAGTTCAAGAAAAAGAAAACAACACAAAGACTCCCTATGAGTTGTGGTATGGAAGGATCCCTACTATCAAGTACTTTAGAGTATTTGGAAGCAAATGCTATATCAGAAGAGATCAAGAAAATTTAGGAAAGTTTGATGCAAGGTCTAATGAAGGTATCTTCCTTGGATATTCTACTAAAATAAAATCTTACAGATGTTACAATAAAATATTGAGAAAGTTTTTTGAGAGTGCAAGTGTCAAAGTGGATGAAGATCTACAAAATTTAGTGGTGATAGATGGATATGAATTAGATGAACCTACCTATAGAGAAGAAGAATAAAAAGCTAAGGAACGTGAAGCACAAGATGAAGAGGAAGAAGATCTGAAAAGACCCCTATAACCCCTAAGTATGTGAAGAGAAATCATTTTGAAGAATAGATCATTAGAGACAAAAGAAAAGGTGTGTTGAAAAGAAAAAGATTTGTTGAATCAAAGGTAAATTTGTGTTTACTTTCTAAAGTTGAACCTAAAATAATGATTGAGGCATGTCAAGATGAACATTGGATGAAAGCTATGGAAGAAGAACTTATGTAGATTCAGAAGAATCAGACTTGGGAACTTGTCCAAAGACCTACAAACAAAAAAATAATTGGATCTAAGTGGGTGTTAAAAAACAAACTAAATGAGAATGGAGAAGTGGTAAGAAACAAGGCAAGGATTGTGTGTATGGGCTATGCAAAAGTTGAAGGAATAGACTTTGAGGAGACATTTGCTCTAGTGGCTAGAATGGAGGCAATTAGGATCTTTTTAGCTTTTGTAGCACATAAGGATTTCAAAGTTTATCAAATGAATGTGAAGTATACTATCTTGAATGGAGAGTTGGAAGAAGAAGTATACATGGAATGACCAAAAGAATTTTAGTTGTCAGATAAACCTAATATGGTTTGCAGATTGAAGAATGCACTGTATGGATTGAAGCAAGATCCTAGATCTTAGTATGCAAGGTTAAATAAGTATTTGATATAGCAAGGATTCAATAAAGACCCCACAAATAGTAACCTTTACTTTAAGGTTGAGAAAGATCAAATATTGATTGTAGTTGTGTATGTTGATGACATAATCTTTGGAGGAAATGAAGCTATGTGTAAGAAGTTTGCAGAAGAGACGTAGAAAGAGTTTGAGATGTCTATATTTGGGGAGATGAATTTCTTCCTTGGGATTCGAATCAATCAAACAGATAAAGGAATATTCATTTCATAGTCAAAGTATGTTAAGGAAATGTTGAAGAAGTATGGAATGGAAGACTCCAAATTGATATGTACCCATATGGTTACCAATTGCAAATTGAGAAAGAATGATGAATCCCCTAAGGATGATCATAGCAAGTATAGATCTATGATTGGTCTATTGCTCTATCTTACTGCTACTAGACTGGATATCATACATGTACTTTGTCTTGTGGATGTATTTCAAGAAGATCCTAGAGAGTCACATGTTGCAACAATGAAGAGGATATTCAAATACCTAAAGGGCACACTGGATCATGGCTTATGGTATCCAAAAGATACTAATTTCACATTGAGTGCTTACATAGATATAGATTGGGCTGGTTGTATGGATGACAGAAAAAGTATAAGTGGCGGTGCATTCTTTCTTGGATGTAGATTGGTATCATGGATAAGTAAAAAACAAGATTCAATTTCTTTATCTACTATAGAGGCTAAGTATATCACAACATCTTGTTGGACACAAGTGTTGTGGATGAGGAAAACATTGAAGGATATCAAAGTGGTGTATGATGAGCCTATTTATATCTTTTGTGATAATACAAGTGCAATAAAAATTTCAAAGAACCCAGTGATGCATTCAAGGAAAAATATTATTTCAATCAAATATCACTTTCTGAGAGAGAAGGTTGTGGACAATGAAGTGAAGCTTGAATATGTACCTACAAAGGATCAAATTGTTGACATATTCACTAAGGCTCTTCCTAAGGATACTTTTGAGTATCTCTAGGAGAAATTGGGGGTCATTGATCCTCATTCTCTAAACTAGATGCATATGGATATGCATCAATCCAGTGGATCTATGGATTCATTCTTTGTCTGAACTGATGATGGTGGATACCTCTCAAGGGGAATAGGCAGTGACATTGTTGAAGTATGGAGTGAGTGTTGTCATTATGCATAAGTTGTTGATTTGGTATAGGTTGGTGTGTGATCCTAATAGGGATTATTTAGAATAGTTGAAAGTAAGTTGTTCAGTATCAAAGGGGCAGAATAATGTAAGCATTTTATCCATTTCCATTGATGTCAAAGGGGGAGAGAGAATAATGTGAAAAAGGAACAAATTGACAGGGGAGAAAGATAATCATTTGGAGAGATAATCATATGAAAAATTGCAAGGTATCAAGGTGAGAAAGTTGTGTATGTTGTCTAATCATTATTGTCAAAGGGAGAGTGTAGCATGTGAAGAAGAATAAGTTGAAAGTGGGAGAGACAAATGGTGTGTAAGTTGTCTAATAAATAAAAATAAAGGAGAGTTGTCTTTAATTTTTTTCACATCTTGTGTTGCCATAAATGACAAAGGGGGAGATTATTGCAAGTATGAGTATATTGGTGTTGCCATTGATGTCAACAAGCTTGTGTTGTCATTGGTGTCAACTGGTTGATGGAAGAGGTGTCAGTTGAGCTATCTAGATATGCATGAATAGTTGAGATATTGAGGAAGTGTTGTGAGTACATGGAGATATCTTTATGATATGAGATGGTGAGATGATGTCTTTTGTGTTTAGTTTCCAATTGATTTTGAGAAAACTTGAAGAAAAGATAAAACCGTGTGATGAAGATGTGTTTAGTGGTTCATAATATGCTTCAATATGTTCTCTGTGTTTCTTTTGTGTTGATGTTATTCCTATGTGGTTAAAATATGTTGGTGAGAGGTCATTAGAGATGTTATATTCAAGAGATGGTATGTTGGATTGTTGTACAAAAGAAGCTATGTTCACCAGTGTTTGATTGTGTATTATAGAGGTGTCTGGGAGAAATGTTTTGGCTCTGCATTCCTCTATAGTTGTGCTTCAGGTCTTACAATTCTAAAGGTATGTTGATGGTGTTGGTATCTTTCATGTGTCAAGAGGATTCATGGTTTAGTGTTCCAAAAGATAGTCTTCTAAGTTACAGTGTGTGACAGTGTTGTCAGGATGTATTGGGCTTGTACATTTTTCATGTGAAATTTGTTACAAAGGAGTTTGTTAGTTTTTAGGATGTTTTTGGATCATGTTCAATTGAAGTTTCTTGTCCAAAAGTTATGGATTGATCAAAGGAAACATGAAATTAAAAGTTTAATGGTGTTTTCATGGGTAACAAATGACCTGGTGTTTACACTACATGTGAAGCATCTTCGAAGTTTGTGGAAGCATGTTGAGGTGTGTTAGGATAGATTTGGGTCCTAGCTAAGGATTTGTGTGGTCCCTCTTCATTCTTATCCACTTCATGAATTTTTTGGCACCAAACTAATTTGAATTTACATGTTTGAGGTGCATTTCCAACCTTGGACAGGGTTTCAAGGTTGAGGATGGTATAAGAATGAGTTGAATTGATGAAGGAGGTTAAGATAGATGAAATATAGAGGTGTGTGTGAAGCATATGATGTGAGTGATGAAAAATTAAGCGAAGCACTGAAAACTTTCAAGTGTTGGATTACCAAATATAGTGAGTAGAAGGTGTCTACAATCATTCAAATAGATTGTGAAGGTGTTGAAGCTATTGTGGTGGATCTTTTTTTTGCATTCAGATCATGTTCTCTGTGTAACATTTCTTCTCTATCTTCTCTTCATTCCAACAGTGAGACTTTCTGGATAGTGTGTCCTATTTTGGAAGTGAGCATTTGTACTGGTTTTGCTATTACTTATATTGTGAGCTAATCCTCACCATGATTTTTCCCTTCTTGGGTTTTCCATGTAAATCTGGTGTTGTCTTGTGCATGGTGTTGAGTTGTTTCAGTTTCAGTTATTTGTTTTTCATGCTAATTCATTATAATAGATTAAAGGTTTAATGAATGCATGCGGATCTAAATGTTAATGAGGGTTTCAGTGTTTTGATAAGATACAACTGATTCACCCCCCTCTCAATTGTCTTGTTCATTCAACACATGTATGTTTCATTGTGAGAAATAATCTACATAAATTATTCGAGTTTGGACATTGTATCCTTGATGTAAGCTATGTTTTTTTTCATCCTAGTCACTTCTCCTTTCATACTAGACACATGATATTTGAGATTCTTTAAAAAATCATTTTAATCTTTTTTAAAAATCCCACATTAGATCTAAAGTTCTACTTGATCCTAGCTTTGAATCTAGATCCTTTGTTAGGATATTTTATAGTTTGTGGCGCTATCATAATTTTAAAAAAATGGTTTTAATAATAATTTATTAAAAAAGACAAAATATTCTAATATTTTATCTAACTTACATCTACTTGAGACTCACTTCTCTAAAAATATCTAAGAAATTCATTGATTTGTATCCTTAAGAGTGAACTTGGTGGAAACCCTATTCTCACAACAAATTCCTCAAAAGCGTCTTAAATATGTCCTTGACCAATCCTTGATAAGTTATATTTTTTTTTTCTGTTGATTTGTAAATTTAGTACCAAATTTGCTGGAAACCTTAATTTCATAATTAATTGTTCAAATTTGCTCGAAATGACCTAAACTGTAGAATGTACTAGTTTAAATATGTCCTTGATCAACCCTCAAAATATTATTTAAAAAATACCAAATTGAGGTACCATCCTCATAATGTAACATCTAAAATAAAATATTTCTTACCTTTTTGATGCCAAGATCATGCTCTAATACCATTTGTAATGAAATAAATGGTAGAATAATATATGACTATGAATATTATACACATACTTGATAATAATTGAGGATAATAAGCCACTTTGAGGAGTCAAGCCTTGAAAATTTTCCAATACTTGAACATAATTCGTAGTATGATGATTATAAACTAATAATTGACTCTTACAGTAGCAGACTATCATGGCCTCATTCTCACAAAAAAAATTGGGGTCTCCAAACTTTGGCTTGATGGGGATTCACTTAATATTATAAAGTGTCTTTTGCTAAATAGTCTACCTTCTTGGTCTATTTCCCATCTCATTAATGATTCACTTTCCATCATTAATTCTTTTGATGAAATTAGAATTTTGCATGTGTTTAGGGAAGCTAACTTGTTGGCTGATGGGTTAGCTAATTTGGGAGTGGTGGCTCGATATAATTGGGATGATTTTGAATCCTTGCCACTCAACCTTAAGATCATTTCCAATAATGACCAGTTGTCATGTCACTAAGGTGGTCGAGATGAGGGAAAGGATCTTTTTATTGTTCTAAGATGGTTTTTGCACGTTGATTCTTGGCCCTGCTCTTCTCATAATTTCCTTTTAGATTTTCATGATATTATAGTTTGGCTGCATAGGTTTAGAAGTATTGGGAATGGAAAGCTCACACACTTTATGGGTCTTATTTGCATTGTTTTGTGGTTAGTTTGCCTAGGTTTTTCTTTGCAGAAAATGAAGGTGCTGGTGGTTTCTTGTTCGCCGCATGCCGCAATGGGAGGAGCTCATTACAGAGTGGAGCTGAGTTCTTGTGAGGAGTTTTAGAGTAATGAAACTATGTGGGAGAATTTGGAAAAGGGTGGGGTTAGTCCTTATTTGCTTAAGCTCCAAGGTTTGAACCCTGAAGTGACAAAGGATTTTTTCAAAGGGTGGAGTAGTAGGATTTTGCATTACAAAGGCATGGAGTTTAATATTAATGAGGATTTCGTAGCAGAGGTGACTGGTCTTCCTTCCAGTGGAAGGAAATTCTACAAAGACAAAGGTTTGGCTAAAAATTCCTTTGCTAATTTCTTTAAATATGATGAGAAGAAGAAGCTCAGGGAAGTTGGTAGTGGTGGGTATGCCCGTAAGTCTCTCAAGCTGCTTTGGAGGGATCTTGTTCTGGCTATTATGCATTACTTCACTTTGGAGGGTAGGTTTTCTGTTATTTACAGCTATCATTTCATGCTTCTGAATCATTTCTGCCACAAGGTGTTGGTTTCATTTCCTTTTTTATCTTTTGATTACGATGGAGAATAGTATTGAGGATCATCGAAAGAACCCCAAGATGGATATTCTCCATGAAGGCCTTATGAATCTCTTATTTGATCATATAAAGATGATTTTGATCCCTATTTCTCCTAAGAATTCAGCCCGCAAAAAGGGTGTTAAAAATTCTTTCTATGAGATTGGTGATTCTATGGTAGAATGGGAATGGAATTCTAAGGATGAGGATGAGGATTTTGAGGAGATTTCGATGGAGGATGGTGAGTCTGAAGAGGGTTCTGAAGCCTCTGAATCCTAGTCCAAGGGATATGAAATGAAAATTGAGTTGAAGGAAGTTTTGGTGCCATTTGGGAAGAGTGCGAATGGGAAGAAAAAGTGCCCTAGGAAAGAGAAGTCTTCTGTTAGGAGGAAGGTGGAGATGTCTAAAGTTGTGGAGGAGTCCCTTGTTTCTGGTGAAAATCATTCTCTAGGCCTTGGTAAGGTGAGTGTTGTGGAGAGCTCCCTTACTGTGGAGGATAGTTATGGAATTGGTAAAGACCTCCCTAGGGCCGTACAACTTATGGAGACTAATGTTCAAGAGATTGAGGGTTTTGAGTATTCAAAGGGGGTTGACCCTAGCCAAGCTCCTCTAGACTCTCCTATTGGCATTATGCAGGTTAAAGGGAGTGTTGTGAAGGTGGAGGAGTTGGAAGTCTTGGAAGACTTGGCAAATATGCAGGATAAGCATCGGGCTAAACTTGAGGTGATTGAAGTGGAGGATTCCCCTGTGGAGGATGAAATGGAGGATAAAGAGGAGCCTCGAGAAGACCCTGTTCAGAATTTTGATTCTAAAATTGTGCCTCTTGTTAATTGAGATGAGATTAACATGGGCATGTTCTGTAGGATGGTTGAGTATGGAACTCACAACTTGCTTTCATTAGTTAAATGGATTTTCTCAGAAGTTAAGGAGCTCAATGTCTAGGTGAAG
Source organism: Sequoia sempervirens (assembly GCA_007258455.2). Lineage (NCBI taxonomy): Eukaryota > Viridiplantae > Streptophyta > Pinopsida > Cupressales > Cupressaceae > Sequoia > Sequoia sempervirens. The sequence continues at coordinate 659,940,486 of VDFB02000003.1, read as the reverse complement.
AATTGGCAAGATGTTTGTGTGGTGCTGGTGTATAGTAACCAAAATTAATGGGCGATTAAAGGTAAGGTCAAAACCATGAATGTTACATATGCTTCATAAACTTGTTGTGGATGTTGATCACCTTGGTAATACTCATGAGGAGAGGATTTATTCCTTGGAATTGGTGGTCCATAAGACTTTCAAGGAGGTATTTGTTAACATAGAGGACAAAATTAGCAAGTTGTCTAATGATTTGAAGACTGTAGTGAACATTAGCAATGATTCTTTGAAATTGACTGCTAAGGGCCTCTCTATTTTAAATGAGAAAGCCTTGAAATGAATTGGTAAAACCTTGGAGCTGGGTGATATTGAGAAGGCTATGGAGGATGTGAATTGCTCAAATTTGGGGGAGAAGAATCAGGATCCTACTCTAGTTGTGGAAAAGGATGTGGATGCTGGCCCGTGTTTGAGGACGAGGAGAAAGACCAAGAAGCAGGTTGTTATTTTGTTTGAGGAGCTCAAGGATGTTATGGAGATGCATGAGTGGGTCATTGAGGAAAATTTGGCCTCGGTTAATGTTCTAGAAAAAATGTTGTAGCTGTTTTGTTTCTTTTGTTTGATCAGCCTTGTTGTTGATGTTTTGTTTTAGGGTTGCTGACAGGTCTCATTGTTAATTTTTGTTGTCAGTATTTTGCTTTTTTTGGGCTACGGGTTCTTTAGGTTTAATATTCCTTGCAACCTTTTGTCTTTATAAAGGGTTTCGGGGTCCCTTCAAAACCCACTTTTCCTTATCAAAAACTAATAATTGACTCTTGTATATACCATAATTATTCCTTGGATGCTTTGTAGACCAAATTAACTAAATATAAGACTATACAAATGATTAATAACTTAATTCTGGGCTACACAATACAATAAATGGGTTAAGGGAATAACATTATATGATCATTTATATAGTCTTAAATAGGTAGTAATATTGGCTTGGGTGGCATCCATGGTAGAAGTATGGTATATATACAAGGTAGTGGTTAGTTTATTATCATCATGTTGTGTATTGTGTTCTTATTTATGACTATTGCAAGCACACTCCTTAAAGTGGCTTACTTTTAGAGGTTACACCCTTGAAGTGGTACATATTGTTATTGAGTATTCATATTATATTTCCTATTATATTGTTCTCTTATGCAAGTAATTTCATTATATATTTTTTTCTATACATGCTAACATAGGGTTCTTGATAACAATAGCTAATGTAGGAGATTTTTTATTCAAATTATAAGCCATAGAAACTAATTTTTCTAAAAAGTATACTCCAAGGTGGCTTCACCAAGCATAGTCCTAGCTCTTTCCATAAACATCTGGTTCATTTGTTCTAAAACTACATTTTGTAAAGGGGTGTAGATAGATTTATTATGTTTCCCAATTCCATGCTCTTTAAGTAATTTATCAAATCTATAGAATAAAATCCACTACCATTAGTCCTTAACACCTTAATCTCCATACTAGTTTGATTTTCTAAAAGAGCCTTAAAATCCTTAAAATGACTAAAGGATTTGGATTTACTATTGAGGAAACAAACTCACATCCTTCTATAATAATCATGAATAAAGATACATGATACAAAGACAAAAATTTAAGTAACATTAACATTACTAAATACCTTTGAATGAATCAAGTCCAACACCCCAAAATTTATGAGAACTAGAATTAAAATGAGCATGGTTCTATTTATCATATATACATACATATACATACATATACATGCATATATATACATGTATATACATATATATATATATATACATATATATACATGTATATACATATATATATACATATATATACATGTATATACATATATATATACATATATATACATGTATATACATATATATATATATACATATATATACATGTATAGACATATATATACATATATATACATATATATATACATGTATATATGTATATATGTATATATATGTATGTATTTTTATGTATATGTATGTTTATGTATATATATATGTATACAATATTTCTTTCTTGATATGTTCGCTATCTTGAACTCGACATGTCAATCCCTCACAAGGTTCTCCTACATCGAATGAAACCACATTCTCCACCGCTTGTGCAGGCGGAGGAAAAATAGAGATCGATGATCTGCTTCTTTTCATTCCTCCCTTTCTTGTGGTGAATACCTTGGATGGTGGGGTTGGGGCCTAGGATAGTGGGGTCCACCTTATGGATGGTGGGTTTGTTGGAGAATATGGTCAGTGGGTAAGGCATATATGGTCGGTGGAGTTTGCCCCAATCCCACCGACCGTAGCGGCCCCAACCCCACCATAGATATATACATATATATACATATACACATACATACATATATATACATGTATATATATATATATATATATATATATGTATATATATATATATATACACATATATATACATATACATACATATATATATATACATATACATACATATATATATATACATACATATATACATATATATACATATACATACATATATACATATATATATTTCCCATGTGTATATATATATATATATATATATATATATATATAACCATGCTCATTTTTATTCTAGTTCTCATAAATATTTGGGGTGTTGGACTTGATTCATTCAAAGGTATTTAGTAATGTTAATGCTAATTAATTTTTTGTCTTTGTACCATGTATCTTTATTCATGATTATTATAGAAGGATGTGAGTTTGTTTCCTCAATAGTAAATCCAAATCCTTTAGTCATTTTAAAGATTTTAAGGCTCTTTTAGAAAATCAAACTAGTATGGAGATTAAGGTGTTAAGGACTAATGGAAGTGAATTTTATTCTATAGATTTGATAAATTATTTAAAGAGCATAGAATTGGGAGGCATAATAAATCTATCTACACCCCTTTGCAAAGTGTAGTTTTAGAACAAATAAACTAGATGTATATATATATAGACACACATATATATACATATGTATACATACATACATACATACATATATATATATACATATACATATATGCATACATACATGTACATACATACATACATACATACATATATATTGTGTTCACAAAAAGCAAATTCAAGAGTTTAATCATTCAACCCCTCTATAATTTTATTTTTTATTTTTTAAGGTACATAGATCCTTCTCATGTATATGGTCCATTCTCTAGTTTCATAGAATTATCTTCTTTGTAGGTAACCTACTCTCTAGAGAAAAAACTTGCTTAGGTATCTAAAAAGAATGAACACTAGAGATTAAAAAAAATGCTCCTCTTAATTACTTGTTCTCACGGTAAATTTGTCGATTTTGTAAATCTCTTCACTATAGGAATACAATAAATATTGTATTGAACAATATTTTCATCCAACTGAAATAGAGTTCCCACATAGAAACCCTTGGCAAGCATCATAACTTCTTGCACAATCTACACCCTAAACTAAAGAAACACAACATACACTTGTAATTTTTGTGCCAAACTTTGAGATATATATATCTATCTCCATTGAACCTTTTTATTCATCCATCTAAGAATCAAACCAAGAATCTACCATGGTTAATTATGCTCAAATGAGAGTCATCACAAGGGTACAACTTCCCACCATCATATTCTTCATAATTTAAAAACCAACTCCAATGGGATTTCATATCAAAGGAAGCTCCAAGTCTATCAACTACACACCATTGATAAATGTGTTCCCAAGTCCATAGCAAAGACATGCATCATCCTGAGAAGATTTTTATCCTCTTTGAATTCTCTTCCATTCTTGAATATCATTTAATTCTCAGCATTCTTAAAGTCTTATATTAATAAATTCCCACATTCTCAATTTAAAAAAATATCTCATCATTAAACTAAAATAATTTCTCTTACATATTCTGAGGTATGAAATATGTTTAATTTTATCAATTTATCCTTAAAAACCTCTTCTTTCTTCCTTTTACGTAGTTATCCTATAATCATTCCTATTTTATTTTTAAATTTTATTTCTACTCCTTAATATTATTTTATAATACCATTCTTTTATTTAAACTCTATTTTAATTCAAAATTAGAACTCCATCAAGGATTTTCAACTTCAACTTTTTAATTTATAAAAAATAATTAAAATTTCAATTAGAGAATAAATAGAAGGTACATGTTTTTATAGAAATGAAAACAAAAAAATATATATTGAAGTAACTACTTTTATTTTCTAATAATTCTCCTTACAAAATTTGAATGTTATAATTAAAAAGGATAATTGGAAGGATAAAAGCTTCTTGTTGAAAATTCTAGTTTGGATTAGAATTTCAATTATGAAAATGCATTTGCAAGATCAAGTTGTGAAATTTGTGAAAGTTCTACCTATGAAATTTTAACAAAATAAAGTAATCTTACGATTATAAAACATGGTTGTAGTGACTAAAATTTAGGTCTTGGAGAACCCACATAAAGTGTTGAGCATAGTACAAAGAAATACATGAAAGTGGAAGATGACATATGTGAAGCCATGGTAGTTATGTTGGATTGGGTGGCATCCATGGTAGAAGTATGGGATCTATATGAGGTACTACTGGTTAGTGTATTATCATCATGTTATGTATCATGTTCTTATTTAAGACTATTGGAGGAAACCTCCTAAAAGTGGATTACTTTTGGAGGTTGACCCCTCAAAGTGACATTATTATTGAGTATTTATAAATATTTCATATTATATTCTTCTTTGGTTGAAATTATTTCATTACAACATTTTTTTCTATTGATGCCTACATAGGGGTCTTGGTGACAAGAGCTAATGTAGAAGACTTGTTAATCAAATTGTAAGCCATAGAAACTATTTTGACTTAAAATTCTACTTCAAGAGTTGGCTCCACCGAGCATACTTCTATCCCTTTCCATCAACATCTTCATTTTTTCCACAACAACCTTTTGCTAAGGGGTACATGGAGTCGTTTTATGTCTCTCAATTCCATACTCCTTATATAATTGATCAAATCTACAAAATAAAATTCATCACCATTATTAGTCCTCAACACCTTAATCTCCCTACTACTTTTATTTTCTAAAAGATCCTTAAAATCCTTAAAATGATTGAAGAATTTAGATTCAATTTTGAGGAAATACACCCATCTCCTATAATAATCATAAATAAAAGATACATAATACAAATACAAACATTTAAGTAACATTAACATTACCAAATACATCTAAATGAATCAAGTCCAAAACCTTGAAAGATTTATCAGAACTAGAATAAAAATAAATATGGTTTTGTTTACCATATATATAGTGTTCAAACAAACTAAATTCAAGAGTATAATCATTCAAATCCTATACACAATTTTTTTTTTTAGGATACATAGATTCCTCTCACCTATATAATAAATTCTCTAGCTTGCTTAGGTACCAAAAAACATGACCATTAGAGGTAAATAAAACACTCCTCTTTATTGTTGGTTCTCCTATTAAAGTTGTTGATTTTGTAGATCTCTTCACTATAGGAATACAATAAATATTACATTGAACAATACTTGCATCCAACTAAAATAGAGTTCCCACATATACACCCTTGGTGAGTACCATAGCTTCTTGCACCATCTACACCCTCCACTAGAGAAAACAACATACACTTGTAATTTTTGTGCAAAATTTGAGATATATAAATCTCCATTGATTCTCTTCACTCATCCATGTATGAAGAAAATCAAGATTCTATCATAGTTAACTATGCTTAGATGAGAATCATCATGAAGGTACACCTTCCCATCATCATATTCTTCATACTTTAAAATCCAACCCTAATGGGATTTCATATATAAGGAAGCTCTAGATTCTATCAACCACATACCTTTTGTGCATGTGTTGCCAATGCCACAACAAGGGTATCTATATAATCTTGAGAGGACTTTTAGACTCATCATCTAAATCACTCCTATTATTATTATCCTCTTTGCATTGTCTTTGATAGTTTCCAAGGGATAAAATCCTAGCTAGAGGCTAGGATGTTATTACAATTAGGTGATAAATTTGGTTGTTGAATCTAAACATCTTGACCTCTAGCTATGAGTTTATGTGCATGTCCAACTATATAGTAACATATAAAATATCCTTAGCATGAAAAGTAGGTGTTTCTCTAGGAGATGGCATGACATGAAAGGTAGAATGAATAAATACATAAACCATGTGGATAGTAGGAGAAAGTAGAAAAATATCAAAATATAGATCATGAGAAGACTCAAATAAGTCTATACTATCCTCAAGCACACTACGGGAAGAGAAATAAGCAATAAAAACATGTGTTGAGTTCATAGATGAATAATAGAATAACCATGATGAATCAAACCACTGTAAAGCTCTACTACTCATAAATTCTAAACTTGGTAACCAATAAGATACCATCATTCAAATACTTATAGTTAGCAAGAAATAATAACTTAATGTGGAGGGATGCATCCTTCAAAAGTCAATCATGTAATAAATCATCACTAAGACAAACAATATCATCATATAATGAACAAAAATATCAATAACCTTCACATGAGAAGCTTATAGGTTAGCATCATAATGCAATATCACCAAATAAAATATTATCATAAACATTCATAAAACTAACATGAGATGTCAAAGAATGATCATCACAAATCAATTCTTCAAACAAACATTGATCTCTGCGAATAGACATATCATGATATGCAAGAGGGAAATCATCACAAGACACCACAACATCATGAATATGTGAAAAAAAAGGTATAACTTTCTCAATATCCATTAGACAAGATATATCAATAACATTAATTAAATCCTCATTAGATGCTTGCTCATCACTATCACAAATTATTGAAGATATAGAACCAATATTATATTGATGAACAAGTGAGATGAATGAATCTAAAAGAAAAAGACAAACATTCACCAACTCTATGAAAAGAAAGACACCTCCACAGAAAACATATCCTCATCCATGAGATAAAAAACATTAGAATGCTGAAAGTGAAAGGATTGAAAGCCACAAAAGATAATAACACATTATAATTCCCAAGGCCTGAAAACAAATCAAGTGAAGGGAATAAGTTATGAGGATATGCCAACCGGCCAAAGCACAGTAGCCACAGAATGGAAAGAGCATGGTATGACTAGCTACTTAAGTTTGTGTAACGTTACATGCGTTATGTTTTGTTCTACACGTGGAGATGGTCCCATTTCCCTTTTCTGATTTTTACGATGTATTTCTCTTACGCCACTCATAGCTGGTCAATGCTTGTGAAAAGTTCCAAACTTTTAACATGGGAGACAAGAACTACTTTTATATGTGATGGAATCTCAATAATCTCTTAAGATGTTTTGTGGGAGAGAGACTTATTCAATAATCTCTTAAAGATGTTTTGTGGGAGAGAGACTTATTCAATAATCTCTTAAAGATGTTTTGTGGGAGCGAGACCTATTCAATGGGACTCTTTGTTGGTATATGTTAAGTTTACATACAAATTGTAATCAGTTCTATTGAAAGGAAACCATTTCAAGTGGTGTATGGATCATCTTAAGGGGGGGTGATGGATTTTTTGACGGTTGAAGGTGATAAGTGAATCATTTCAGTAATAAAGATTCTAAAAGATAAATAAGGTCGTGTACATGTGAAGAGATAGTCGGAAGAGAGTAAAACAAAATATAAGTTGTTCAAAATGAATGTTAGAAAGAAAAAAAACATATTTTGAAAGAAATTGTTCTTGACACATTTAGAGAAAGAAAGGTTTCCATATAAACATAAAATAATTTGTAGTACAAGAAGATTGGTCCTTGCAAGATTTTGTACAAGTTTTTAGAAAATGCATACAAAATTGAGTTTCTTGAAGGAATAGATTCTTACCTATTTTCAATATTTATGATCTATCATACACATAATTCTAAAGACAATTTAGAGGAACTAGGAGAGGTGAATTAGAAAGTACACATTTTAGAAAAGTAGCAAGATGAGATTGCATAGATTTGAGATACACATTGTAAAGAAGACCTAATGGAATGAGTATAAAGAGTACCTCGTTCATTGGAATGGTAAGGGGTTAGAAGAATACTTAGATTTCTAAACCATCTTATGTTGACTTGGGTTGCCAGATCAATCTTTTCGTTGTTCATTGTTTTTGATGTAGGAGCATCCTAAAGGTCATGCAATGTTGCATCACCGAAAAATATGTTTGATGTACAAAGTTTTGATTGCTCACTTATCTTTGTTTACTTTTGGTTGTGTTTTGTGTGTAGGTTCTTACTCTCGTACACTAGTTGCTCTATTGTAAGACTTTTAGTATGATTTATCTAGGCACATTGAATTTTGAAGTTGTGCATGCAAGTTCATTGTTGGGTGTATATAGTCATTCACATACACACTTCTCAAAGTCATTGTTTGATTTTGATCCTATGTTCCTTGGTGGTTCCACATAGTTCTTTGCTCCCATGCATCTTTGGTGATGTGTTGACAAAACATAACCATCAATGGTTTGGTAATGTATCCAAATATTAACAAAACATTTATATAATTTAAATGGAACACCAATAATTGAATCAATTGCTTTGGAAGGTGAGTAATCTTAGACCACTAATGGGATTTTCTCATGGAAGTTGTATAAGGTAAAGAAGATGCATAATCTTGAGTGTATATGTATTTGTATAATATTAAGAGATTAAGGGTTGTTGGCACTAAATATTAGCACAAGAATTGGGCATTGAAAAATTATGCATTAAATAAGTTGTCCATGCATATATTACCTTTACAGAGGAAGCATGGAAGCATTCAACTATGTATTGAACTACTTGATGGTGATCAATAGCCACTATTGGATTCATGTGTAGAGAGTGTCTATATACCTACAGTTGTCACTTGCTATTAATGAGTAGAGAATAATATGTAATGATCTATATTTTGTTAGGATTTAGTGTGATCTTATGTGAAAAAAATTGTGTACTTGGATCCTCTTGAGGACTACTATATTCTCCATGAAAATTGAGGGACTAAGGCCTTAGAGTTATTTTTTGGACATTTTCTGTGTTATTTTCTTGGCACATGGTTTTAGTGTCCATGATATATTAAAACTACTTTTTTGTGCCTATTAATATTTAGGCATGCATTAGGGGTTGTACTGTTCAAAGAATGGATATTTTTATACATGTTGAGTATTATTAGGTTGTTAGAATATTGATGAGTCATAGAATATAGAGTGGCTTGTATTGGCGTAATCTTGTTCTTAATATTAATGCAAGATTGATATCTCTTTGGTGGAGTTTTTCCCAAAATGGTTTCTCCATCTCTATCTACTATTATGGTTTACATTTAATGAATTTGCTGATTTATACTTTTTTGTTCATTATTTCATTGATAAGTTTATTGGCTTAATCTCATCTTAAATAGATTTAAAATCTATATATTGTTTATTATTTTCAATGTATTGATTGCCCTATTTTTTTAATATCTTTTGTGATCATTATGATAATTCTCTAATATGTTCTCTTCTTTATGTGTGTGATAATTGGTTGTTCATTTGACTTGTTATCATCACTAAATTAGATATGTTAGAAGCATTGAAGCTATTTTATGAAGGCTTATAAACTATATAAGGCATATGAGTAAACTTCCATTGATTCAAATAATTTAGCAAGCCTTCAAATATTTTGGAAAATATTGGAAGAGATCAATTTTGATTTTTGGATAAGGTGAGTGATTGGATGGAAGCTTCCAACAAGTTAGAATCTCTCTTTATAAGTGAGTAGGAGGCCCCTTGTATTGGTTTTGAGGGGCTAATAAATTTTATTAAAAATCCACCTTTATCTCAAGATTGTTATATTATTACTATAAAATTAGAGTATAAAATTAGAGTAAGGTTGTACATAAAATTTGAATTATTTCTTCTTTTTTGGAATGTCCCAAGGGACAAAAGACTATATTTCCATATAAGTTCTATGATTTGTGTGATTGGTAGTTATTTTTGGTAGAGGAAATGAGTATTATTGCATGCCTTATTTTTCCTTAGGTGTTGCATGTCTAGAAGACATCAAAGTAGTTATAAAGCTTAATTTGTATATCATATTCATTTCTTATTTAGTTATATTATGGTTGTGAGGCTATAGGTGAAGGTAATATCTAAGAAAATATTTGTGTAGTAAGTGGGAGGATGATGCGTCCCTTCTATAATCGTATAGTTTGAATTTGTTATCACAAAAACACTTTTTCTATCAAGATTCTAAAACTTTTAAGTTCATTAAGAACACTCTTGGATTGAAGATAAATAGAAAAACAAGGGAATTCAAATCTTCAACCTCCATCATAAAATATTTTAGGAGGAAATTTTTAGAAAAGGTCCGAGACCCATTTGTTAGATGTTGGATTTTACATGTGGTGATCCTTGATCAAAAGGTTGGATTAGTGGCTATGGATGTAGTAATTGAAAATGTGGTAGGAGAATAGGATGAATTAGTGAATGGGTTGTATGAGGATATTCAAGTGTTCTGGTAGGGGATTTAGATGGTTTATTTACCAAAAGAGAATATGTTAGTTGATTGCAAGAACTCATCTCTATACATTAGTGAATTACAAGAAATCCTTTGGGTGATCCCACAAGAGTGTGTCCCACTTTTTGGCCAAAGTGGGACTTTGAAATCAACATTTTTAATTGAAATTTCATTTTTTGTCACCCATAGTGACTAAATTGTTAAGAATATGAAGATGATGTAAACTAGTGATTTTTGAGATTTTATATGTATATTCTAAATGTATTTTTTTTAAATAAAAAAATATTTTATGATTTTTTTAAATGATTTTTGATAACTTAAATTTTTATAGCTAATAGTATTTTTGAAAAGTGACATTTACTCCATATTGTTTAACATTTTTTACAAAAAGATAAAATTGTAAATTATTAAACATAGATTGGTAACATTGATATCTAGTGTGCAAATATTTTTTCATATTTATTTGTTCCATATTTATTCTTTTATTTTTTTGAAGTGACACTAATTATGATTTCAACATAGGTTTATTTAATATCATATAACTCTTTTTGTATATATCCAAATTAATTTATTTTTTTGTTGAAACATAGACATCAATAACTAGTGTGCATATAATTTTTATAATTTTTTCTCTCCTTTTTTAATTTTCCATGTATGTTGAATAAATACCTTGATGTTTGGTGAAAAACCTATGTTCACTAGAAAATAGAAAATAAATATAATAATCAAATTAAATAATTCAAAATTATATTTTTTTGAAATTGCTCCAAGAACTGCTATCCTACAAATTATCATATGGTGTTGGCTTTATTTATTAGTTTAAACCAAGATTTGAAAAATAAGATTTTGAGAAAAAAATGATTAAGGTGAAAAGGTTATTTCTAGGACCTTCATTTGGTCATTTTCACAAGAAAAACTAAAAAAAGGATCTTCAAACAAGGATCATTTCCATAAAAGGAAAAGAAAAGGACCTTCAAATGAAGGTCTTTTTAAATTTTTCCTTCAAATGAAGTTTCTTCATTTGAAGAAATACCTTCCAATGAAGTTGTTTGACAATTTTTTCTCTCAACCAGCTGAATAGTGAATTCTAATGTTCCACAAGTTGGGCGTACTATTGTGGTTCACCCCATTAGAAATTATGGATGTAGATTCAAACTTCTATTCTCTTCTAGAGATGTTTCATGGAGACTTCAAGGTAGAAGTGGAGCTTACTATCCAATTTAGGTACATAGAGAAAAAATACTTATGAAAGGTTATTCTAGAGGATGGTGAGATCTTTGCTACCACTACAAAATATAAATACATTGGTAATGGTGTCTATGAGGATTTTGGTTCTCCTATGTCTTTAGAAATAAACATGAAAAATCTCTACTTGTCATAGACAATTTTTGCATGCACCTTGGTTTCCCTATTCCAATTTCAACAAATTATTATGATTTTAGAATTTAGATTTTTAATTGTTAGAAATATGGGGGGCATGTGGGTTGGGTAGGTGAAGGTTTAGGCCCTTAATTCAATTTAAATCATTATTTATAATTGAAGGTTTTGATGGCAAGTATTTTCATTAATTTCATAAAATGTATGTGTTTTTTATGTATATTAAACTGGAAAGTGCCCTAATAGAACCCCCAATTTATTGATAAAAATAATATATTAATGGTAATATATTATATATATGTTTTAAGAAAATAATATAAAAACTAGATGCTATATTCATTTTAGAAGACAATAAATTTTAATATTTATTTTATTAAAATTTAAAATGATGTTGCATGCCCGTTGAATGATTTTTGTTTCATATGAAGGTAATTTTCAAACAAAGAATCTCCATCCTCACATATAAGGCATGCAAAAGTATTAGTATTAGTATGTGGGTCATATAAATCCATGGAGAAGTACTTATTGCTCATCTATGATAAAACTTAGAAATTATAAGGAAAAGAAAAAATAAAACCATAACATTAAAATTTCTATAAGTTTTTCTTTTCATTCAACTTAAACAATGTAGTTCCAAAATTTTATTTTATTATAGATAGAATATAATTATAATCAAATTATTACCACTTCCTCTATAATATCATTTAGTTGAGGGACTTTGCTTAAGTTGGCTAATTGAGGACTCTATAATCAAGAGACTTTACATATGGTTGTACATTTTATACAAGTTAAACTATTGAAAATGAGGGTAGTATACATAAGGATTCATATTTTTATTTGATTATGCTTCAAAAATATACCATTACTTGATTTATATGAAAAAAAAATATTTATATAACTTCATGCTAAAAATTTACAAGCCTTATAATTTTTGAATTACAATTTGTAGATTTCTATCGTCATATTTAGTAGTGGGTTTTCAAACTATTATTCTTATAAAAATGCTTCCATTTAATGGAAACCATCCATATAAGTATAATTAGGAGGATGGGTCCTCTGTAATGCCCTGCCACATAACCTTAAAGAAAGACGCAAACACAACAGAAGCGTAGCAATTTTTTTTTTTAAAGTGTAATTATAATAAGTAAAGTGAACTACATTTAACGCATACATTCTCTAAGATACGCAACAACACATTACATTTGAATCCCAATATACAAAAGTAACTAACCATAGCATATAATTATTACTCATGATATAAATAAGATACATTCAATAACATTAAAATTATCACATAAGAAATAAAGTACATTAAAGCTTCATTCTTACATTGCATTTATTCAATATAACAGTTACAAAGCTCATTTCCAAAATGAGGTAGATTATACAATATTGTTGCAATTACAAAGTTACAAGAATCCTCCTCGAATACAAATGAGGAGTACTACATATACAAGGTATCCAACTAATACAAACAAACATATGAGATAGTACAAAGCAACTGGTACACACAAGCTCTCCAATCTGAAAGATCCCGCCATCACGAACATGAATTGGGGACCCAATGGTGTAAGGTGCATGTTCCACCCAACCAAGTGGTACCTGAAGGACCACCCCCCATGCTAGGAGATAGTAAAAGGGCTCCCTAGGGAAAACCAACAACCACTAGACATAGGCAACTCACAATACTAAACTACACAAGTACAATACATAACATAAGGTTACATTGCTTCCAGATTATAAGAATCAAGTACATCATTTACACAATACAAATGACTGACTGTTGTCATAGGAGTGTCACACATAATTTTTTATGGGTTACCCTGGAATAACCTTCCTAGGCTACCAGACCCTCATTCCGAGTTACCCTAGCTGCCTCTACTGGTCGTTGAACCCCCATACAAACTATGCGGGATCAACATACCTTTCAGTTGGACCGGATAGTTGACCTTGCCATTCTAGGCCTTCCCACTCATCCCAAGCCTAAACGAGCACTTGGGCCCATGAGTGAGGCTACATTATCTAAAATTAATGTGTGGAACTACCCAAACCCCTAATTAATTAATTAAATTATCACTTGGTTAAACTCTCAGTTAGTTACCCTCATGCCCCTTCATGTGTCAGACCCCCACAGAGAGCCACTCTCCTATTGACAACACAAGGATCTAATCCACAAACCATGCATAGACAAGGTGCACAAAACTGATAACATATATCAACCATACTGCAAAGGACAACACATCCCGTTTGTAGTAGTCGAGTTTCCAACTGATCTACAACCACGTGCACTACCCAAGGTAAATCAAAGGGCTAAACCAAAACACATAACAACCCAATAAATTCATCTGGAAGACTTACAAGATCACTACTAACCCAAATTACCCAACTGACGTGAACAAAAGTATTTACAAATTTAATAAACAAATTCACATAGTAAATAAATCTATCATTAGGATTTCCTAAATCCAATTTCATTTCAAGAAACAATAATACACTGCTCAAATATTAAATCAACTTAAATACAATTTTCATTTACAAACAATAAGCAATTAAATCTAATTGTTTAATTTTAGTTTCACAATCACCCATAAATAAAATCAATTTTCCCATTACATATAATTAAAAATCAATTTACCCTTTTTAAATCATTTCATATTAAAATTATCTATTTGAAGCATCTATTATATCAAAATAGCGAACTAAATAAATATATTTATATATATATATAATTAAATATGTATAAATACATACATATATATATAAATATATTATTTAATTGTTTAAAAATAATTTCAATTATTTCAAACTAAATATATATATATATATATATATATTATATTTATATGTTTTATATTATAAATAAAAACATTTAAAAAAAAAACAAATCACAGAATTAAAGAGAGGGCAAACGATTTTATGAAGTCTGTGCAGGTTTCAACAGCCATACATGGCTGTGGCTGTGGCTATGGGTTGGGCTGCCTACGCAGCCTTCCCCATAGGGGGGGTCGTTGTTGTGGAAGGCAGCGGCGCTGCCTCCACAACCAACGCCTCCTCTATGGGGGCGGTTGTGGGGTAGTCCCCCCAACCCTCTCATAAACACTTGGTATTTAAAAAAAAAAATTCCCCTAATTTTAATAATTTTGCCGTATGGTGATTTCACCAAGTTGCTCAATAACTTTGTTTTTTAACAGGAATTATATTCAAAATTACATATATATTTATATTTATATGTATATGCAGATATTCCAATATATATATATATATATATATATATAAAACAAGAAATCAACATGATTGCTCGAGAAGAGAAAAATTTAAACAAAAGTTTTTCTTCACAAAAAGATTTGCAATTTTATCACAAGATTTCATTTTCCCCAATTCTACCAAAGGAATTCAATACAATCCTACAGAGATTTTCTAAATCCTTTATTTTTTTCCCTTTTAATTTTCTATTGTTTAAAAAAAAAATCCCTACAGAAGCTTTCGACAATTTTCTGCAAAAGCTTCTAAGAATTCACAATAATTTTCCAAACCTTTCAAATTTACAAAATAAAATTAAAGCTTCTACACAATTAACAAATCTTCTTGTACAGACAATCTTTTATAAATAAAGCTTGAAGCTTCTATAGAAATACATAATCTTCTTGCACAGGCAAAGATTGCAAAATAAATTAAAACAATAAAGAACCTATTTCTGCAAGCTTGAGGAAGTGATGTTTGATGTAAAGGTTCGCCTATAGATTCCAATTTTTCCAAAGCTTCCTCCAAGAATTCACTTTTCTAGAAGAAGAAAACCAAAAACTAGAGCCCAAAAATTTCCCAAGAACTTTTTTTTTCAATTTTTAAAAACTTCTACAAAATATCTTTTCCATTCTAGTGAAGTAACCTCTTACCTCTTCCAGTTATTGCTAATATTCTCTCCGAGAATTATTTTCCAACTACTGTGTTTAATAAATTTTCTTTCACACATGTCAAATTTAAAATATATTTTAACCAACTCAGATATTTCCCTTTTGATATTTATAAGACATTTATGCTATTTTAATAATTCAAACTTCCCAAATTAACATTATCTATTTTATCCAATTTATAATTCAAATTCACATAATAATTTCCAAATAAATTTAATCAATTAATTTATTTACTTAATAAAATAAATTTAATCACAAGGATTAAATTACTTTACCAAATAAATTAATTAAATTAATTAAATCACATATAGAGCTTCTAACAACATTAATATAAAATAAATAAATAATCATTTAAAATATTTTAATCATTAATTTCCATAATGCAAACCTTACAAGATAAATAAACATAAAGGCAAACGTGGACAACATAACAACAAGACATATCAAACATGGACTGACGACACACTATGACTAGGGTTGTGGTTTGACAAGGGAACCCCGTTACTATCTCCCAATCAACAATACTGTTGGGCAATGGACATGCTCAAACCTGTGAATCTAGGTGGAGATGATGTCCTATACCTGAATTCCTACAATCAAATAAATGTCATACATGTATATAGATAATATCAAACAAACCGTGAAGAGAAATTGTGGAATAGAAGGTCACTTGCAAGTGAGTGATGCAATCCTATCCCCTTCACCAATACAGTCACATCAAGACTGATGAAATTAAAACATCAATTAATCAATAGATGAGCATATATCAATATCAACTCAAATAAACAACTATGCTAATCAGAAAGCATGTCATAAACAATAACATCCATATAGTGTATCATCACATCAAAATATAAAACCATCATCGCTCCAATGTCAGCGATCATATAACAATATCATAATATCATGGTCTATCAAAGTAAAAGCACTGTCTGAAAACATAAGAAAATCGGAGGGGTACTACATCCTTCCCCCTAGGATTAGGCTTTCTCCTTGAAGCCTACAAACAGAAAATGGATAACACACACACACATTAAACTCCCAAAAGTGATTCAGAATCACTATCACTATCATTGATAGGTTCCTCTTGGTCACTAAAGTTAGAGGGAATGAGCCTATAACCAGGAGTTGGTACTCATACTTTTTAGGAATCACCGGTTCATTCTTGATACACACATGAATTCCCGGGCAGGCTTTGTTTGTCCTCTGATAGGTGATCCAAAATTTATTTTCCCTTGCCACCCGAGGGTTACCCACCATACTAGGTTCAAAGTGAGCGGGTGGCTCCTCGAGCACGAGACATATTTGCACATCCTCCATTCTCGGTTGTTTAGCATGATCATTCCCATGTGAACTCAGAGAGGGAGTGTCCTAGCGGTCAGCCCCACGACAACGACCTCTACCTCACTCTCGACCTCTACCCCATCTCCTAGGCATAATCCTACATAGACACACCAAGGTATAAGACAAGGTACACAAACTTAAATCTTACGCCACTAACAACTTAATGGGCACAACATTATCCCAGAGCACCCAGTGTTTAAACTTGGGCTCTGATACCATGTGTAATGTCCCGCTATGTAACCTTAAAGAAAGACGCAAACACAACTGAAGCATAGCAATTTTTTTTTTTTAAAGTATAATTATAATAAGTAAAGTGAACTACATTTAACACATACATTCTCTAAGATATGCGACAACACATTACAGTCAAATCCCAATATACAAAAGTAACTAACCATAGCATACAATTATTACTCATGATATAAATAAGATACATTCAATAACATTAAAATTATCACATAAGAAATAAAGTACATTAAAGCTTCATTCTTACATTGTATTCATTCAATATAACAGTTACAAAACTCATTTCCAAAATGAGGTAGATTATACAATATTGTTACAATTACAAAGTTACAAGAATCCTCCTCAAATACAAATGAGTAGTACATAGACAAGGTATCCAACTGATACAAAACTCATTTCCAAAATGAGGTAGATTATACAATATTGTTACAATTACAAAGTTACAAGAATCCTCCTTGAATACAAATGAGGAGTAGTACATATACAAGATATCCAACTGATACAAATGAACATATGAGACAGTACAAAGCAACTGGTACATGTGAGCTCTCCAATCTGGAAGATCCCACCATCACAAACATGAACTGGGGACCCACAGTGTAAGGTGCACATTCCACCCAACCAAGTGGTACTTGAAAGCCCACCCCCCGTGCTAGGATATAGTAAAAGGGCTCCCTAGGAAAAACTAACAACCACTAGACACAGGCAACTCACAATACTAAACTACACAAGTACAATACATAACACAAGGTTACATTGCTTCCATATTATAAGAATCAAGTACATCATCTACACAATACAACTGACTGAATGTTGTCATAGGAGGAGTGTCACACATAATTTGCTATGGGTTACCTTGGCGTAACCTTCCTAGGCTACCAGACCCCCATTCCTAGTTACCCTGGCTGCCTTTACCAGCTGTCGAACCCCCATACAAACTATGCGGGATCAACATACCTTCCAGTTGGACCAGGTAGTTGACCTTGCCATTCCAAGTCTTCCCACTCATCCCAAGCCTACATGAGCACTCGGGCCCATGAGTGAGGCTACATTATATAAAATTAATGTGTGGAACTACCCAAACCCCTAATTAATTAATTAAATTATCACTTGGTTAAACTCTCAGTGAGTTACCCTGGCACCCCTTCATGTGTTGGAACCCCATAGAGAGCCACTCTCCTATTGACAACACAAGGATCTAATCCACAAACCATGGGTAGACAAGGTGCACAAAACAGATAACATATATCAACCATACTGCAAAGGACAACACATCCGTTTGTAGTAACCAGGTGTTCATACTGAATCACACATTCTGTTCGTAGTAACCAAGTTTCCAACTGATCTACAACCACATGCACTACCCAAGGTCAATCAAAGGGTTGAACCAAAACACATAACAACCCCCTCATAAAATAAATTTATTTGGAAGACTTACAAGATCACTACTAACCCAAATTGCCCAACTGACGTGAATAAAAGTATTTACAAATTTAATAAACAAATTCACGCAGTAAATAAATCTATCATTAGGATTTCCTAAATCCAATTTCATTTTAAGAAACAATAATACATTGCTCAAATATTAAATCAACATAAATACAATTTTCATTTACAAACAATAAGCAATTAAATCTAATTGTTTAATTCCAGTTTCACAATCACCCATAAATAAAATCAATTTTCCCAAATTACATATAATTAAAAATCAATTTCCCCTTTTTAAATAATTTCATATTAAAATTATCTATTTGAAGCATCTATTATATCAAAATAGCCAACTAAATAAATATATTTTAATATATATATAATTAAATATGTATAAATACATATAATTATATATAGATAAATATATTATTTAATTGTTTAAAACAAATTTACAATATTCAATAATTTCAAACTATATATATATATATATTTACTATATATATTTATATATTTTATATTATAAATAAAAAAATTAAAAAAAAACAAATCGCCGAATTAAAGAGAGGGCGAACAATTTTATGAAGTCTGTGTAGGTTTCAACAGCCATACATGGTTGTGGCTGTGGGTTGGGCTACCTACATAGCCTTCCCCACAGGGGGGGTCGCTGCTATGGAAGGTAGCAGCACTGCCTCCACAACCAACGCCTCCTCTATGGGGGCGGTTGTGGGGTAGGCCCCCCAGCCCTCTCATAAACATTTGGTATTTAAAAAAAAAATTCCCCTAAGTTTAATAATTTTGCCGTACGGCGATTTCACCAAGTTGCCCAATAACTTTTTTTTTAGCAGGAATTATATTCAAAATTACATATATATTTATATTTATATGTATATGTATATATTCCAATATATATATATATATATTAGCATGATTGCTTGAGAAGAGCTAAATTTAAACAAAAGTTTTTCTTCAGGAAAAGATTTGCAATTTTATCACAAGATTTCATTTTCTCCAATTTTACTAGAGGAATTCAATACAATCCTACAGAGATTTTCTAAATCCTTTATTTTTTTCCCTTTTAATTTTCTATTGTTGAAAAACAATTTCCCTACAGATGCTTTCAACAATTTCCTACAAAAGCTTGTAAGAATTCACGGCAATTTTCCAAACAACCTTTCAAATTTATAAAATAAAATTAAAGATTCTACACAATTAACAAATTTTCTTGTACAGACATTCTTTCAATTTTATAAATAAAGTAAAGCTTCTATAGAAATACATGATCTGTTGGAAAATGTGCCTCAAGCTTACTGACATGAAACTCCTGAAAGAGAAAAATCGGTGAGACCCTCAGAATGTCTTACCGATCAGCAACTGTGTTCAAAAGATCAAAGTTGTTGAGACTTTGGTTTTGTCTTGCCGACGGGTTGGTTCCTAGTGGTCATCGAGGAGACTCTTGGCGACAGTTGAATATCGGGGTGACTGTCACACACATTCCGACTGTGTTAGTCCCGCCGATAGCTTTATTCATATTGGACTTCGGGGAGACTCTCAGACTCTTTTCAAAAGCACCAGTCTCACTGATGGTTCTCCTCTCACTGGCGGGTATACATTCGGTATGATCTCTCGCCGACAGTGTTGGTCTCGCCGACAGGTCTGTGTTCGGTGGATGTGGTCTTGCCGAGAGGTTTGAACATCGGTGTGAGCTCTTGCTAATAATGTTTCTCTCACCGACAGGCTGGTGCATTCTATATGACCTCTTGGTGATAGCGTTTCTCTCGCCAACTTTTTTGTGATCAGTGTGAAATCTTGCAGATAGAGGATATATCGCCGATGGATTTTTGTTCAGTATGATGTCTCGCCGATAGCGATGGTCTTTCTGATAGAGCTACATGAGTTGAACATCAATGTGAAGTCTTAGCGACAACGATGGTCTTGCTGATGGTTCTGTAGTGGACATCGGTGAGATGTCTTGCCAATAGAGTGGGTTTGGCTAATGGTTTTGCATTTGGTATGATCTCTTGTCGATGGTGTTGGTCCTGCCAATGGACATATCAGAGTGACATTAACTATCGATGAAATATCCTAGACTCTTGCTGATGGACAGTTGGTTTTCATGTGATATCAGAGAGACTTGATTTGTTATCGATCTGAATTCTTAGGGTGTTGCTGATACCTTTGGTCTTGCTGATAGCTATGTGATTGGGAATTTTGGTATCGGGGAGACACAGTCTAGTGTCTCACTGACATGCGATACAGTTGAAATTTTTTGACTGAACGTCTAGCCTATGTGGTGTGTTCTAAGCCAATGAGAGAAGCAGAATGTGAACCGTTGGTAGTTGGATTGTTGTGACCATTCCTGTGTGGAAGATGAACAGATTGTGAGGAAAACGATAATGCTCTGCAATTGTCGACAATGGTAAAAAGTTTGATGGTGTAGAGTTTTTTGATTCTGAACACGATTTGATCAGTGTGAGTGAATTCAATTCAGAGAGCATTGTAACAGTGATGTTCTGTACAAGGTTGATCAAGGAAATGTTGCTGCTGTTAATTTGACATTAGAAAGTGAAGTTCGATCTCTGTATGTAATTTTGTTTACTGTAATACAAAGAGGATTTTCTTGGTGTGGTGGGTTTTTCTCCCGTAAGGGTTTTCCCACGTAAATCTGGTGTCCAATTGTGTATGTGTCCATTTCTCTATTCTGTTATTCTTTTCATGTGTATCTTATTGAACTGTAATTGCAAAATTTAAAGTCATATCTACATTCTTCCCTGAGGTTTTGACGTTAGGAGAGTTTGTTTTGCACTTAAGCTTTCCTTACATAATCTTCTTGCACAGGAAAAGATTGCAAAATAAATTAAAACAATAAAGAACCTATTTCTGCAAGCTTGAGGAAGTGATGTTTGATGTAAAAATTTTCCTGTAGATTCCAATTTTTCCAAAGCTTCCTCCAAGAATTCACTTTTCCAAAAGAAGAAAACCAAAAACTAGAGCCCAAAAATTTCCCGAGAACTTTTTTTTTCAATTTTTAACAACTATAAAATATCTTTTCCATTCCCGTGAAGTAACCTCTTACCTCTTTCAGTTATTGTCAATATTCTCTCTGAGAATTATTTTCCAACTACTGTGTTTAATAAATTTTCTTTCACACATGTCAAATTTAAAATATATTTTAACCAACTCAGATATTTCCCTTTTGATATTTATAAGAAATTTATGCTATTTTAATAATTCAAACTTCCCAAATTAACATTATCTATTTTATGCAATTTATAATTCAAATTCACATAATAATTTCTAAAAAAATTTAATCAATTAGTTTATTTACTTAATAAAATAAATTTAATCACGAGGATTAAATTACTTTACCAAATAAATAAATAAATTTAATTAAATCACATATAGAGCTTCTAACAACATTAATATAAAATAAATAAATAATCATTTAAAATATTTTAATCATTAATTTCCACAATGCAAACATTGCAAGATAAATAAGCATAAAGGAAAATGTGGAAAACATAACAACATGACATATCGAACATGGACTAATGACACACTATGACTAGGGTTGTGGTTTCACAAGGGAACCCCATTACTATCTCCCAATCAACAATACCATTAGGCAATGTACATGCTCAAACTTGTGAATCCAGGTGGAGATGATGTCCTGTACCTGCAATTCTGTAATCAAACAAATGTCGTACATGTCTATAGATCATATCAAACAAACTGTGAAGAGAAATTGCGGAATAGCAGGGTGCTCACAAGCGAGTGATACAATCATGTGCCCTTCACCAATATAGTTACAATAAGACTGATGAAATTAAACCATCAATTAAACAACAGATGAGCATATATCAATATCAACTCAAATAAACAACTATGCTAATCAGAAAGCATGCCATAAACAATAACATCCATATAGTGTATCATCACATCAAAATATAAAACCATCATCGCTCCAATGTTAGCAATCATATAACAATAACATAGTATCATGGTCTATCAATGTAAAAGCATTGTTTGAAAACATAAGCAAATCGAAGGGGTACTACATCCTCTAAAATTTATGTTGTGATTGTGAATAACCTCCAATGATGTCTATCTATTTTACACTATGATCTCATAAATATCTAGTTCACCTTCTTTTCTTGCTAATTAACCCTACCATCCAAGATACAACAAATAATATTCCGTTGAATTACTTAGAATAAACAAAAATGTTTCTTAAGACAGACCTATACTTTTTTATAATGCATAGTGCCACCACTAGGGTTATTCTGATAGTTATTATGGTGTAGTTAATAGTTAATTTCCATTATTTTAGATCCTTGGTGCATAATTTAAATCTTGGGTGAGATTTTTTACTCATTGGTGTACTTGTATATACATAATGAAGAGAGCCATTACTAACTTATTTCATCAATATGTTGGCCTCCTAACAATGTCACATAGTGTGGAAAAGAAAGAAAGGGCTTGTGGTCACTATAATCCATGATCCTTTAGACATCTTTTAGTTATTTCAAGGTGAGAAAACACACACTTATGGAATGCCTAAGTTTTTAATTAAATGATGAAGAAAATAACACAATTAAACCCTAGACAACTAAGATGAAATTCAAAATTATTAATAATTGAGAAAGTTATGGTTGCTTAGCTCTATTTTTTTATTATAGTAGTAAGACATATATATCTCACTATATTTGATGCTTGGAAATTATATTATATCTTGAGATATTAGATTTATATTGTAATTATTATCACATACATGTCTTTGAGTTATATTTTTTATTGGGATGGAATATTGCTTTGTTTATTTCTAAGTGGTGTGATTATGTCTCAACCATATTTGTAATATTTGCTAATGTATGTTCTTGAAACCCGCTCACCTATGAAAAATATTTTATTTTAGGACCTAATGGTGTTAAGAATAACTTTGAGGAGATTATTAGAGGTCAATGAAAAGTATTTTAACTTCCGGGTATGTGCAGGATCATGATGGGCCAAAAAGTGGCAATATGATGGGTATGTGGTTGATGACTATTTTTTTACCCAAAATTAATGAAACAAAAATGGTTTTTAAAGGAGATTCTTAGATTTCCACCGATATAAATTATGCTTTACTTTGGATTTAATAAGTAATTATTATTCATTTTCTATTCAAATTATGACTAAAGTCCTGATTGATAGGCTGATTGAAAAACATCTATAGCTTTCAAACGGTATCACATTTTTTGAATCCAAAACATGCATCACATTTTTTGAATCCAAAACATGCATCACATTCTATGCTTTGCATACTATAGGATTTAAAAAATAAAAATTGAATTTCATGAAGTTTTGACCAAGTTAAGGTTGTCAGACATATGAGTTTTTATATTTTTTAAAAAGTTGTAATAAAAAATTCATAATTAATTATTTACTTAGAAAAAAATTACAAGAAAATATGCATCACATTGGGGCATGAGTCCTCTACTTATATCTAAAATATTATAAAAAATATTATCATTTTATTATGGTTAGGGTGGTCAGACAGACACCTACTTATTTTTTCCCTGAAATTTAAGTACCACTACATTGAAATTTCAAATTTTCACCAAATAGATTTTTTTTTTTTAAAACAAACCTAGTAGTTTAGAAACTACATTCAATTTTCTACAGATTCTATTCTTACATATTTTTGAAATAATATAGATAACTTATTCAAATTTTTACGTCAAGTTGCCTAACTTTGACTTTTCTGAATTTTTTGCCACTTAAGGGCCTATTTTTTCCATGATGATCCCGCACATACCCTTCTTTGATTTCAATCAAGCCTTAATTTAAAATTATACAAGTTTGAAGGCATAAAAGATAAATATGCAAAACATTTAGATGATGCCAAGTGTAGTATCCATGATGCAACATGTAATTGTTTATAATTATATCTCCAAGTAATATGGATAGTGCTCAACAAGATAATATAATGATTTGATTAATAACTAGTTTCCTAATCCTTGTCCTTAAATACACAACCCTAGGCACCCAATTTGAATTAGTTAATATGCAAATTAATGACCAAAAATCATAATTTTTGAAAGGATTACCTTGGGAATGTGGGAAGTTACATTATAATTGTGAGGAAAATATCACATTTATGGTTATTTCTAGGGGAAAAATATGTGCCTACAATCCATTCCAAGATTTTAGGAATTGCTAAACTAAAATTTAGTATAAAAAATTGGAGACTAAGGTTGGTGGATGGAGGGTTATATTTAGGTTTGATATTATCATGCAAAAAATAGATCAAATTGAGTAGAAAGATAATGTGTTTACAACAAGGTAAGATTAGGTGTAAAATAATAGAGTGAAAAGAAAAGTATGCACTTTTTATCTCTATAGGAATAAATGGGAATATATTTGGTCATTCTAGGCCATGAAATTATGATCTACTTCATATATAATATTCTATGATCTTATCTTTATCTCTAAGGTATAGAATTATGAAAAACACATATTTAGGAATTCTCGTGCAAGATCACAGTCCTCTATCATTAGGAATAGTTTATAAATTTTGAAGAAGTCACCTAAGTTCACACATCCTTTTCATTCTCTTTATATTTTACCTTGCTAGCAATATCTATTTTTCTTGGTCAATTCGGCCATCTACATGAATTTCAACACATCATAGCCAATGTCCCTTATCTCTATTGTGCTAAATTATTGAGATGTTCAAGGATAACTCCAACATCAAGATACAAGGAATAAGTTACATAAAAATTATCTCATTCTCAATATTGTACATTATATATTAGTTATATAGTTAGATGTATATTTGAGGATTCATAAATGATCTATATATATATAATTTTGAGGGAACCTAAAGTAAAGCATCCTTTTTATATTTATTCCCTTTTACACTACTAATTATGCTCAATTTTCCTCATAATTACAATTCTATCCATTCTAAAAATTATCACCATAATTTCAATCAAGGCCAATTTTTTATATTAAAAACCTTGGCTATCCTCCATAATTAGTTCTAACAATTTTATTTGTTCTCTAGATCAAATTATTCATACTTTAGATACTCACAGTTAGTCCTTATTTCATAACATTTATATTTGTTCATTAGATCAGATGCACATCAACAATTGGCACTATAAGGAGGGGCACCAAACTAGAGTCCATTAGGATCCACCCTTGATCAATATCAAGCAATCTTGAAGCTTGATTGTTAGAATTAAACCACATAGAAGAATTATGTGTGATCAAGACCAAGTAAGAAGGTCAAGAACTAGTTTTGTGGGAGCTATCCATAGGAACATTAAACTTGTACACATGTCTTTCTTCGATAACACTCAATCCCCTATGCACTTTTCCATGTATCATGACCTACCCACAAATATAGATAAATTGTGTCCCAAATATTGTTACAAGTATGAATGAGTATGGTGGTGTTGTCATTAATGTTGTCATTGATGTCAACATAGTATAGGTTGTTGTAGAGAAAGGAAACAAGTGATTGCAGGTTGTGCATGTACAGTTGAGATACTATAGAGATGTTGTGAGTACATGGAGCTATCTTTATGATGCTACAAGTGTGCTAATATTATGAGTTACCAAATGCTTTTGAGAAATAGTGAAGGCAAAATTGTGTGTGTTCAGAATGTGCTTCGGTTTGTGCTTTGCATTTCTTCTGTGTTGATCCTATGCTTGTGCAAATATGAAGTGCTATTTAAGGGAATCCTTGGGTGATATATCCTGGATTAGAGCTTCTGGTTTGATGAAGAGTGAAAATTGTGTTCACTGGTTTGTGAACTGGTCTAATAGAGTTGTTTGTTTGTGGACTGGGAGAAATGTATTTGCTCTGCAGTCCTCCGCTGGTTTTTTTCAGGTCTTGCAGATTTGGTAGAAGGCTTTTAATGGTGTTATCTATGTTCTATCAAAGGTGTTTGTGGTTTAGTGCTTTGGAAGACTAGGTTCATAATTACTGTGTGTGTTTGTACAGTTTAGATGGACTAATGGAAAGTATTCTGTGTATTAAGGTTGTTGCATTAGCTGCAGATGAATCTGAAGGCATCCAATATGTGTTCCATTGTATGATGAAGCGTGTTATGTGGTCCGCATGTTATCCTCTTGTTGCGGAAACGTGTACTTCAAAGTTCATTTATGTTTTCATTAGGTTTGGTTGACCTAGTGTCTACACGTCATGTGAAGGATAAGTATCAATTAAGGAAGCATGTGATTGATTTGAGATGTTGTTTTGGGTCTTGGTTAAGTGTTGGTTTGGTCCACTCTCATTCTCTTCCACCACGGGAATGTTGAGTTTCTGACCTAATTTGAATTTGTAATATGAAGTGTGTTTAGCTGACATTGGAGAAAGTTTCTAAGGTTGAAGATGGTATAAATATAAGACAAGATATTAAGGATTGAATGCTACAAGTGTGAGAAACAAGAGTGTGTGAAAGTGAATTAAGGAAACAGTACTTTAATGTGCTTGAATCTTGAAAGTAGTGAGCTAATGGTGTTTGCAATTCTCTGATCAAGGCTACGGATGTGTGCAAGTTGTTGTGGTGGATTTTCTGTTATCTTTCTTTATCTATAGGTAGTGAGCCTCCCTTCTAGACAGTGAGTCCTATCTGTAGGTAGTGAGCCTTGTACCTAGACAGTGAGTCATATCTTTGGCAATGAGCCTCTTTGTAATCGATTTTGCAATTACTCTTATATTGTGAGTTAATCCTCACCATGGTTTTTCCCTTATTGGGTTTTCCACGTAAATCTGGTGTTTCTTGTGTTGATATTGCTTTCTATTATCTGCACTCCATGCTCATACTTAATAACAGATTAAAGTGGATGTGGATTTAATAATTGTTTGATATTTGTGAATGTGATTGGTGACAACTAATTCACCCCCCTCTTAGTTGTCTTGTGCATTTCAACAATTGGTATCAGAGCTTTGGTTCCTCAGAGAAGATCTTAACCTCTTGAGTTAGATTTGATGGCACACAAATTGTTAATCCCTGTGTTTGATGGATTTGACTAAAGTGACTGGAAAGTGCAAGTGAGAGGTTACCTAATCTCTCTTGGCTTGAAGACTTGGAAAGTTTTTGAGACAAAATATGTTGAGCCGACAAGTGGTCCTTCTTCTGCAGATGAGATTTCTGCCTATGAGGAAAATGCAAAAGCAAGGTATGCAATCTATAGTGCTTTATCTAAGACTGAGCATACAAAAGTTATTTCATTAAGCACTACTTATGAAGTGTGGGAAAAGTTAAAAGATATCTATGAAGGAAATGATAGAGTCAAATTATCAAAGAAACTAACAACAAAGTACAAATATGAGAACTTGAAAATGGAAGAAGGTGAAGACATTGCAAGCTACTTTCAGAGGGTTGATATTGCAGCAAATGAAGTCAAAAATCAAGGTGGTACTTTGACAGATGAAGATGTAATGGAGAAGATTTTGATGACCCTACCGGAGAGTTATAGTGACAAGGTCTCAGCTATTGAGGAAGTTTCTGATCCAAATAAATTCACTAAAGAAAAACTATTTGACACCTTCACCACATTTGAAATGAGGAAATTTGGAAAATAAAAGGAGAGAATACAAACAACCTTCAAAGCCACTAAGACAGAAGATTATCCGGATAGTGAAGGTTCACAAGAGTTGGAAGCAAACTTTACAAGGAAATTGAAGAAAGGTACTAGCAAGTACAAAGGTATGTTACCTTTTAAATGTTTCAGTTGTGGAAATTTTGGTCACTATGCTTCAAGATGTCCTAATAGATCCATACACAAAAAGAAAAGAGATAATAAAGACTAAAAGGACAAAAAGTTCAAAAAATTGTATTATGTTAGAGAAGATGCTGGAATTTTTGATGATGAATCTAATTTTGAGGATGATAAAGATGAATGCAAGTGTTTCTAGCCTTGCAGAATAAATATGTGTCTATAACCATGGAAGATGTGCAAGGGAATGTGGTCTAGAAAACAAGAAGGATGAGATGGAAGGTACTCTGGTTACTGCCTTTCATGCTAGACAAGACAAATATTATTGGGTAATTGACAATGGTTGTTCAAATCATATGACCGGAGAAAAAAGTAAGTTTACTAAACTTGAAAAGTATGATGGAGGATTAGTCATGTTTGGAGATGATTCTGGTGCAAAGATTGTTGGAAAAGGAACAATTAGTTTTGATGGAAAACATAGTATTGATGATGTTTATTATGTTAAGGGCTTAAGGAATAATCTTTTGAGTGTTGGAAAAATGTGTAGCAAAGGATTTAAACTTGTGTTCCAGGATAATACCTGTGAGATCAGAAAAAGGGTCTGAAACTGTGGTAGCTATAGGAAGAACATATGGAAACATTTATCAGCTTAAGGGTGTTGATGGTCAGTGTTTTGTGTCTCAAGTTAATGAAATTTGGCTATGGTACCAGAGGATGGGACATGTAAACTTTGACAATCTGATTAAGATTAGTTCAAGAGAATTTGTTAGGGATCTTCCTAAAATCACAAAGCCCGCCAATACTATTTGCAGAAGTTGTCAATTGGGAAAACAAACAAGATATAGTTTTAAAGGAAAAGATCATCTACACATCTTCAAGCATACTTGTTTAGGGTGAGAATTGCTCATGAGGATGTAGTTTTTAGTTTTTTCCCTTATACACTAGGTTAAGAATCCTATGAATAGTGTTGCAAGTATGTTACAGGTGTTGTCATCGATGTCAATAGTATGGAGTTTGTTGATGATGTTGTTTTTGTTGTTAGAAAAGTGGTAGCATATGCCTGGAGTTAATATTTTGAGGGTTGATTGTTTTTTCTAGTATTTTGTGCTATGTACAACATGGGAATGTGGGAAAAGTTAAAATAGGTCTTCCTTCTCTATTGGCTTGGATTGAGTTGAATTTCCCTTTCTCATAGAGGTTTTGGACTGACTCAATATGGTCGTTACACATTTCATGTTCATACATTTCAGTGTGGCCGACAAGGAGAAGCTTTTTGATACTGGCATAAGGTATAAATAAAATATCAAGTGTGTGATCAAGGGAATAAGTTTTCAATGTGTGATTAATAATTTTTTTTGAAAGTAGTGTGTTGGAGGCAAAGGAATGAGTGTGAATTTGTAGAGAAGTATTTGATGTATTCTAGAGGAAGTGAACCGAAAGCATAAGAGTATAAGTGAAGTGTGGAAGGCAGTGAGCCAACCAAAGTGTGTGAGTGTTGTAGGTAGTGAGTCGAAGGTAGAAGTGCAAGTGTGAATGTTGGAGGTAGTGAGCCAAAACTAGAGGAGTGTAAGTGTTGAAGGCAGTGAGCCAGAGGCAGTAGACGTGTTGCGAAGGTAGTTGCTTGTCTGATTCATCAAAGTATTGTATTATGAGGTTGCAACCTCATTTTTTAAGTATTCAGTAGGGAGTTATAAAATTCCTTAGGTTAAAGACATTAAAACTAGTTGTAACTATTGTTTCATTTTTTCAAGCTAGATTTGGATAGTAGCTCCAATCATCTTTCTCATTGTGGTTTTTCCCTTGTTGGGTTTTCATGTAAATCTAGTGTTGTGATTGCATGCTCTTGTTTTGACTACTCTATCTAGTTACAAGTTTTAATTGTTAAGTTTTGAATTGAATTTATTGAGGGATATACTTATTCACTCCCCCCTCTCAGTATATTTGTGTGTTCTAACAATTTGTATCAGAGCTGAGTTCCTTGGTGCAACCTAATAGCTGAAGGTAGATCTTGGTTTAGAACACATGGCTCATAAGGAGTCCTCTTCTAAGGCACTGTAGTTTGATGGAAATAACTATGCCTTCTACAATGTGAGGATGGATGCCTATCTCACATCACTTGGGTATGATGTTTGGAGAGAATCCAAGGATGATTATGTTGAACCTACTCATCGTATCACTAATCCAAATGCAAAAAGGGCTCATGAGAACAATGCTAAAGAAAATAATGCTATCCTGAGTGGGTTAGCAATTTTTGAATTTTTCAAGGTAGTGCAATGCAAGACTACAAATGAGCTATGTGATAAGCTCAAGAAACTCTATGAAGGAAATGATAGTGTGAAGCGAGCAATGTTAACATCCTATAGAACATTGTTTGAGAATCTAAAGATGAAGAAAGAGGAGAACATAGCCAGCTATTTCCTCTAGGTAGATGAAGCTATGAACTCTCCCTAATTGGTTTGACTCAAAAAAATTTGCAATTGAAGAAGCCAAGGACTTGACAAAGATTACCATGGAAGAGTTCTTTTGAACATTCACAACCTATGAAATGAGGAATGAAGTTCAAAGTACACACAAAAGAGAAGTTGCATTCAAAATTGTGAACAAAGAAGAAGCATTCGGTTCACACAGTGATTCTGAGAAAGAAGAATCAAACTATGTGAGAAAGCTGAAGAAAGGATCAAGCAAGTACAAAGGTAAATTACCATTCAAATGTTTTAATTATGAAATAATTTGTTGAACACCCAAGATACTAAGAGGGGGGGGGTGAATCTATATTCTCTTGAACCATTCAAACATTAAACATCCAATCACCAAAGCATATTCAACTGTAATAAAGAAAGAAATCATGAAACATTAACAACACCACATAACACATGAACACTAGGATTTTTACGTGGAAAACCCAAAATGGGAAAAACCATGGTGAGGGTTACCTCACATCTTATAACTAGTTATAGTATATTTACAGAAGTGTTCACTGAAGGTGGAATCACTGTCCAAGTGGACTCATTTCCCATAGAGAAAATGATAGAAGAGAGATTGTGGCTCACAACCTATTTAAACTATTACAATTGCATCCATCATATGCATGAAATATAGTTCCAATGAAGCTCAATAATCTGACTTTACATACTTCATCCGATTTAGATTTAACACTCTAGTTTCCTTTGCATTCATATCACTTCAATCTTCTACTCAACATTCATAACTTAAATTCACACTGATATAATAATATTCACATCTAGGATCTTTGCAATATTCATTATGTTCATTCCATACATCAAAACACCAAAAATATCTAACATATATATCCAAATCAACTCTAACATCAATTAAGTCGGCCTAATTAGATGTAACACCCAAAATATAATTTGTCAGCTTTAAAACTTTCATACATATCTCATGCCAAGATATAAAACTCAAAACAACTTAAAATAAGTCAGAATGGACCTATAATAGATTTTACATAAGACCACAATACTTATTTATCCTTAGCATACCTTCAAACTTGTTAGGTTGGCACAACATAAGACCTAATAACAAAC
Organism: Sequoia sempervirens; assembly: GCA_007258455.2. Classification (NCBI taxonomy): domain Eukaryota; kingdom Viridiplantae; phylum Streptophyta; class Pinopsida; order Cupressales; family Cupressaceae; genus Sequoia; species Sequoia sempervirens. The sequence goes on along the minus strand of VDFB02000003.1, from coordinate 659,908,442 downwards.
TCCTTCAACTGTGTATCCACATTCAGACACGTGGACCTCACAATTCAATGCCAATTGGAATTCATACTCTAATGTCATCTGGAAACTTACCCTCAAAAGCCCAAAGCCAAAGACTCATACGTGGAGGAGTGCTTTCTTTGTACATATGCAAATGTATTAGAAGTTTTTGGGGGATTTAGTAGTCTCAATTCAGTTTGTATATATGGTTGAGAGGGAGTATACAAGTTCTTTTTGTGCACCCTTTTCCCTTGATGTCAAAGGGGGAGAGATGTGTGAAGAAGTGTTTTGGCACATGTTTCCATCAATAACAAAGGGGGAGATTGCTAAAAGAATGAAGAAGTTTGTGTGTTGTCATTGATTTCAACACTACATAATGGATATCAAAATGATATGGAGAATATTCTGCATAGACTTGGTTCACAATTAAGATCTACTATGTATCAAGTGATTGAATTTTTTTTGCTCTCAGTGCCCTCTAGTAAATTGGTACGCATTCCATTGCATGTACAGATCTACTTTTGTGATTCCAATATGTTGTTGGTGGATGATAGTAGCATCTGAATTTAGAATTTCACTTGGTCTAGATAAGTGGTTCAAAAGTTGCAAGTGACAGAAGTTTAGCATATAAGGTTTTGTCAATTTTTTGTGTAATGAGTATGACCCATTCGGTCTGCACTCCACAAATTTTTGTTAGGACTTTTAGTTTTGGGAGAATGTTTACATGTGTCTGTGCATTGAAATTTCTAGTTGGCATGATATTTTGAGATCCACGTTTCCTATGATTGGCGATCAGTTGAAGTATTTTGATTCTAAGTCTTGTGCTTGGCCGACCTAAAATATGTAAAGGATTGTGGAGTTTAATGATGTGATGTGAATGTAAGAGGGAGCTACTATAGGTCCATGCCAACCTATATCACATGTGTTGTGGCACGAAGGTAATTTAATTTGAATTGGGTGCCAACAAGACACATTTTGCATTACTTTGGGTGACATCTAATTAGGCCAGCCTAATTGATGTTTGCAATGGAGTTAATATACATAGAAGATCATTTTGAGTTTGTGAGGATGATGATTTTGATAAAGATATGATCTGAATACAAGAAGAAAATATTTTTTTTGTAGAGGATTGAGAAAAGGTTGTGCGAATGTAATACTAAGCAGAAAATTGTATCCTATATCAGGCGAAGTGTTTTGAGTTAGGGTCTTGAGCTAATCCTAATTGTGGTTTTTCCCACTTTGGGTTTTCCACATAAAATCTTGGTGTTCATGTGTTGTATGTGTTATGGGTTGCTTATGCTTTCATTTCTGATAATTACTAAGTAAGTTGTGATAATTGGATGGTTAGTAATTAAATGGTTTTTAGGAATACTAATTCACCCCCCCTCAATATTCTAGGTGTTCAACATGTCAGTAAGGAAAATAACATTTGTAGCATGAATCTTCCCATAGCAACCTAAAAAATGAAAGGAATTTTAGAACCCCTACAAAAATATAACTCCTCACTATTGAAATTCAAGCACACAACTTTTAGGTAAAAAATAAAAACTACTTAGCTTCCATAAAGAAGTGTTTATTCCAAATAAAAAATAGAAGCTTCCTCAATCCAAGAAAGAGGAATTTTGGATACTAAAATTTGATGGATCTAAGTCCAAACAAAGGGCTAGAATCAATGTGGAACTAATTATCCCTCAAGGAAAATATTTTCTAGTTACATATAGATTGTATTCCATTATACAAAAAATGAAATAGAATGTGAAGCACTAATACATGGGCTACTATTAGTACATAAGAAGAGAGCCAAATTGTGTCGACAATTTCATGATTTTGAATTCATAGTGAAGAAAGTAAGGAAGAAATATGTTTCACACTACAAAAGGTTATCTAATTATAGAAATTGGGCTTAGAACCCTATTGAAGGGTTTGATGTTTTTTATATTAAATATATCCCAAGGAAGTGTAATCAAACTATAGATTCTCTATCTATTATGGCTAGTACTCTAGAAACCTTAACAATGTCTAGTCTTAAAATGTTTTTAGTTGAATTAGTCTTGATTCCATAAATGACTAAAAATGTGACTAAATTCTTAAGTATTTGAAGATGATTAACACATCATCGGGTTTATATCTAATTTTGGTATTTTTGAAGCACAATTAGTTGATGAGATCAATAGAGAAGAGACTAAGTTAGATGAAGAAGTATCAAATGTAACTTGAATAAAATATATCCCAAAGGGGATGTTGGATTTAAAAATATTATTTGATATAGATCAGATAGGAAACCCAAAAGAAAATCCAAAGTCAAAAGGTGTAAATTTAATTCCTATTAACTTAAGAGATGAAAAAAATCCTAAGAATGTTCTCATTGGAAAAGTGTACACTAATGAAGAAAAAGGTGTGGTTCAAGCATTAAAATATTATCAACAATACATTACATGGAGCTATAAATATCTAAAGAAATATGATACGTCTATAGTCACACACAATTCCTTTGAAGCCAAAAGTAAATCATTTTCATCAAAAGAAAAGGTCAGTAAATGCTCTTTTAGAACCATTGATTTTTTAAGAAGTTAAGAATTTGTTATCAATCTAGTTTGTCTTTCATTATAGACATTCAACTTGGGTTTCTAATTTGCTTCTTGTTCAAAATAAAAGAGGAGAAATTATGTTGTGTGTTGATTTTAGAAATTTGAATTGAGCTTAAAAGAAAGATAATTATCCATTACCTTCACAAGATGTAGTATTACAAATAGTTTTCAAATCTTAGATGGTGTCATTATTGGATGGCTAATTAGGGTATTTAATCAAGTTATGATTAATCATGAGGATAGGTTGAAAATTAATTTCACCACAAAGTGGGGGATTTTTTCTTACAAAAGAATGTCATTGGATTAATCAATGTTGACACAATATTCCACTTTCTTTGGGTATTGACTTCCAGGGATTAGTTAGGAAATGTATTATAATATAGATGGATGACTTGACAATATTGTCCAAAAATAGAGTTGAACACATGATTGATCTTATAAGAATGTTGCAATGATGTATAGATCATGGGATATCTCTCAATCACAAGAAGTTTGTGTTTGGAGCAAAAAAATAGAAGCTCTTTATTACTTAATTTAAAAAAATGGAATTTCTATTGATCTTGAAAGAATTGATGCCATCATGAAAATACAACCACTTTCTAGTAAGAAAGAGCTAAAGTCTTATTTCAATAAAATTAATTTTACAAGAAAATTCATCACTAGATTCATTGAGATAGTAAGACCCCTGAATGTCATGCTAAAAAAATATGCAAATATAGAATGGAAACCAAAGGCTAAAGAGGCTTTGGATAAATTAAGAAAGTTATTTCCAATGCTCCAGTCTTGGTAATTCTAGATTATATGAAACCATTTTATATTTATTCATTTTCTTTTGAACATACTTGTGCAACTTTACTCACCCAAAGACATAAACAAAATGACTTTTATGAGTGACTCTTTCAAGGATGCTAAACTTAGATATTCTAATGTAAAGATTTTTTTTTCCTTGGTAAAAGTTGTGAAGAAATTTAGGCACTATATCCTAAGAAGTCTAGTTGTAGCGATTGTGCTTGATGTGGCTATGAGCATTTTTATTATGCAAAATAAGATGGGTGAAAGACATGAAAAGTGGATCACCATGCTACAAGAAATTGATTTAGAAACCATGCCCATGAAACTCATTAGAGGATAGGCTTTGACTAAAAATAAGTTGATCCAAACCTATCTTTTCATCAATATATTGTTGAATAAATTTCAAAAGATGAATGGTATACATATGCCATTCACTATCTATTGAACAATAAATAACCACCATACATGAATGTAACAAAAAAGAGAGAACTTAGGCTCAAGAGTCAAAGATATATGGTTAAATCGGGTGTAGTATTGAAAAGAAATCATGAGGAGTTTTATTTAAGGTGCCTTGACCAAAATGAAACAAAGCAAGTACTTAACGAGCTTCATGACTAGTTCAAGACTGCACATTGATCAATAGCCACAAAAATCCACTAGATATTATGAGTTTAATACTATTAGCCAAAAAAATAGACACTTATGCATACGAAGAATTGCTACACCTATCAAATTTTTGCAACAAGAGAAAGAAATCCAAATCAACCATTGTAGCCTATGATGGAAATGTGACCTTTTGGACAATTGGGAATCAATTTCATTGGGATGATCAATACACCATCTTTATCAAGACATAGGTATATTCTAACAGTTATAGATTATTATACCAAGTTGACCAAAGATGTATGTTGCAAGTAATGCACCATGGATATATTTATCAAGTTTTTGTAAGACAACACCATTACCAGTTTTGGAGTTTCATATGCTCTAGTATGTGATAACATATTCACCTTTTCTTCTTTGAAATTATCTAATTGGGCCTTTGAATCTAGAATAATTCTATTTTTTTATCTAATTAATATTTGCAAGGAAATGGAGTGGCTAGATCTACCAATAGAAACCTTCTAGATATAATTATAAAATTGCTAGAAAATAATCCTTGAGAATGGTATACACTATTGAAATTGTATTATGGTTTGATAGAACCAAATATATATATATATATATATATAAGAAACCTCATTGTACAATTTTTTATGTGGTTTAGACCCTTTTTTCCCCATCAACCTTAGGATTCCCACATTGCAATTCACTTGTTATTATCTTGATACCAATGACAAGTTAAAAGCTCGATTGCTCTAGCTATCCATTTGGAGGAAAATGTGATAAGGCTATAGATCAATTTTCAAAAAATCAAGGTTTAGTAATGCAGGATCCTTTGAGCCTACAAGTAATCTTGTGTCAACTAACAAAATTTCCTTTGATCTCCACAATTTCCTTTGATCTTGAATTCTTTGTAATGACCTACCTGACAAAACTTTGCACACTATGTGGATAAAATCCACAAACCCCTCAAATTTTCGTAGTTATCCACATACCCTTCAAAACTCCATAACAAGTTTGTTTTCCATCAAGATAAAGAAATGGAGAAAATTTATAAGTCACAGGGATATATCCTTGTACTCCTTAGATTCCCACAACAAACCTTTGAACTTTTCCATAACCCTCACAAATTTTCACAATTCCTTAGTTGGCAATGGAAAATGTTAAGTAGGTGGTTCCAACAACATTACACATAGATTTCATGGGAAATGGAAGGTGTGATAAATGCCCCATTGTGTCAATATGTGGGGTGGTTTCCACCTTCTACATGTTTCCCTATAAATTAGAGATTTCATTCTTTTGGGGATATCCTTCTACCAGAGTTAGAAGAAGAGGGTTTCAACATGAAGGCTAGAAAGAATGAATGTTGTAAGGCTTGAGAGCAAAGGGATTTGAAGGCCATTGAAGACCTATAATGAAATTGTAAAGGCATGTACCCTGCTATAATTATTTTATTATTATTTAATAAATAACAAATTAGTTTTGTGTTTGGAAATGTGGATCTCTATGTTTTTGTCTACATGACTAGGCAATTTGGTAAGACACCTTGGTCATGACTACAGCAAGTGGTATTTGAGTCAGTTGGCTTGCTAGGAATGTGTTATACAAGTTTGGCTCACTAGGGGAAATGTGTTGAGGAGTGAAATGCGTTGAAGTGAGTTGTGGGAGTGTGATTTTGTTGTAGGAGTACTATAAATATGAAGTTGAGTTGGTTGTCCTTTAGCGGAGGTAAGGGTGGGTAGAAGGTGTATAATTCCTCCACTAAGAGAGAGTGGGTAGAGGAAGCATCTTCCAAAATATTTGTTAGGTAGGGGATATGTTGTGTATGAGCATTTTGTTGTAGGTATGAAAGAGGGCCTCTAACTGTTGAAATTTTGTGTAGGTTTTAGAGGTTGCAGATTATGTGAGGTTGTGTGTGGTTGAAGATGAAAGAGTAAGAGCATGATGTTATTCGTGGGGAAGGATTTTATTTCTTATGAGGAGAGAGAGAATGTACAAGGTTGAAATTGATGAGATGAGGAGTATGTTGAAAGGTTTGAGGGAGATTAGAGCAACAATGGAAAAGAGAAAAGAAGAAGAAAATATGGGTAAAGATGGAATCCCATTCATTTTTGAAAAATTATTTTGTGTAGATGAAATCATGTTTACAAGAAACTGTGAAGAATATGAACCTATGTGTGCGGAATAAACTGCATGTACAAAGGATGAAAAATAAGAAAAAGATAAGATGACAACAACAAGAGTATATATTTTGGAAGTCATTGAGAAGTTTATGACTTAAATATGAGCATGGACAAGGGGTTGCAATAAAGGCAAGGGGTGATATAAGAGATGTTACAATAGATAATGGTGAAGAAAATGTTATAGCAACAAATGAGGATGAGAACAACAATGAACACACATTTTTTACTGTCCTTTGTAGGACATGAAGGTGTTAGAAGGTGCAAAGCATCAAATAACAAAGAGATTGGTTGTAGAGCAAAGAGAAGCATAAGACAAGGAGATAGATGTTGTGAGAAAAGGTGGACAAGAATATGTTGTAGCAGAGAATGAATGATAGGTGCATGTTGATGAGGTGGTGGGTGTAGAGGAGGTTGTAGGAATGATTTGGAGGAGGTCAAACTATGATGGGTTAAATCCCACAAGGAGAAGGAGAAGAAAGGAGAGTGGTGAGATGATAATGCTGGTTGGTGGTGGACATAGGTTCACAAGAAGGAAGAGGAATGAGGAAAAAACTAGGTGGAGGAGGACGACACTTGTCTTAGACAAATGTTGGAAGAGACGAAGGATGAAAACTTATAATGAACCTGCTTCAGTAATGGAGTTTGCTACATATTGTTTCCAACCTGGAAGGGTGGTTCTACCATATAGATTTGTTTTGTGAGAATGTCTACTCAAAAAATTCATACCCAACATGTGTAATATAAGAGCATCTAGGCCCACAAGTAATCCTATGTCAACCAAAAAACATATCCTAGTTTAGTTGTTGTTTCCTTGTTTTTTCTTGCAAGAGTTGATGATTGAATTTTAGAGAATTTTAGTTGGTTGATGGAAGAGTGTTGACATCACTTTGAGAAGAATCCAAATGGGTGTTCAAATTTCAATTTTGATGAAATTATGATCAAATTGGAGCAAATGATAAGTTGTGGAGTTTTCATATCTATTTGGATTATGGATTAAGGGATGATTTAGGAAGAAACAATGTTAGTAAGTTGGGAGGAATTTATTGGCACAAACCCTATATCTTGCACAACCATCATCCATTCATAGCTTGACAAGTGGCACCATATCATTGGATGAATGTTAGTCCCACATTGCTCAAATTTGGACATTCATCCATCTTGAAATCCTATAAATGAAGAGCTCCTCTCCTCATTTTATCATCCACAATCCAAGCAAAGTTACCATGCTAAAATACTTAGCCATTTCCATCCATCAATCTTGAGTTCTTAGCTAGGTTATTGCAGATTTTGGCTTGGAGTTCTCATCTTTTCACCAAAGTGGATCACTCTTCATCATCAATCAACAAATCTTGCATCTTAGGGATTGGGAAAGGGCCAATTTTCACATCAAATTGGCACCAATTCCCCCACGGGATTAAGAGTTTGCACATTTAATTAGGATTTTTATCTTGTTTTTGTCATTTGCATTGTGTTCTTCACTATTTTCACTCCTAGTTTGATTTGTAAATGGATTTCATGGGGAATCCTTCTTTTAGCTTGTAATTCCTTGTCTAACTCGTTTATTCATGTTGTTTTGCAGGTACTAGGAAAAGGGTTCACACAATTGGTATGTATTCAGTTATGCGAGACTTTTGGAACATCCCATACACCCTTAGATCTCTTCAATTCCCTTTGCACTTGAGTTCCCTACAATGACCTTCCTAACATAACTTTACACACTATGTGGATATTATCCACAAACCCATTGAATTTTTGTAGTTATCCACATACCCCTAAAAACTCCACAAGTATATTTTCCCTCAAGATAAAGAAATGGTGGAACTTTATATTTCATAGGGATATATCCATGTACCCTTTGCATTCCCACAATGATCCTTTATACTTGTATAGAACCCTCATGGATTTACATAATTCCTTAGTTGGTGATAGAAAATAACAAGTAGGTAGTTATAAGAACCTTGCACATAGATTTCATGGGCACATGAAGGTTTCACACATTCTCCATCATGTCAAGACATGGGGTGGTTGCCACCTTCTACATGTTTCCCTATAAATTGGAGATTTCATTCTTTTGGGGAGATCCCTTTGCCAGAGTTAGAAGAAGAGGGTTTCAACATGAAGGCTGAAAATCATGAATGTTTAAGGCTTGAGAGCCAAGGACATTGAAAGATATAAAAATATTAAATGGAATTGTAAAGGTATTTACCCTAATATAATGATTTTATTACTATTTAATAAAGAGAAATTTCAATATTGTGTTTGGAAATGTGGAGCTATGCGTTTTTGGTTGCATGATTAGGCGATCTGGTAAGACTCGTTGGTCATGAATTCACCATATAGTCAATAAATTCTTTGATAGGAGAGCTAAGGTCAAATATTTTATAATATTTGATTTTTTTTTTATGTTGGGATAAGACCCATGAGAAGAAATGAGATCATGGTAATTTTGACAAATTGTAGATTAACCCCTTTCAAATCTAAAAAATCTTAGGGGATAACATGTATTGATTAAAAAAATTATCAGTAGAAGACGTCCCTTTGTCGACTAATTGGAAATTTCTACAACACTATTTTCAAGCTTAGGTAATTCATAAACTACCTTGTGCATAGTTAATTAGTTCCTTTCTATTTTGTGTTTCATTTGTTTTCCTTCTATTTTTTTTGAGGGGGGTCTCTTATTCCAAGATGTTTGTCAACTTTTGTAAATCATATGTTATAGTTCTATTCTTTTGATAAAGGATAATCTCAATTTAAGTTTTGTGACTTTATTTTGAATTTTAATTAGTCTATTGTACCCCCATGAAAATATGGTCTATTTGATGCAGGAGCATCTAGGGGTACCAAGCAATCCTGCACACCCAAAAAAAATGAATTTATTTTATTTTCTTGATTTTTGGTTTGTTGTTGGTTTTGGAGGCATGTGACTCATCTTCAACTCTTCCATATGGGACCCCCTTTTCATAAATCAATAATATGCTTTGAAGTTAAATTGTAATATTATTGTAAATGTTGGAAATTAAAAATTAGTCTTGGGAACCAAAGTTCCATGCCCTATGTAAATTGATTGATTGATTTATTTATTTGTAACTCCTGACTCCTGAGAATAAAGAAGAGTGGAGAAATTAATCATGCCAAGTAGTGCCTAGCGCCTGGGAGTGGAGGTGTTGGAATGAAATAATGGAGGTCATTTTGGGTAAATTTCTGGAACTTTCTTGGAAAAAAAATTGAAGAGGACAATGGCATGAATTACCATACCGAGAAGGGAGAAGACAGAGGTTTGATTGGAATTTTGGGGAGAAAGAGATTGCCAGAAGTCGTACCTAAGAAGACTAGTTTCAGTGAAAATGGCATAACTTTCTCATATGGAATTGAAATAAAGAATTTCAAAATGATCCAGAAAGCTGGGAATGAGGTGCATCAAACCCAAAAACCGTTTGAGGAGTTTCAAAAAAATGAGAGAGCATTGATAGGCTGAAAGTGACGGGTTTTTATAAGATCTGTGCAAGAAAAAGAAGAAGAGGGAAATGTGGAGTTAAAGAGCAAAAGTGCAGAAATTTTGGAGAAATCAAATGAGAAGCTTTGAGGAAGAAAAAGGGGGCTACAGGAAGAGCATGTGGAGCAGATTTGAAGCCTTTTTCTTTTGAGAAAATAATGTAATTGTCTCAAGTTGATTGAATGCAATAAAAATTTGAATGTGTTTGCATTTCTTTGGGTTTTATAGAGTTTTATGAATTTTTAGTTATAAAATCAGAGGGGTATTGTTGGGAGAAAAATTATGAACTATTTATTTTCTTGTAGATGAATGCAGGGGCTTTCATTTTCTAAGTTTTCAATTGAAAAGGTGTTGGTTTGATGGTTCAAAATATTTTTGAAAAGAGGTTTGCCATGAGTTTGAGTGCAGTTTCAAAGAACTTGAATTTAAATTGATGCGTTGCTATACCTATCTTTTATTTTTTATGTCTTGAGGTGTTTTTTCTTACATAAAATGGTATCAGAGCCAGAGGTTTTGAGTGCATAAGTAGATCACAAAACATGAGGCAACTTATGCCAGGACCGGTGGGTGGATAGAGGAAACATGGTAGAGTTGTCCGAGAAGCTCGAGATAATTGTTCTAGGTGTGTGGGGAGTCCTGAGAAATTGAGAGCTAAGAGGGACAAGCCGTGGATATGCAGAGCATGTGAGTTGAGGTGAGATTGTGGTAGACAAAATGGGATCCAGGTTGTGAGAAGACCCATGAGAATATTGTTTTGGGAATGATATTGGGAGAAGGTAGAAAATGAGAATTTTGAGAAGATAGAACAAATGGTTCGTGAGGAAAGGAGAAATATCAAGATGAGCATAGATAAATTGAAGAAGAATATTGGTAAAGATGAGAGGATATTGGTGAAGAAATGTGAGAAGAAGAAAGATGACAGTGAGAAGAAAAGAAGAGCAAATGAGTGTTGCAACCCAAGAGAGAAGGATGATAATACAAAGATTTGTGAAGCCCATGTGTTTGATAGAGAACCTGATGAAGAAGATTCATTGCTTGTAGAGATCATGAAGATAGAGGAGATATTCAAATTGAATGAGAAACTTGAGACTAATGAAAGTGCAGACCTAGTGAAAGAAATTACAGCAGATGATGATGAGGTAGAAGTTGTAGCAGGAGAAAAAGAGAATAATGTGGACATGTTGGTGGAAATGAAGTAGAGGATTGATGAAGAGGTAAATTTTTATTTTTTTACATTGTGTGATGAAGTAGTTGATGTGAATTTGCATAAGGAGTTATTGTAAGAAGATAGAAAGAGAGATTTTGTAGTTGCAAATTGGTGTGTGGATGTAGCATATTTATATGTAGAAGCTATAAAAGATGCCATAGGTGAGATTTGGTGGAGGTGGTAAATTTGTGATGGGATAAAACCCATGAAAGAGGAGAAGAGGGAATGAAAGATTCTTTGGAGGAGGATGGTGAATGTTCCAGCAAGATGTTGGAAGAAGAGAAAGAGGAAAATTCAGAAGGATAAGGAAGAACAGTGGATTCAAAGAAAATATATGGTCTTAAAATGTTCATGAGCTTTCAACTCATGGAACATTTCACTTACCCCAGGTGTTTGATGTAGGAGCATCCAAAGGTACCAAGTAATCCCGCACATCAAAAAAAAAAAAAATTGTTTTATTTTCCCAATTTTTGGTTTGTTGCTGGTTTTGCAGGCATGTGACTCATCTTTAGCTCTTCCATATGGGACCCCCTTTTCATAAATCAATAATATGCTTTGAAGTTAAATTGTAATACTATTGTAAATGTTGGAAATTTAAAATTATTCTTGGGAGCCAAAGTCCCATGCCCTATGTAAATTGATTGATTGACTTATTTATTTGTAACTCTCGAGAATAAAGAAGAGTGGAGAAATTAATCATGGCAAGTAGTGCCTAGTGCCTGGGAGTGGAGGTGTTGGAATGAAATAATGAAGGTCATTTTGGGTAAATTTCTAGAACTTTCCTGGCAAAAACATTGGAGAGGACAATGGCATGAATTAACATGCCGAGAAGGGAGAAGATAGAGGTTTGACTGGCATTTTGGGGAGAAAGAGATTGCCAGAAGTCATACCCGAGAGGACTAGTTTCAATAAAAATGGTATAAATTTCTCATACAGAATCAAAATGAAGAATTTCAAAATGATCTGGAAAGCTGAGAACAAGGCACATCAAACTCAGAAATTGTTTGAGGAGTTTTAGAAAAATGAGGGAGCATTGACATGCTAAAAGTGACGGGTTTTTAGAAGCTCTGTGCAAGAAAAAGAAGAGGGCAATGTGGAGTTGAAGAGAAAAGGTGCAAAATTTTTGGACAAATGAAACGAGAAGTTTTGGGCCAGCAAAAGGGAGCTACAGGAAGAGCATGTGGAGCAGATTTGAAGCCTTTTTCTTTTGAGAAAATAATGCAATTGTCTCAATTTGATTGAATGCAATAAAAATTTGAATGTGTTTGAATTTCTTTGGGTTTTATAGAGTTTTCTGAATTTTTAGCTATAAAATCAAAGAGGTATTGTTGGAAGAAAAATTATGAACTATTTATTTTCTTGTAGATGAATGTGGAGGATTTCATTTTCTAATTTTTTAGTTGAAAGGTGTTGGTTTGATGGTTCAAAATATTTTTCAAAAGGAGGTCTACCATGATTTTGAGTGCAGTTTTAGAGAACTTGAATTTAAATTGATGGGTTGGTATACCTATCTTTTATTTTTGATGTCTTGAGGTGTTTGTTCTTGCATCACTATTTGAAAATTTTCATCTTGAAATACTTTATGAACCTCATATTTATTGAATATATAAAATTTTCTCAAGTCATTGGGATTAGAGGTCAAATATACTAGGTGAAAACTTGAAATCTTTCTTTTTCACCTCTATGATTCCCAACCTAATAACAAGTTTCATTGCTCGCAAGTTGGAAGTTTAAAAGCTCAAAAAATATCATAAGAAAATAAAGAAAATAAAAGAATTAAATATTATAAGAAATTCAACTCATTAGATGATTCAATTATCTCTATCAGTGTTATGGACACCTAGCTAGTAGTAGAGCAATATCTTGAGGGAATCACATAGAAAAACTTGTTAGGGTCCTATGGACTCTTGACTGGTAGCGAGGAAATGTATAGGTAGTTCATACAAACAAATACATTACATAGCTTAGTATACTTTGACCTTAATTTTACATTTTTTCCAAGAAAAGGAATGAATCAATCACACATGCTTAGGTTTTCTTGGAAAAATGAGGTTGTGATTAGAAAATGACTATATTTCTTTCTGTAGTTGGCCTTTGAAAATTTTAAGCTTGATAATTAGATTTGGGAATTCTATATTTAGGTTCTCCTCTAAATATGTTTTGAAGAATTTTTGGTTTTGAGTTTGTCATGTGTTGTGGCTTTCACGACATGCTCCATTTTGATTCTTGACAAAAATAAGGACCCCCTCTGCTCACCATTGGCTAGTTTCAATGTTTCAACTTTTTCTCTTAATTTAAGTCAATGGTCCATTTTTTAGCTTTGATTTTACCCTAGTTGGTTAGACAATTAAAAATGAGCTTGTAACATCTCTTTTCAAAATTATTTGAAAAGGCTAAGGAAAACAAGAAATATTCTTACAAAATTTTCCTATTCAAGTGTATATGATGTTCAAACCAAAAATCTTGCAAAAGCCAATAAAGACAAGTAGAATTTCATTAGAAATTTAGAAAATCTACTTAAAAAATTCATGAATCTACTTGCAAAAATTCGATCTCCAATTGGATATTCCCAACTGGATATTAAGCCTTATTTTAATGCACATATATATGGATTTCTTGTAGGAAGTAAGGCTTTGTAAGAAATGAACACAAAAAATATTTGAATAATAAACTTGTGGAAGTTCAACTTCCAACTAGATATTTTCATTAGGATATTCTCAACAAAACTTCTCCACATGCAGATGGGAATCTTGCAAAATTCACATGAAGATAGATTGTTTTTGTCTAGAGTTAAAATAAAATTTGGAGGGCTAAAAAATTTTCATTTCCAACTCGATATCAAGCCAAACATGTAGTAATATGAAGACTTTATATCCACATGATTAATTGTAAATAATATTAAAATATTGACTTTGTGAATTTTGAGACTGCGTCTGCATATTTTTGCGAGCATAGTATCCACATGCATTTGACACATAGTTTCCTAAAAATCTAGTTGAATCCTTAAATCCTACAAGTTGTGACAACTTAACTTCTAAATGAATAACATCAAAGATGAAGAAAATATCACATGCTATTTAAACTACATATAAGGCATTGCAAAAAGGAAAAGGATATATCATTTGATTGCATTTGTAAGAGCATTAATGAATCATCTACCTACTTAAATAATAGATTCATTCAATATAAGCATAAGTATAAGATTTTTTTCTTTAGAAAATTAAGTTATTTTCAACATTCATTAACAAAAAGAGAAGAAAAAATAAACTACAACCATGACTATAGTTGTAGCCACCTAAGCATTTGAGATCTTGATAAAAATTCCAAAGGGAATTATTATAGTCATCAAAGTTTCAAACATTAGGTAAGAGCCCTAAGTATTGCCATTTTATTTCTCCTTTTCTATAATAATATGAAATAAAAGAAAACGATGAGGAAAAACCATAATTGAACTACAGATGATAGTGCATGGTTCAACCATAATTTTTTTTCATGATATAGGAAATATTCATGAGGGTAAATATCACACAAATCCTAACCATAAATGCAAATACCCCCACATTATAATTTCAATGTAGAATTTGAAAACCATAGTTTTTAGGTTGAAAAGTTGTAACTTCCTCCAAATTAGAATTTGACTTAATCTTGACCTTTAAATGTAAGCATTAATGATGTCTTGAGCTAAATCCATGAGGTAAAAATTCAAAGGAGTGTAGTTTGAATCCAAGATCACCACCATATGGGGGAATATAACTTATATGGACCTAGGGAACATTAGTCTAACATAATTATGATCAGTGTGGAGACCACTAGTAGGGCCTACAAGATAGTAAAGAATGGACTAGAAAAGGTAGCTAGTTTCTCAACCTCATTGTAATTTCTAGAATTAGTGATAGAGTTTTCCCAACACTACAATCTATCTAGAAGGATGATAGTCAAGGATAAACAAATTGTGGATAACTTGAATATTAATAACATTTGGCACATTCAACATACCATTTTATAAAGAATTTGGGATGATTGACATGGAGAACAATAGGAAAATATATGAAGAGGATATGGATGCATATCACAAGCACATTAATTCCATATGGATGGAGCATCCAAAAGTTGTGATTGGAAAAATACACGAAACCTTGTGAAAAAGTGATTTTCAACAAAGAAATCAAAGATATAATCACATTACTAAGAAGAGTGATGGGGTTGCCAACATCAACAAATTTTGAGGAGTGTACATACATGCTCATAACCACAATTTTGAATGGTCATATCATGTTGTACTGGGCATAGATCATAAGTGATAATCTACATTCTCAATTAACAATATTGGGAATAAGAGGACCAATCACCATTTATGACATCATGCCTAGTATATTCATTAAAAAGAAAATTCACCTTCTTGGGTTTGAAGATAAAACCTAAGTAATGGGTGTGAGACTTGGGCACATCCTAGTGTATGGCCACTATCCCCAACTAGAGTACTAGTAGTCAATTGTACAGTATCAAAGGATCAACGATGCATTCTCCACGTGACTAGTGAGGTTTTTGGAAGGAGACGTGGCTAAAAGGATACTAGATGCAACCAAATTTGAAATTGGAAAACATGATAAATGGTTCATATATTTCCATAAGTTTTCATATATCAAATTGGAAGGATTCACTAGTACTCCTTATAAACTATCCAGGAATCCTAAAGATAAGATCATTTTTCTTGAAGTATCAAGACAACTAGTGCACATGCATGCCCACCTGGAATCTAGGCACAAAATTGGGGTACAATTCCCCATTATCATTGGTAATTATGCATATGGTACCTTGGCCTATGCAACATATTCAATGGTTTAATTGTAGGTGAATAACCTTAATTTGTATGAAGCTCAACCCAATTTTGATCCCTTTGGAAGAATGGAAATGTGGGTTGTTTACATCCTTAAGCACATTCCTCATCTAGAGGATTACTAGGAAGACTACAATGATGATAGGGAAGTAAGAAAAAGGGGTTATTGTAGGTTGAAAAAAATCCAAATTCAAGGATGGTAATGTGTCAAAGTACTAACAAATATCATTTATATAATTTAAATGGTACACCAATAGTTGAATCAATTGCTTTGGAATGTGAACTATGTTCGGCTACTAATAGGTTTTCTCCATGGAAGTTATATTAGATGAATAAGATGCATAATCCTTAGTGTGTATATGTGCACAAGATTGAGAGATTAGGGGTTTTTAGCACCAAATATTAACATAAGAATCAGGCATTGAGAAACTATGCCCTGAACAAGTTCATGCATACATTGTATAGACACCTAAAATTGACATGTCAATTCCCTTTATTTCTTCCAAAATTAATCATTTACATTTGATAAATTACCCATGCTTTTGACTTATAATTAATTAAATAATATTTTTTATTTAATTAATATTTCCTGTTGATTCCATTATTTCACTTCCACATCTAAAGTCATTTTTTCATTCATGCCCAATGTCTAGCCTTTGATAAATAATTAATTGACAATTATTTATCCAGACCCTTTATCCTCTTTCTTCAAAAAAAAAAAAAGTATTTTTATTTATTTAATTGTCCATTTTATCCACTTTGCATAATCCACATCTAATCCTTCATTATCATTTAGATTTAGTTGTACTCTTATCATGTACACATGGGATAAGCAATTATTAACCTTGGATTTGACCAACCTAAGTCCCCATAAGTTCACTTTTCATACTAAATGCTTGCACATGCCAAGTTGGTACTTTAAGATATGGCCAAGAATGGGGGCAATCTTCCTCTTTTCAATAAATATTAATTTTAAATTCTCAATTTCCTTTGGAGTATGCAATAAGACAAATATTTCTTTGTTTAGAAATCATCCCAAGATACATTTTTTAAATACCCATCAAATCTTATCCATCCACTATTTCCTCCATCCACTATTTCCTGTGGGCCATCCCCACTATTGATCTTCCTATCCACCCTTTATAATTAATCTTCATTTGACACTTGTCCAATTCCTCTTGTTTGTGAGCTCTCATCAATTATGAGTTG
Organism: Sequoia sempervirens; assembly: GCA_007258455.2. NCBI lineage: Eukaryota > Viridiplantae > Streptophyta > Pinopsida > Cupressales > Cupressaceae > Sequoia > Sequoia sempervirens. The sequence goes on along the minus strand of VDFB02000003.1, from coordinate 659,891,533 downwards.
TGGGTCCTTGAATAACATCCTAGATCTCCATTCAACCCTCTTAAATTATATAAATTGGAGGTCATCAAAGCCATTTAAAATAGACATCTTGAATGCAATATTATGATGTAGAAATTGAGAATATCTTAAAAGAAATTGGGCAATAACACTTTAATAGTGCAACTAGGAGAATGATATAGGTTGTCTTGTGATGATGATGTATGTTATTTTGATCTTTAAATGGCCTAATTTTTAGTGTTTGTTATTATTTGTGATTTAGCAATTTAAATTGTTTAGGTTGCTAACTTAGTGTCACTTCTAATTGGACACGTTTTGGCATGCCCATTGGGACCCACATTCCTTTTAATTAACCAAATATGTGTGTTTTGAGTTTTTCCATGCGTAGGTTCTAGATCGAAAGTTCTATTTCAAGTTCAATGGTTATGTATTGGATTTCAATGATTGTGTTCATCTGCCATCAACATGTTTCTTAGTAATTTTTTTGCTATTTAGCATTTGATTTTTTGATAGACAATTGCTTTTACATGAAGTTACTATACTAAATTTTATTCCTAATCTCCCCTAGGGTAAAATTAATCTTTTATTTTTGTAGGATTTGGTGTTTTAGGTTTTTTGTTGCATTTAAGTGGCTACAACATGAATATATGGTATGGTCCTATGTTTCAATGATTTTGTTATTTGATAGTCATATACTAAATTCTATGTTTAAAGCGTTTTTCTATCATTTTCATTAGCAATTGCTCTCTATTTTCTAATAAAATTTGGTTTTACAATGGTACATGTTGTCCAAATCACCAATCAACATAAGGAAATTAGGTTGAGCTAGCTTGAATTGATAAAAAACTATTTTTGGTGCAAGAACTCATATTTTAGCAAATATGTTTGTACTTTGGCAACTATGTTGTCTTAATCAACAGTTCTGCATGCCAAGTATAATTTTATGAATTTAGGAATTGATGGTTTTGTCCATAAAATGATGCTTTTGTATTATCTTTTAGTGGTTGTGCTTTTTGCATGCTATTTTACCAATTTTAGGTCTATTTTGATTGGTCTAACCTGCTAATGTGCTTTGTTTGGCTATTGTGATTATCCTTTAACATCTATTTTGTATCATTTTATCATAAGTCAAAGACCATAAAAATTGAAACTACTAAAATTTTGTCTTGCAACATTGCTTGTCAAAAGCTTGTTTTCCACTATATTTAGTTGCACCTAATTAATTAGGGGTAATTAATTATATGTTTTGTGTTGGGAGCTTGTAGAATTTATTCTCTCCCCTCACACCTTTGGGTGATCTTGTGGATCAAAATTTCTACACCCTTTATTTGGATTAGATCCTCTAAGTGTTAGAGTCATGTATGCTCTCTCCCCATGCTTTGTATGATCTTGGAGATCAAAAGTACCTACCATATCTTTCCCTTTGGGATGTCTACTTGGGGATCTCATCACCCCAAGTGATGACCTCAACAACATGTTTTGATAGGGTATAAGAAAGGGAAAAATGAAATTTGTACCACAATCTAGCTAAACACCATGTTTGGCACAATTTTGGGATAATCCAAGGGGAAGGAATGCTTGCTCACAAAGATCTCATGCTTGTTGGTGGGCTAGTGTTCACAGATTAGGCCTCATATACCCTTTTTAGTAATTTTGAGAATGCCCCTAGAGAGCTTGTAAATCCCAATTTAAGACCTTTCAACTATCATTTAATATGGTGCAAAGGAAGTAGTTCACCCTCGAAGTTACTCACAATGTACTTGTCAATATTCAGATAGAACTAACCTTGAGGAAAACCTTTATCCATCCTATGATAAGAAATCATGTGCAACACAACACTCCCTAAATATCCCTCACTTAGTAGAGGGTACTAACTTTATGTGTGTTTGGATCCACATTAGATGACACACCTACTTGAATAATTCTTGGAATATGAGTGTGTTTATCATGACTTTATGTGTTATCCTAGTGATTGCCAAAAATCCTTCGAACCCCTTAAAATCCAATGTTAACTGTTTGAAAACACCTACAAAGTTTGCTTTTTCCCAAGTTTCACCCAACTCAGCATATCCGAGTCAGCCCAACATTCCCATCGCCTATTTCAGTGGATTCGTTCTATTTCTCCAAATCATAGTTTCAAAGTAAACATTGGTTCGAATTTTTCATCTTTAATCTAGCATCTTCGTCATACATATCAACGGTTTAATTTTGTCCATCCAAACCATAATTTTAGAGTTCAACTATGGAACAAATATCTATCATTATACTCTACACTGTCACCAGTCTAGAAAATTGTCTAACTTTGCATCAACATTTTTGTCCTCTATTCAGCGATTCCATTCTACCATATTAAAATCCATTTGTTGTTCAATGCTTTTGTCACATGTGTTGATAGTCATCAGTCTCTAGAAGTTATCAGTCTCTGAATCGACAGTTTTGTTTTACCTTCAATGATTTATACCCTATCTCAATAATTTTATTTCCAGTTCAAGGAATATCTTTGCATGCACTTGGTCTAGCATTTTAAAATCACACCTTAGAGGAATAAAATTGGGAAAAAACAAGGACATGGGACATTCTAGTGAGTTGTTGATCATGATAACATGACAGCTCATCACTCCTCTCCAAATCAACAATAGGAACATTTTGAAATGTGTTGGTTCATTTCCACCATGGAAACATGTATCATGCTCAATCTTGGCTCTATTCACTAGTCCCTTCCTGGATTTTTTTTGGGTCAATAGATTCTAATAGAAAGGTAGGTGGGCTAGAAAGGTGCTCTTCTCTCTCCAGCTGGGAAAATTCATCTCATCAAGACTACCCTTGAAGATTTGCTAGTCTATTTTATGTGTATTTTCTTTGATTCCTTCGAAGATTGCTAAGAAGTTAGAACATGTTCATAAGAATTTTCTTTAGTCTAGCTTTGAAGAATGTAAATAGATTCTTTTGATTTCTTTTGCCTTCTTAAATCTTTTGGTGGTCTTCGGTTAAGGAACCTCAATTTCTTCAATGTGACTCTTATTACAAAGGTCAATTGGCCACTTTTTATTGAATCTAAATAATGGACAATGATTATTAAGTCAGTTTATTTTCGTTAATGCATGTCATCTCTCTTTTCTACATTATGAAGTTTTCTCTTATGGGTCATATCTTAGAAATGAATTTCTTAAGACAAGTCTATTTTTAGAAAAAAATTCAAATGAAATTTGGGAGGGGATTCTCATATAAGGTTCTAGGAAAACCAATGTTTGTTCAACAATCCTCTTTACTTGTTGGACTAGACCTCTCTATCCAAGATATTCTAAAAAAAATTGGTAGCACAATGGAGAATTATATAGAGATTTCCAATAATCATGAAAGATGGTAATATCTCTCTTCCCACCTTCCCTAGGGAAATAACTACTCTTTTGGTCAAACTTTACAATTTTCTTAAAGGCTTTCACATTCCTCAGTCCCCTAAAGAGGATCTTCTTGCTGGAATTGCTTCCCCTTTGAGTTCTTTTTTTCGCTTCCTTTGCATATGCCTCCTCACTTCCCCTTATCCTTCCTTCCCCCTTATTCGCCAACCTTTTGTTGAAACTATTAATCCAATAGTTAACATCTGTCTTTAGCTAGCAACCTAAAATAAAATCCTTTAATGGATAACCTTGTCAAAAGTGATATTGTTTTGGTCAACCTATGTGTTCTTTGTTTTGTTGTAGAAGAGTTGATGCACTATATTTTTCTTAGTTTCCCCTTCTCTTGGTAGATCTAGGGTTCCATCTTTTCCTTCTTCAACCTTGCTTAGGTATTGCCTTCATCCTTACTTGACCTTGTGTCTCATTGGTCATCCCTTTTTCTTAGCCTATCTGTTAAGCTACTTTGGTCTTTGGTCTTCCCTCATGTTGCATGGGGCCTTTGGTTGGAAACAAATTCTAGAATCCTTAAGGGTGTCTCTTCCTCTATTTCTTGTGTTTCCCTTGCTTCCTTATTTTTCATTAAGAAAAAAATATCGGTAGCTTTTAGGGTTCATTCCTTCTTTTCTAACTAGTTTTGATCCCTTCGTTAGAGTCCTTAAGTGGCTTGTAGGTGGAACTTGCTATTGGCATTGGCCTTTCACTCTCTTCTCCCCATTGTTTGATTTCTTGATGGAAATGCCCTTAGTTGAACTAGTGTAAAATCAACTTTGACGATGCTTCCAAGGGTAATCTAGCCCTAGCTGGGGGTTGTAGAGTTATTAGGGATTGTTGTGGATGGGTCTTGGATGCTTTCTCTATTAACTTGGGAGTCTAGTCCAATCATTATGTAGAATCCTCTATTGCCTTTTGAAGTCTCTCCCTAACTTATGATCTAAGCATCCTTTACTTGGAGGTTGAGGATTCTTTAAATATTATTAATGAGTTTCCTCTTAAATGCAATCACCCTAGTTGTCTATATACCACATTATCAATGAGTCCATTGATATTTTGAAGAGCTTCTCCAATGTTAAAATTTAGCATATTTATAGAGAAGGCAATGGTGTTGTCAATTTTTTTGCTAACTAAGGTGTGTAATTTGAGGATCACTGAAGATGGATGGGGAATCATGATCTCCCATGCAAGGTTCTTGCTCTCATTCTAATTGATCATGCAAATGACTTGTGAGAACTTAACTTGCCCTATTGTGGCTTTTATGATTTACACCATCACTTTTCCTTTGGTATTAACTCTTCCATTTTTTGAGAATCTTATAATGTCCTTATTTCCATGACCTCAAGGTTGTTATTTAACATTATTCCTATTTTGAGGGACCCAAAATCACAAACAATTATCATAGAGGCCTAGGAAAAAGTAGAATCCCTTATTTCCTCATCAAAAACTAAATTGCTTGTTAGAATGGGAAGGGGCCACAATAGGGTTGAGTCCTTATCTTGTGATTTAGTCAAGAAAGATAAAAAATATAGAGAATCCTTCAAAAATTTGGGTTGAGTCCCTATTTGGAAAGAATTAATAGTTTTGACCCCACACTATCCATGGAGTTTGCAACTAATTAGAATTCAAGTATAATTACTATGCACAACATGGAGTTGCATTATATAAGATCTCATTGCCCTAGTCTTTGGCCTATCTATTAAAGGTAGAAAAATATATAAGGATTATAGGAATGGTGAGGAAGTTTTTAATTCTTTTCTAAAGGAAGTGGAAACTATTAATGAGGATTATTATGGTTATGCCAAGTTATTTTTACCTTAGCCCAAGGATGCAAATGATCTTCAAAGCATGCAATACATCCCCTTCGAAGGGTGGTTTGAAGCAATTTACACCTCACTTCACTCTACAAAGTCACTTCAAACATAACCAAAAAGCGAGTTTTTTTGTTTTTCCTTCTATCAATTCTTGAGCATTATGTTCTTGAAACCAAATGTATCACTAGGAGCCCCCGCTTCATCAATATCTTAATTTCACCCTTGTTAAGCACATTTTGGACCTTAAGACACATCCCTCTATTGTTTGTGGTCATTCCTCTCCAAGTTGCTTATTTCTACTATTCCAAACACTCCTCTTCAAACAAATCCCATCATGTCTCTTCCTAAAAGAGGAAATGGATTTCCCTTTCCCTCATCTTTTATTTCTCTTCCTCATCCAACCTTGAGTTCCAGGCTTATAATAACTTCTATGACTCCTCTAGCTTGAATAAAAGATTATATAAAGATGGTAAAGGAAATAAGAAGTGGTCACCTATTTCTAAGGTTGCTAAGAATGCTTTAGGAAATTTTGGTGACACACATGAAGGTGTTAAAATTAGTGACAAAGGCAAGGGAAAGTGATCGAGGACAAGGAGTTTAATGTTGAAAAATATATCCTAGATGACAACAATATTTTCCATGGGGCTTCTAGCTAGAACAATTACAACCCTTGTCTCTTCTCTTATCTAAAATATATTTCTTTAGTGGTTAACCTCTTGGCCAACAAGACCAATGAGATTCATAAGGAAGTAGTTATTCACCATAAAATTTTAAAGCAGTTTTTTTATTGAATTCAACAAGAAAAAGCTACAAACTTCTCTTATGGACAAGTGAAATAAAAAAAGAGGAAATTGCTAATATGAAAGAGCGTATTGTTAAGAAAGATGAGAAAATTGGGAAGTTGGAAAATGATATTTTGTAGATCAATGGTAATATTCAAAAGATGATATCAAGTTTCCACAATCCATTTCGATTAATGTTGCACACATTTCTGGATTAGATTGCGTGAGAGTTTTTTGCATCAACGTTTCATATCACACTTAGTGATCCAACATCAGGATGAAAGAGCTCAAGGAGAAAAGTGGTTAGTTGCAGACCCAAGCATTACCTAAATATTAATGCAAAAAACTCTCATGCAATCTAATCCATAAATGTGTGCAACATTATTATTCAAAAGGTTGTAAATTTTAACAAGGTCACCATCTATAATCTCTCAACAATGTCAAAGTTGTTTAGGATAAGATCAAGACCAATCCCAACTAGGCCTAGGTTTGCCCGAGTGCTCACACTTGAGGCAACAAGACTAAGATGGTCAAATTAATAAACATTGAAGTTTTGGGTGCACATCTTAAGGCCCTCCAAGATAAACGGGAAGCCTAAATAGCTCTTAATGAACTTTGATTTTCCTATTCATACATTTTCCTCTCATTGATGCTCTTCTTTGGATTGTTGTCTAATCTTTTTTGTTTACTCATTTTTTTATTGTTATATCCATGTTGATATTTTATTATAATTGTATTATTTAACCATCATTTTAAAATCTATAACTATTCTTTTATGTAAGAAAATAAGACCTTTCAAAAACTTCATTTTTATTTTATATCTAAAAAACTCTATATTATATTAACTAAATTACATTACTTGTCATATTTTGAAATTTATTTTTAATACATAGATTCATTTATTGCTTTTGCATGACTAATTTAATACTCTTCCTTTAAAACATCCTAATAATAAAATAATTTACTTAAATAGATTCATTTATTGCTTTTGCACGACTAATTTAATACTCTTCCTTTAAAACATCCTAATAATAAAATAATTTACTTAAATAATCAAATGCTTGAAAGTCTTAATTAATCAATCAGTCTTCCTTTACTTAAATAATCAAATGCTTAAAGTCTTAATTAATCAATTAATCTCCCTTTGAACTTTTATGAATTAATCCATGGGTATGATTTTCCTTAGAACTTTAGGAGTAAATTAAATTTTTGGATATAATTTGTCTTGGGAGTTTTAATGTGCATTAATTATAAAAGTTATTTTCCAACTTACCATTGTTCATGCATATAAATAATTTTCTAACTACTCATTGAGAATAGGTGAGTTAATAAATATTTCAATTAATGTGAATTAATATTTAACAACATAAAGTAAATAAAAATGCTTTTGAGTTGGAATTGATAGGTGAAATTAATAATGTAAGTTAAGTTAGAATTGATAATTAAAATTGATATTGTAATTAATAAATATTTTAAATAAGTATATGTGTTATTTAATTAGATTTTGAAGATGAGAAAGTGAAATTAAAGATAATGAAAATGATTCATTATAGTGTTATTTACATGAATATTTTAAAACTTGTAAACTAGACAAAATCTTCTTCAATTCATCTATGTAAATTTCAAACTTTACATCCATGAGTGAAAACCTAAACTTAATGCATGGATCTGAAGTGTAAGTCTCAAAATTGATATAGAAACTAGTATATATATATATATATATATATATAATTTATTTATATATTATTTATTAATAATATTTATAAAAAAGCCGAGAGATATCTTTTTGGAGGCACCTATTTTTTAATCAATTGTGCCTCAAGATGGATATCTCAGTTTTTTTATAAATTTTATTAATAAATAATATATATGCTAGTATATATAGAAAATGAATTTGCATGTCGCTTACATTTCTTTTAATATCCTTTCTTTTATAATATATATAGAAAATGAATTTGCATGTTAGTTACATTTCTTTTATATGCATGTCGGTTACATTTCTTTTATTTTTTTTATAATATATATAATCATCGCAGGAGGACGTCAAAATAAATATAGCTTCAAAAAATGTACACGCATCCTATGCTTTCATTGTAGAAGCCTCTCGGCTTAAAAACTAATTGTTGGAATTCACTTGCCTCAATTTCCAATTTCTAATTCTTCGTAAGAGTTGATAGTGTTTAGGAACAACTTTGAAAATTTTGTTGAATTGTAAAGTTCACATTTGCCTTAGTTGGACACCTGATTGGACTAATTTAATAGCATTGTAACAAAGATCAAGAACAACAAGCAAATATGCAATAGATCTAAGATGCCATATGCTAATGTAATACTCTAATAATTCTACTATAACACTCTAAAAAATGTTCTATGGCAATTTTTTGATAACCTTAGCATCTTTTGATAACTCCAAAATTATTGTTGATAGTTTTAAAGTGAAAGAATGTCTAAATCAGTTTCATAAAATCTAATAGAAAGAAGTTAGTGGAATTGTTTTTTAACTAAAATTCTATATAGTTAAGAGTCAAATTTATAATTTCATAAATAACTTAATGTTAAATATCTAATTGTGAATTGATCTAAGATTATAAATAAAAAGTCTAAGAATTCAAAACAAACTTTAAAAATAAATAATAAAATCAGAAAGTAATGATATCATAAACCAAATTTACATAATAAGTATACCACTTATAAAGTAATCATTGCACATTTAAAACACTTTAATCAAATTAAATAGATTATTTTCATCATTAGATGAGAATAATAGCTTTGACATTTGAGTTCCTTTTATAAAGAAACGTTTTACAACTGTTTTAAAGCTTTTATAATTTAAATTAGAATTTCTTTCTAAAAATTTTAATCGGTTAGGTTGTAGTGACCTTCCCCAGTCTTAGCTATTGTGGAGAAAGGCACCCTTTTCTGACTTGCACGTAACAAATCGATGAGTTGTACAAGAAGGAATGACACGGCCAATCAAAAGACTAGACGACTTCTGTAATTGGTTTTTTCATTGCTACTGCAAATCACTCAAGTTGACCTGATAGAAACTCGAATAGAAAAAGGATCAGGTTTCTGCAATACTGGGCTCCAATAGCTGGTATGCTCGAGGGCGTACTGTCCGTATGGATTCAATCTGCTCCTGTGACAGGCCTGTTAATAGAGGCAGCTTTAAGCAGTTCTCTAAAAGCTAGACCACATCGAACAGGCCCGTATACCTTGTAAGCTTCATAGCCAATAGAAAACATGGGTCACATTGCTATGGTATGGATCTTGTTTGCTCTGGTAATGTTGAAGCATCAGGGGAATGCAGGATCTGAGATTAACTGGATGGATGCCCAAGAGAGGGACAAGATAATCCAACTGCCTGGCCAGCCTAACAATATAGAATTTTCACAGTACTCTGGATATGTGACTGTGAACCAGCAGGCTGGCAGAGCTCTGTTCTACTGGCTAACTGAAGCTACAACAAACCCATCTTCAAAACCACTTGTTTTGTGGCTCAATGGAGGTCCTGGGTGCTCCTCTGTGGCATATGGAGCTGCAGAGGAGTTGGGTCCTTTCCATATTAATTCTGATGGAAAGACACTCTTCCTAAATCCTTATGCATGGAATAAGTGTATGTCTATAAAATTCCCCCTGATCTGTGTTTCTCAGATTATGTTTACAATCATGTTTATTGGAGTGTTTTCCTTGCAGTGGCCAACATATTGTTCTTGGAATCACCGGCAGGAGTGGGCTTTTCCTATACGAACACTTCATCAGATCTACAGACTTCAGGAGATAAAAGAACGGGTATTTCAACTGTTGACTATGAGTCCATTCTTTTGTTTCTTTAAAAATTCACAAGAAATTGAAAAAAAAAAACCAGTTCTATGAATTGTGCACTTGGTTTTTATAATTGCAGCTGAAGATGCATATGTTTTCTTAATCCATTGGCTGGAAAGATTTCCTCAATACAAATACAGGGATTTCTACATAGCTGGCGAGAGCTATGCAGGTCTGTCACTTTGAGAACCACATAATTGTTTAGCTCAATTAACTAGTCCAAAATTAAAAACTCTATGTAATCATGTGTTTCTTGGAGTCCATACATTAATGATTGCCCGGACCATGTGATCTTTTTTCATTTATTTTATTGTTTTTATTTTTGTTCGGTGTTTTCAATTTTATTTTTTCAAAAGTCACATGCGGCCTTTGCCAACTCATAATCACATACTGCCAACTACATACTTGAACATGGGGAATCCGGACATCAAATATAGACTCCGTTGCAGCCAACCCATGTGCCTTCAATAGTGTCCTAATTGCAATGATGATGGAAACATTGCTTTTATTACCAGACCTTTTGTATACCGGTATGGTCGGAGGTCTGCTGACATCTCTGGTATCTCCTCTACTACGATACGTTGTGGATACCCATTATAAAAGGGTTATATTCTCTTAAGATTATGTTCTATAAAGGGCTTGTAAGAAAGACCAAATGTATAAAGTTGTTTTCCAAATCACATGGTAAAAGCTAATGGTTCATTTTAGTTAAAACTTGGGCATAGCCAATGTTCTCACTCTTAGTATTGCTTTGAAGGCATCCATCCCAATTAATTTTGAACGTAGGACTTTGAATTCAACTATTTGTCCTTTGACATATCTGAATACAATTTTGTGTTCTGCTCGTTTCCTTCTAGTGGCTTTTGCTCATCCTAGTATCTTCTCAGTCAATGCATTTTTTTCTTGCATTGTTTATTGTCTTCTTGATTAATATTCCATTTGTTCTGTAATTGATGGATGGGGTCTGAGAGACTGTAGCTGTTTAAGATACAATTCAGATCAAATGTGAAATTTCTTTTGATTAATATAAATGCTTGGATATTGAACAATAAACAGAATCCATTAGTACCAATTGTCTTGCTGTTTCCACTTAACTTGGAGGTCTTTTGAGAGGACATTTTGAGTTGAGAGAACATACTCACAAACACCCAAATAGACATAATAGACATAACATGCACACACCCCACCGTACTCTGCCTTCAAACAGAATCAATTAGTTGTTCATTTTGATAAAGTTTTTATTAATTTGATTAATTAGCTCTCTTATCTAGTTTCTCATTAAGTTTTTCTCATTAGTTTCTTTATTCTTATTTTATAATATTAATAAGGGATAAGTTTATTATTAATTTCTTTTTAACTTTTCTGTTTTTGATCAAATCTTAGCCTGTTGTCCTCTTGTCCTCTCAACCTCGTCACCTATTTATCCTTCCAAATCTGTTATCTCATTCTATCATTCTTCTTCTTGTTGCATACATATCATCCTGATGATGGATCATAAAGTTTGATCTGAAACATTGATTTAAAAAATTCACACAGTTTCAATCCAGAAATTTAACACTTGATAATCAATTAGTACCAATCATCTTGATGTTTCCCCTGAACTTGGTAAGTCAATTGAGTGAACATTTTGAATTTAGAGAGCATACTCACAAAAAACCAAATAGACATAATATGCACACAACCCATCATACCCTGCCTTATCTGCACTTTGAAAATGCTGTAACGGTATCCACACACATGCCCATACATGTGAACTGATGGACTTGCAATCGTACTTCTGTCATTTAAAATCTTACTAGGTCCTCATATAATGTATGTCACTTTCTTCAATTCTGTATGAACTGGGATGCATCACTTTATGGAGTTGCTTAATTTCGTTTGTATTTTGCTTTCAGGGCACTATGTCCCACAGTTGGCACAAGTTGTTTACAGAAACAATAAGGGCCTTCAGAAGCCTGCCATCAATTTGAAGGGTTTCATGGTAAGAGCAAAAGTTTTGTTGAATTCGATCATTATGCTTTATATTGAATGCATTTTTGGGGGAAAAGAATGTCCACAAACTAATTTGACAAGAAACTTAATAGTGCTCATGTGAAAATCTTTTTCTTTTGCAGGTTGGTAATGCGGTTACTGATGACTATCATGACTTTATAGGGACTTTTGAGTATTGGTGGTCTCATGCCTTGATATCTGATTCTACCTATAAGTTGCTAAAGGATACATGTGACTTCACATCGTCACAACATCCTTCTGATCCATGCCAGATAGCCCTGAATCAGGCTGATATGGAACAAGGAAATATTGATGCATACAGCATTTTTACCCCAACCTGTAATATCTCTGGAAGTCAAAGGCATAAACTACAAAGCCGATATGTATATTTCTCTTCTTACTGGTTATTTCTCTATATGTTTTCTTATTTCTCGGGGTTCAAATTCAGGTTTTAGCTTTTTTTTTCTATTATGTTGTACTTATGTATTCTTCTTTGCATCAATAGGAATGTTTGCATTGACGTTTGTGTTTAGACAAATATTGTGGCCCCTATAATATTTTTTAAAGTGCACATTCCTTAGGATGCAGGCATAAGTTTCCATAACTTTATCTGCAACTTCTGCCTCTGTTGAGGTGGGGAACTACCAATGTTACCATACAAGCATAGAAATTTTCCTAGGTTGGAACAAAATAGCAGATAATTTGGCAACTACCAGGGAACATTAGAATAGCCAGCAACACCAGATACAATTACTATGTTATGATGGTTATTGTTAGTCTTTTGTTGAAATTACTTGCACTCATATTATAGGCTTCCAACCTAGGTGCAGACTGCCTGGTTAAGTACACGGGGATATTCGAGGCCCATAAATTTCACTCTGTTATAGTTCTTATTGATACTAGCGGCAACAAAATATGACTTGTATTTGAGCTGACATATATGACTGTGACAGCCTTGGAGATATAAAGCATATGACCCATGCACTGACAGATACTCAGAATTGTATTTCAATCAACCTGAAGTACAAAAGGCATTTCATGCGAATTCTACAGGCATTCCATATCCCTGGTCAACTTGCAGGTTTAGTAACTTTTTTAGTTTATTTATTTAATATATTGGGGCATATTTGCTTTTCTTGAGATTGAAGAAAATATTTGTTTCACATATCTTCAAGCCTTTGCTTTCATAATTTCCAGCTTTCTGCCAAAATAAAAAAGTGCAAGTTATTGTACTATTTGTAACTATTGGTTTTGATTCTGTTTCTGCAAGCAGTACCACGCTGGAAAAGTACTGGAGAGATTCTCCTAGATCAATGCTTCCCATTTACAAGGAACTCCTTCAAGCTGGTATTCGAATTTGGGTATTCAGGTAAAATCAAATATTTTTTTTCTCATTCAAACATATCTATTCAGTTAAATTTGAGATCTTTGTGATACAAGATAGGACGACTGAAAGTCCAAACGCAATTCATTAGTACATCAAACTATTGAAACGCCTATGAAATTCAATAACCTGTTCAGTAAAAGCTTATCCTACATTTGAATCTAGCAATGTTTATTATATTTCCATAATTGGGAAACTTTCTCCTTCGCTACTATGCAGTGGAGACACTGATGCAGTTGTTCCAGTGACGGCCACAAGATATTCTATAGATGCCCTGCATCTTCCAACTTTAGTTAATTGGTACCCCTGGTATGACAATGGGGAGGTAAGTTATCAGAAAGTGGCATTTGTTGCCCCCATTTGTTAATTGTAGTAAGTTTAATATATTTCCATGCACAATGGACTGGTGTTTAGACATACATGGATGACAATAATTTTACTTGGAGGTTTCATAATCATGTCAGCCCTTTATTTTGCAGGTTGGAGGATGGACTCAAATATATAAAGGGCTAAGTCTTGTGACAGTCAGAGGAGCAGGACATGAAGTTCCCCTCCATCAACCTCGGAAGGCCTTCATTCTCTTCAATGCATTTTTACAAGGAAAACCTATGCCAAGGTCAACATCTCAGGATATGTTATGAATCATATTATTTGTTAGCCAAAGGCTTATTTATTGAAAATTAGAATGGTTCTTAAGTAATAAATTATTATTGAAATGACCATTCTTTTCATAATTGTTAAAAAACCATTGTAGGAAGGTTATCCCTTCCAGGGCATGTAATATATTCGGTGATTAGCTGAAAATATTGATTGGCTGGGGTGGATACCTTTTCCACCAATGTCCTGTCCTTTCCTCAATTCATCTGAATCAGGTTGTTATGCAAGTATTCTAACAGTATTTGCAGCCATGGAGCTGCTGCATCATTTTTAATTCTATTTCCTCTGTCCTATCATTCTTATTCTTATTCAGTTCTCCAGAAGCAGTTCTCAACATTCTTTATAATAAGCTAGCAGAATTTTTTCTTTCCTACTCATTCTATTGAATATTGGTACCATCTCTAAAGAGATCAGTAAAATGTTATAATTGTAAATAGAAACTTCTGTGTATGTTTGAGAAAAGGGAAAGGTCAGTTCATTGTCTAATTACCATCCATTATGTGAAACCCCCTCCAACAGCTACATGATCAACTTGTAAATACATATATATTAGCATGTTAATGTAGGGAAATCTCTTCCACAGATTGAATGAAAAAAAATCGCGGAGGCAGTGGAGAAAATAAGCTATATTTATTATCAGAAGTCTCATCTTTGTAGCAGAAACAGACAAATTACAATCCATTTAAGGCATAATTTCTTCTTGTCGAAAATTTAACATATATGGTCTTGATTCAGAAATTAGTACTAATTTTCTGTGCACAGAGGCGCATAGAAACAGAAGATATCCAGTATGTATAAGCTCTCAAATATTTTTTGGAAAATTCCAACCGTACCTACATCAGGCGTTCTCACTTGCATTTGAAACACTGTTGTCCAGAGCGCATCAAAGAGTCGAACCAGTTCCTGTTGTGTAGTTAAAGAATCAATGATGGTTACCAAACACTGAAATAACCATTACACGCAACCAACGTTCCAACATTAAATAGAAGTCAGATTTAACAATGAAAGCCACATATACAAGTGGAACTCCTCATTTACATAAATCTGCAAATAGACGTCAGGGTGCAAGTGAGCTACAATCTACTCCAGCTGCTTGTCAAACCCTATCTGCAAATGAAGTGAGCGCAAAAATTAAAATACCCTAACAGACACGCTAACCTCCAGAAAGGGATTTAATATTAGTTTGAGTATTTCTGGATTTGTCTCTGCTTGGTTTTGAGTATTTCTTTATTTGTCTCTGCACATTTTTTTCCATCAATGTTGATAGATCATTAGAGGAAAGAGTGTATACACTCAAATCCAGAAACATTCAACTTTCAAGCTAATATCAAGGATTAAAAAAAACATACACAGTCAAATATAGAAATATTTATGTAAATATTACAGAAATATTTATGTAAATATTACTAAGGGAAAATAAATGCAGAATCAAATCTAAAAATAATCAAGCTAATATTATAGAATATGAAAATTATTGTTAAAAGATTTATGGCTCATCATTTTTGTCTTTTACAAGAATACATTCTCCACCCTCCTTACATGCACTTTTATTTTTATTAGAGAAAGTGTATCTAGTAGTACTAGGTTGATATTCTATGTAGATTAATTTCTTTTAAAAGAGAAACATATGTACTATCTTGCACGTGGCGTGACACCCATAAGATAGACAATCAATATAATTTTAACGCATCAAAACAAATAGTTAATTTAATAATGTTTAAATTAAAAATGGCTTGCTTTTAAGAGAAACATATGTACTATCTTGCATGTGGGGAGATATGGAGATTTGCTAATCGCAACACCCACAAGGTAGACAATTAATAAATCTTTAACGCATTAAAACAAATAGTCAACTTAATAAATTCTTAAATAATAAATGACTTAGTATAGAAATTAAAAAGTAAAAGCATAATGGCGTGTCTCACTTTTCTACTTCATTAGACCACAAAAATTATTATCGTTGACAAATTGTTGTTGTTAAAGGATTTAATGTTGCTAATAATATTTGTATTTGACAAGGATATGTTCTCCATCCTCCTTGCATGCACTTTTATTTATTAGAGAGTGTATCTAGCAATTTATGGTTGATATTCTATGTAGACTAACTTCCTCCTCTTTTTAAAGAGAAACATATGTACTATCTTGCATGTGGGAAGATATGGAGATTTGCTAAACATGACATCCACAATATAGACAATTAATATAGCTTTAACACATTAAAATAAATAGTTAATTTAATTATTCTTTAAACTAAAAATGAATTGATTTTTAAGATAATCATATCTACTATCTTGCATGTGGGGAGATATGGAGATTTGCTAAACACGACACCCTATACTGTAACACATTAAAATAAATATTGATTTAATTAATCTTTAAATTAAAAAATGGCTTGATATAGAAATTAAAAGGTCAAAGTGCAATAATGTATCACTTTTTTTTATCCCATTAGGGTACAATTTTTTTTTTTTTTGAACATTCAACATATTTTTCAATTATACAAAACAAACTATCAATAATCTAAAAATGATGTAAACTAATGATTTGTTTCATTTTCTCTATAGATCCAATACATATTTATACATATGATCTCTCTCTCTCTCTCTCTCTCTATATATATATATATATATATACCCTCAAATTTTATAAGTTGTTGAGAGACATCTCAACTTATATTTTCCTTAGAAGGTATTGATACTTTGCATAACATACTATAATGTTGTCTACAGTAGGAATTTGGGATTTTGACTCATATATGTTTAAGGAACCTCTTCTTCTCTAGGGAGGAATGTAGGTTAAAAAGTCTTAGTTGATGAAACCAACATAGTCTTTTGAGTGTCACTAGGAAAATTATTATGCTTGTTGGCTTTTGAAGTGCTTTCTTTACTTATAATGTCGTCTACAGTTGGAATTTGGGATTTTGACTCATATATGTTTAAGGAACCTCTTCTTCTCTAGGGAGGAATGTAGGTTAAAAAGGATTAGTTGATGAAACCAACATAGTCTTTTGAGTGTCACTGGGAAAATTATTATGCTTGTTGGCTTTTGAAGTGCTTTCTTTACTTACCTATTGCCCAAGAGTGTTCAAGTTATTTTCCATTTTGTGAAGCATCTGGGGCAACATGTCCAACATCAAGTCAAACTTCTTTCCTACCCTCATCTTAGGGATCTCATTTCTTTCCTTTCTACCATACTACCCTATTCTAGGGCCATATATGTAGCTATCTATCTTCACCCTTAGATCATATGGACCTATACGGTGTTTTTATTTTTTGATTTCCCTTAGATGATACCTACTTTCTATATCACTTCAAATCATAAAATTTTGACTTGTAACAACATAAAAAGGGGGGAAAGATTGGTAGGAAAACTTGCTTTGCTACCACTATACTATCTCAGGCTAGATTTAGGGGTTTTATTAATAGATTTAAAATATTAAACAATTTAACCATACAAATTCTAAAATGCATAACAATGTTTACCCACAACCATAACCTTATTAAACCCTAGAAAATATCAATATTCACATTATCCACCATAAATGTGTTTTAGTCTTCCTTAATTTAACTTTAAAATAGAAGCCCCTGACTTACTAATTGACTCTAATACACCCAAAAATTTACAACATGCTCATAAGAAAACAATAAAATTACAATACAATCCTTACATTTTCATGAGTTTACAAGGAGTGCTCAAATCATAGACCAAGCTTTCAAATGGAGATAAATAGTATTTATATGTATTTATTAATGGGTTTGAGATACCTTTACAAAATGTTATTGTCATAGTGTAGGCTATTAATGGTGATAATAAAGAATAGTTCATGGAAGACTTGATTAGACAATACCTCTTAGAAGAATAGAGCCATATGGTATTTCAATGAATAGTTATTGCCTTAATAGCAATTACAATACAAAACTTACACTTACAAAAAAATGGGTGAATTCACTATCACCATTATTAGCCACCATGAAAGTTCAATCACATCCTCTATGTGAGCCTTCCCTAACCACTGAAAGAGTTCATCCTTTGATGCTAGATCTATGGGGTTTTCACCCCACAACATCCTAGTCTACGAGTTTTCATTCTCAAACTTGGGTTCTAGAACAACAAGTATTCACTATGATTTTGGATTAAGGTTTTTGGTGGTTTTTTCTAAGATGGTTTCCCATTTTCCTTTGAAAACTTAAGATTCCCAAGAGAGTGTCGAAATTCACACATTAGCTTCTATCATTTATTTGGTATGCAAGAATGACTTCTTGTACCCATAGATCACTATTTCATTTTTCTTTGAGTTGACCATGAAATCTTCTTTTGTGGAATGGACTTGGTAGGCTTGGATGGGGGTCCTCTACAACCTACAATTATCCTTAATAGTATGGTGATGAGCCCCTTTGGTTTTGAAACCCTATCTACTACATTGATGGTAATTGTTGGATCCTTTATAGAGTACCCAACTAGATGACCACACAGTTCTATTGTACAAGTACTTAGATGGATGTCAGAGCTAGGTGGAGGTCCACATGGAGACACATCAACCTTCTATAAATTAGTGGAAATATTATAATGCAAGGTGCTAGGTGGAGTAGAATAATAAATTAAGGATTGAAATTGAGGGTTGATGATGGGGGATGGTTGCACACAAAACCTAAATTTTTAAATGAAGAGGGGAATCAAAGGGATATATGGTCTAAAGGAATGATAGTAGAGGTAATTGTGTAGATACCCTAAATTGTCCTAACTCGCGAACAACACTATGTAACTAACTTTCACCCTTCTTCCCTAAATGATTAAATAATACATTATTATTTAATTATTAACAAATTTTATATTCGTCTATTAATTAAGTGATTTAACATTATTTAATTAATTCGTCCTCAATCATCATTTCTGACTAATTACATAAATATCATTTATTTAATAAAAATCCTAATTAGGACTAACCTTATCTATCGTGATTAATTAAATAAACACAAGTTATTCAATTGTGTCATTAATATACCTTATTCATCTAAATCAATTAAATTGTTATCATTAATAATTTAAATGACTTGAACGGGTAGCATGGTTGGTTAAGGGCTTTGGGTTCATCCCATATATGTCCTAAGGTCGACTCACACTCCCGGATGAAATTGGTACAAGTTGTTTCAGGTGCGATCTGTGCCCCCAAAGGACTAGTCTCGCCTCCGCTCGCCTCCTCCGTCCCCCAAAACCTAGCAAAAAGTAAGACTAGGGCAAGGGTGGTGGAGCTTGTTGGGTGGAGTCGCAAATCCAAGCACTTGACGCGAGGGTTGGGGATACCTCTGAGTTACAAATAATAATAATAATAATTAAACCACTTTCCCTTCTCTAAATTTGAATAATTAAATCAATTATTCAAAATCACTCAACACAATCAACAAATAAATATATTTTTATTTGTTAAAGTCAAAAAGTAAACTTGCATATTCATCTCCAATATTAATTAATTAATTATCCTCACCCTTTTTTGATTGAGTAAATCATTACCATTGATTTCTCACTCTAATTGGTTAACTAACCCATCTATTTCCTAACTCAACCTAACTTTCTCAATCCCACTAAACACTCAATTTGACTTCTTCAATCCCACCAATCATTCCAATCTAAACTCGCCGATTATTCAATGAAATCCCTTAATTGGATCAATCAAAGTAGTTAACTAATTAATCTAATTCCTCTCAATGGTTCTCAATAGTTGATCGTGATCTTTCATTGTTGAATCTTGATCGTTCATCAGAAACTTGAAAATATATAAAACAACCTTCTTCCTTCTAAAAAATGATCGAAGAATATATAGAATTTATGGAGAGGTTATGTTGAAATAGCCATTGAATCACATTGAGCATATTTACATCTTTGATCACCATTAACACACTTTTGAAGCTTTTGCAACAACAATGGAGGCTTCATATTGATCCAAGCAATCCAACATCAATATGGATTACACTTCTCCATGGGATTTGGTAACATTGTAATGCTTGAATTCGTTTTATGTTTTCTTTATGATTGTATTTTTTCTTCAAAATCTTAGTTTTATAATTTCATTTCATGAGTATGGTTTGGGATTTTGATCTTGTTTTAAATTAGTTTGGTTTAATTAATTGTTATTTTCCTTATGCTTAAATTCCCCCCCTTACATTAATTGGCATGCCCGGTGGGACCTAGGTCCTTGACACTAATATTTTTGTAAGATTTTTTGTGCAGTTACAGGTTCCAGAATGTTGACATCTTTTGCAAGAAACACTATTATTATTGGGCAAAAGTACAAAGCTATGTCACACTTTATAAAGGAAACAACCAACATTGATCCAACTTTTAAATTTGAATCACTAAAAAGTGGCATATATGTTTTGAATTTTAAAATGATGTAAACTAGTAAATTATGTAATTTTTGTATATTTTATGATTGTATTTTTTAAAAAATTAAAAATTATTTAAAAATAATTTTTTAATAAATTGACACTAGGGGAGAGGGGCCCATAGTAGGGCAAGGACCAATAGTAGGGATAGAAGTAGATATATATGGGCCCCATAGTGGAGCATCTAATATCCACTTGTAAAACACTTTTTTCCATAAAGTACATAATCTGCCAAATCCTGTGATGCCACATCAGCCAAACATGTTCAAGGTACCCAGTGCCCTACTATGGGCCCCTATGTGTTTTTACAAAAAGCATGTTGATATGGCATCATATTTGATGATGCGGCCCTAAAAATAATTTTTTTAGGCAGATGAGTTGGCAAGTAAACTGTTGTACAAAATTTAGACTTTTTTGAAATCATATGTTATGAAATTCAAAAGCCCAGAAGTAGACTGCCCTACTATGGGCCCCTCTCCCCTATAATTTAGTTGTTGATAAAATGCTGAAAATTGAAGTTATATGAGATGTCAATCTTTTTATAGTAAACTTTTTTCTCTCAATTTTTTTGTGTATTTATAACTTGAAACTTTAGTGCATGGATATTTTTCTTTCCAATTTTGATAAATAAATATTTTTAAATCAATATTAAAATGTGCGCATATTAAAACATAGTTGTTTCCATTTGACGTCAACTTTCATATTAAATATTTATCTCAAATAGATAGAAAATTATACCATCATGTATAGATTCTTTTATCTAGTGCATCATATTTTTTTCAATTTTTTTTAATAAGTTTTAGTATTTTTCCTTGGCATGGTAATCAACATAGTATTTTGTGTTGATAACCTACTTTAGTAAACATAAAAAATAAAATATAAATAATAGTTAAACTATATATATTTAAAAACTACACTTATGGATTTACAAAAGGATATTTTATATTTTAAAAAAATGTTATTTACATGAGTAGGAGTTATTGAAACATCAAGTTTTTCAAATAATTTTATCTTTCTGGTAATTTGGCCTTAAAGTGGTGCTACATATGCATTTAGCCAACAATTTTAGCTGGAAAAGTTATGAAAATATCTAACTTATCTTGAATGAATCTTACTAGATCATATGTTTGACCAAAATTGATTTTTAGTTAGAAATACTAAAATTCACTTGTATTGATAAGTTGGCCAAAAGTGTGACACAACTTTGTACTTTTACCCTATTCAAAAGGTGAAAGTCCTAGAATTTGAACGTGGTTGTTGCTATGTTCTTACCACAATCATCCTAAGTTTGACCGCCATCATCATAAAGTCAACTGCTATTGTCATTTTTGCTGCTATTGTATGTTTTGTATTGTAGTTTTTGACAGAGCTAACATTTGTTGGGCTGCTTTCATCCTAAATAGGTCTACAGTTGTACTTTGTTTGTACCGCTATTGTCTGACATTGTTGTAGTTGTTCCAAAGAAAAGTCCACTATTGTACTAAACAAATCCGCTACTGTTTTGCTTTATGTTCCGCTTCAATCTATAAAGTTTTTCTTTGATTTTTTGATTTTCCTAACCCTAACCATTGGTTGTTTGTTGTGCTGGTGAGGTTTTATAACATTGTTGGTGTAGCCCTTGTAGGATTATGGCACATTTTCATGTGAACAACTAACAATTTACTTGGGTAAAAGCAAGAAGTTGGGTCCACAAAGAGGGGAAGTTTTGGCCAAAACAAAAAATTTCGTACAAAATGCGTACGCGTTATGGATCAGGTACCCGAGCCTAAATCTGAATGCATATGCATTTAGATTCATGTACGCAAACCTAAAATGCATACACGTTATGAAACGTGTACGTGTTTCACAAAGCTATTTATTTTTTAAAATAAGCGTTTGTGTCTTCATTTTCACAGTCAATTTGAGTCGCGCTATAGAAGGAGAAGGAAGATCATGTACGTGTTTCGAAGGGCCTAATTGAAGCAAATTTTCACTGCCACCTCCTCTCATCGACACAACTGACCTCAACGACCTCCAGGTTGGTTGAATTCTACCATTTTTTTGCTTTATATCTTGCATTTTTTTTTGTAATTGTTATTTAGTTTTGGTTTGTTTAATTTTTTTTAGTTCAATATTCTATAGTTTTTAAATTGCATTTAAAAAACTAGAAACATCAACGAAACAAAGAATGCTAAATTGTAAATCGAAAACTGTAAAAACTAAACCTAAATTGGACACATTTAACTTAGAAATCAAAACCCTAAACCCTAGGTTCCAAAAAACATAGACCTAAGAACTAATTAAATACCCTTAATCCTTGGACCTAAAACCTAAAATCTAAACCTAAAACCCTAAATCCTAAAACCTAAACCTAAAAGACCCTAATATTTTCACCTTTTAGATAGTGCAACTTGAAAGTACAATCAATACTTTTAATGTAACCATTTGTGTTGAGAAATGAGGAGATGTTTCTTAACTAGTTCAACAAATCATAGCATAAATTTATGAGGTTGATCTAATTAGGATTGATCGTGTTGCTCTTGTTCATTGAGTAATTTCAATTTGGAAATTTCCCTCCTTCCTTGCTTTATTTTGTGTCCTCCTTGTCATTGGTTCTTAACTTTCACTTCACATAATTTTAGAAGTATCCCTCCTTGGAGGTTTCTTACCTTTTTTATTTAACATTGATATTTTTTCATGTAATCAAATCTCTAAATAATTATATAGTAAAAATCTAATTTCTTCCATTTTGCATGATAAATTATGCACACCAATTCACATGTATAAATATGATTTCATAACAACTAAGAAATATAGTGAAATCTTTGTACTTAAAGAAGCCATTTTCAATATGCGAATAGAGCTCAAGCTCATCTTTGTTTATTTTGTATTGCAATTACCACTAGCATATATCTATGTGTCTCTTTGAATGTCTCCTATTAATTTTTTATTCTTATCTTTAGTATGCTTTGAAAACAATGAATGCGATTATAAATTAATGTTAGTGTTAAACTTATAATTTCTTCCTAACTACTTTGTCCCACTATAGAGAACTTGTGTCTCTTATCATGAAATTTGAAAATTTTGATAAATCAATTTATGTCCTTGGATTTAATTAAATTCCATGTCATACTTGATAAATACATGTATTCACAATAGATATACCTTACCTCTATATATATACTCTTGTTGGGAAACAACCACACCTATGAGTAAACTTCCCCTCGCCCCAATAGACAAAGTTCTAGACCCATAAAAGTAGAAGAATATTACTTATTGATGAATTAGTTAATTAATGATAGGCTTGATATTTATGAGCTCCATTGAGTACCCTTGTCTAACAATATAATCCTAATATAAATAGAATCTAGTATAATTTTTACTTGAATTAAACTACATTGTTTTCATCATTTACCCATTTTGACACTCATTCTTGAGTTGAATAACCTAAATTAGTGGGGTTTCCTTCTCTTTTTCCACCTTTATATGTAATAGAAGACACTCTAAACAACCCCTATCCTCCTATTAACACCCAATTTGAGAAATCAAAGTTATATATCTACATGTGTCTTATTTTTCATTCTTTAGTCCTTTACCTAAAGAAATTTGGTTCCTCACCTCATGTTCATAGTCTCTATTTACTAATCTTCTTATTTATTTTTTCCAATAATGATTCAAAGAAGCCTCATTGTTGATATCATAACCTTTTGTGAGCTCTCAATTCTTGATGTTTTATCCAACTCCTAGTTTAAATGTTGATGGTGATTTATTTAAATAAATCTTAAGTCTTTACCTTAATCCATGTGGTTTTATTTATTTTAAATAAATCAATTAATGTATATCATCAAATTTGGCTATAGTTTAATTATCAAGTGATATCTAGCTAAAAATAAGTTTATGGCCTTCTTTCAGGGGATTCACTTAATAAACCAATGGCATAGTGCATGCATTCATAGGGTTCTAATAAAACCCCCTAATTTCATTTCTACCCATCGAAGTTATAATTAGAACTTACCTCCCTATTTTCACTGAGAGGTATCCTATGTACCACATATAGATCTAACTCAAAACTATTTATAATTTCCATCCCATTTATTATAGGTTTAACGTAAAATACCTAGATGAATTATGACAAATATGTCATCCGCTAGAAAGTTTTGATGTAGAAGCACTTATACAACTCAACATATGAGTTCCCTTTCCATGTACACAAAATGTAATAGTGCATCCTTAGATATTTTAGGTATCTTAATTATAGTATACATATTGATCTAAATTATAGTGGATTTATATTTTAGATATACTTGATGATTCATCTTGGAAGGGTTACCAAAAGGTGCTCAATAATTAGTTTTAGGTAACATGTAGGTAGGATTTTATTAAAATTGTATGACCTTGGTGTGACAATTATCTCCATTTTTAGTTGCATTCTAAGAGTTGGTAGTAACAACAAACCCTTCATATTAACAACCACACACTGGAATCAATTTAATGTGTACATGCTATGGATTTTTAATGTTATAAATTGAATGGTCTTCAAATGAAATATATTTTGAATTTTTGCACGTTCAATGTGATTTTTAAATAACTTTCAAATTGTGTGCATTATTTAATTAGTTTGTTGATATATATATTTTTAATTGTTTAACATGCAGTTGCCATTTCATTGTTCACATGGATCTAGAATTTAACATAGAGGATTTTATACCTGATGCACAAATTCTTGCAGATCCCATACATCCAGATCCACCACCACAACAAAATCCCACACCTCCACACTCTCCACCTCCTAACCCCCCACCCCATGTAGTAGATCAAACTTAGTTAAGCGAGAGCATTAGAGAAAACCTTAATGTGATTTAGAGAAATATAGATCTGATAAAAAAATGAGCCTAGAATCCCCCCATCTCGCACAGTCTGCATCTACAATGCAAACTATTGTTGATTTTGTTCGATCTTTTGATGTAGACCTAGATAGGTTCCATCAATGGAGAGAAGAGAGGAGACAATTCTATGCAGATGGATTGTCCTATAAAGAAATTAATGACCTTAAAATTACCAAACAAGCCATGTGCCAACATTTTTTTAGCCCCCAAACAAACCAACCAATTCCACCCATGAAAAAAATGAATTTCAATTTTATGGTGTAGGCACCTGTAGATAGCTGCAAATTTTTGGGATAGATGGTGGATGGTGTTTGATAGAGTGACTTAAGGGGATGCAAGTGGATGGAATACAGGTAGATATATGAGGATATGGATTAAGGGGTCCTAAGAGGATGGCTTAAGGGGTGTTGAGAGAGTGACTTAAGGGGATGCAAGTGGATGGAATAAGGGTAGATATACGAGGATATGGATTCAGGGGTCCTAAGAGGATGGATTAAGGGGTGTTGAGAGAATGACTTAAGGGGATGCAAGTGGATGGATTAAGGGATATATATGCCTTAAGGATTATGTCCTAAGGGGAGTTGAGAAAGTGACTTAAGGGGATGCAAGTGGATGGATTAAGGGTAGATATATGAGGATATGGATTAAGGGGTCCTAAGAGGATGGCTTAAGGGGTGTTGATAGAGTGACTTAAGGGGATGCAAGAGGATGGATTAAGGGTAGATATACGAGGATATGGATTAAGGGGTCCTAATAGAATGACTTAAGGGGAATTAATAGAGAGACTTAGGGGATGCAAGAGGATGGAGTAATGGTACATAAGAGGATGGCTTAAGGGATTTTAAGAGAATGGCTTAAGGGGATATGGAATCAATTATAAAGTTTTTATAAAATGACAATGAATTAAATTTAGTTTTATATTTATACTATCAATTAAATGTTTCTAGAACTATATATAGTTACCTGTCTCTAGATTCGAATTCCATTGTAATATATACATCTCCTCTCTTTTTGTAAAGAATCTAGTTTTGGGAGACTTGAAACAAAAAATGATATAAAACTTTAATTAGGAAATTACTAAAGACAAATATATATATATATATAGACATGTATATGTGATAAATTTTTAACTACATATCGACTATCAATTAAATGTATATACAACTATATACTTACCGATGTTTATTTACTCTGTTGTACCATGTGCATCCTCTATTTTTCGTAATGCATCTATGATTGTCTCATGATCATCCATTGAAAGTGTCCATAAAAATTTATTAGAAGGCCGCCCTTGATATCTAACTAGTTTTATATTGGTTTCCAAAATCAAATGTGAATAATGTATAATCTTCTCGTGTCTTTCATAATCTTCAAATGCAGGCAAGCCATTCTTTCTTATCAAATATTTTCGAAGCCAGGTGCCAAAAACAACCACTGAACCAGTTGGATACTAAAAGTTGTCATCATCCACTCTAGGATGTACCAACTTATGTTTTCTCTCAACACATCTAGCCAACCAATAATCTATATCCTCTTCATTCCCCTCAGGTGCAACAACAACATACACATGTCTTGCAACAATAAATAAAAAATTCAATAAAGAGTGACTTATATTTAATTCACATATAAACATGCATACATATAAAATTCAACTCAATAAATAATGTACCTTCTTGTACAAGATCCGAAACATGATCATAATCATCTGATGTGAATATTTGATTATATTCAATTGGCATTCCATGTTAAACATGTGTCGATGTAGGTGTTAAGGCTCTTTGTTGCCATTGTTAGACCCATTTTGTATTTTCACACGCCTCCCAATCACCTGCAATACAAAATTGACAAAAGCATGCCAACTCCTTTTTCCATATTGTCAATGTATTTGCATTTGAACTCTTAAATGAATGCCATTTTACAGATCCATTAATTGTTTCACAATCTTGTCAAGAAAAAATATCATTTTCTTCAACTAACCAAAAGAAGTGTTGAATTATTGAGCTCTCACTTGTTCTTGTAGATAATTTGGTATTGCACCAATCTACAATTGCACGCGCATCTCTAAATTTTGCAACATCCTCAAATTTTAGTTGCTCTCTAGCAATAGCTCTTTTCACACATGCACCTACTCCATCGTGTTCTCCCTTACCATGACCATCTTTAAAAAAACTCCACATGTGTTGGATATTATTTTCCTTATGAACTCTACATAACCAATAAAACATTCTAGAATTTTTGAATTGACCCATGCAATTATCCGCCCATATGAGATGTTCTCTCATTTGAATTCCTTTCTCTTTAAATTTTTTATAAAATATATCAAAACAATATTGAACAAAATCAAATGAATGTAATTGATTATCACTTACATAAAAATGGTACTCTCTCAAAGAATTTCTATTATCTTCTCTACTATCATATGCATGTCTATAAACAATATGAACAAATATAGCTACTTGCATTGAATTATAATACCGTGATTGAATTTCTTCTTGCGGAGCAAGAGTATAATTTTTAGCAAAATCAACAATTGACAATATAGTTCCAATTGGGAATGTGTTTTTACATAAAAAAAATTGATTATCAATCCAATGAGCATACTGAGAGTGTTGAACATATTTAGGTACAATCTTATCTTTAAATTCTTTAATAAATGCATGCACACTAAATTTTTCCATAATTAGCTCACAATGTTTTCCAATTTTTCAATCTTTTAAAGAATACTCAACATTTTAATTTTTTTTTACATCCACTAATTGTTGTCCAAATTCATCTAAACTACTTTCATGCATACATTCTCCTAATAATGAAAAGTTACCACATCTATCACATTCTCTAGAAAAACATGCTTTTAAATAAAATAAGTTTCCATTAGAGGGTTCACAAAACAAACTTGCTGTAAAATATTTTATTCCTTCAGGTGGCATATTAATACCACAAATGTCTTGCATAATTTGGTTAGCATGCAAAGTGCATCGTATATATCGAAAACTATCATAATAATAATGAAATTGTACACGAGTCTTACAACAACAAGAGATTCATTTCTTATTAATTATAACATACCAAGGTTTACACTTTTCGAATGATCTTTGACTTATGTTAATATTCAATGGTAAGATTGAAGGATCTATTTTTTATTTTATATAATTCAGTTTGAGTCATATCTAAGAGATGCTTTGGATGAGGTTCACGAATTTTGGAACCCACCCTTAATTTTAAGACATCTCTAATGTTAGGTGATACTCTTGTATTATCATGCCAAAATTTTTTGATTAAAGATTTAATTTCATTAGTTAATTTCATGTCTGATCTTGGGAGTCTACCACTAAAACTCTAACATTGATTAATTGAATCCTTTTCAACACTTTCTTTTCTTTTAGCAGCTCTTATCAAAGATTTAGGATTTACGTTTATACATTTACTAATCTTACTTAATATTCTTTTATTTCAAGTTTCTTTATTAACTAGAGCAGTTGTTATTGCACAACAAGTTGCATTCTTATCTTTAGATCAACTTTTCTTACCTATAAAATCAATAGCATTAGCAACACTAGATATGACTTGTTCTACTAAATCATCTTTCTTTTTTGGTTTTACAAAAATAACTAATTTTTTCATCATTTTTCTCATTTTTGATAGTCTCATCAATTGCACCATGAGTTGACATTGGAATCCTAATTTCTTTCTATAAAAAAACATTTAATATATTCTATTTCCATAATTTCTAATTTATCTCCAAGAACACTAGTAGAATTTGGAAAATAAATGACTACGTGACTAAAAATTTTAGTCACATGACTAAAAATTTTAATCACGTGACTAACACTAGTAGAATATTGCAAATAAATGACTAATTTGGTCATTTATAAGTGACTAATTTGGTCATAAGGTAAAATCAAAACTAAATGACTAAATAAATAATTAATATCAGACAAATAAAAATGACTAATATTAGACAAATAAAAATGATTAAATATATGATTATTACTCCTCTATTCTTTTTTCTTTCAAATTTGATTATAATCCATAGAGTTTAAGCCCCCCTCATGGGACCCCTACCTAAGCTTGTTCCCCTCCCAAGGGCAGGTTCTTACGCATTACTCACCCGTTCGCCACTGGAAACACCACTTCCTATCCAACTTACATGTGTTAAGCATGTCACCAACGTTCATCCTGAGCCAAGATCAAACTTTCAATGAAATTCAGAGTTTCATTACTTATTACTTATAACTCCCTTCTTCATGGACAAAGTTTATTCACGAATTATCTATCATCTATATAATATTAAGTCCTCTATTATTCTATTAAATCATGTATATAATATTATTATAATATAATATAATATTTATATTATATAATATTATAATATAAATATTACAATATAATATAAATATTTATTTTTTTATAACTTTTCACAAATTATCTATCATCTATATAATATTAAGTTCTCTATTATTTTATTAAATCATGTATATAATATTATTATATAATATAATATTTATATTATATAATATTATAATATAATATAAATATAAATATTATAATATAATATAAATATAAATATTATGATATAATATAATATAATATAATAAGTCCTTTATTATTCTATTAAATCATGTATATAATATTATTATATTATATTATATTATAAAATTTATTATAATATAATATAATAAGTCCTCTATTATTCTATTAAATCATGTATATAATATTATTATATTATAATATAATATTTATATTATATAATATTATAATATAATATAAATATAAATATTATAATATAATAGAATATTTATATTTTAGCCGATAGTTTAGCCGATAGGCTATATTATATGTGAGCTTCCAGCTGGGAAGTTGTCTCACCCTGGAATTTTTTTCCAGGGAACTTGTCTGCCGAGGGGTAAAAATAGTGTTTGGTAACCAAAGTTTTTACAGCGGTCTTTGTATGCCCACCTCATGCTTCTGGTTGCTGCTATGGAGCTGCTTGGCGACTGTGTAGGAGCTGCTTCGTCACGGCGAAGGTTGGCTATAAATCTGCACTAGCCCTACTTTTGGTTTACTGTGAGTAGATTGAAGTACCAACTTTACCATAATTGCTTTGGGTTCGTCTCATTTAGGAAAATTTTTGCTTTGCTAGGGTTTCGTGTTTTAGCGAGATTGCTTTGTGCAGAATCTCGAGTCATTCTCCAGACAAGGTAAGCATTTTTCTATATTAAAATTCCCACCACCGTTTGACAGCATGTGCATGATTCTAGTAAATTTGTTAGAATGCTTTGGTAGAGTTTTGTAATAGTTTTTCAGCTGTATCTAATGGTGGCTTGTTGTAACACTAGCCTAGGAAATGCTACAAAGCATTTGAAAGACGTTCTATTTTTTTTATTGTAATTGCAGTGTTGTTGACCCTTTTTGTTGTTTATTGTTTGCAAGGAGTTTTGCCAGATATCCTCTACCTAGAAGAATATTGGCTGCTTTGATATCCCTGTGAATCATCTGCCTTTGACAACATTTGTGCAAATAATGCAGTCCCCTAGCTATACCAATTGCTACCTTGTACCTTATTGACCACTCAAGCACTAGAGTATTCGTATCTGAGATTTTTTTAAAGTAGATCTCACTTCACATGGTCACTTGTTGGATAATTAAAAATAAAGGCAATGGCTTACAATTTGAATAGGCTACCTAGAAGAGCTACTTCAAAACTTTAGCCAAAATACAATATCGTCACACTACATAAGCAACTAATGGTTTCCAAATCAAACAATTGACATAAGGAGCCATTAGTGATTTAATACACATGATGCCAGAGGAACTTAAATCAAAAAATCAAAATTAATTTCTAATTGGTAAACTTTTGTTGATGAGGACTAGAGTATGCTCCATTTTACTACCTAAACTGCAAGAACTGAATATGGGTTTCCTCCAAATCCTTCAAGAAACATATAACTTAATGAGTCAGAATTAGCTTAGATATCATCAGTAGATACCTTTAGAATATTTTAGTTATTTATCATACTTCTATATTCTGATTCGATTAGCTCACTGCTCAAGCAATTTTTTGCAAGGGTCTGTAATTCTGTTTGCAATTTATCTATTGTTCCACCTACAATTGTAGGAGGTCCACCGACAGGGTCTTTGTTCATGCCCATAGCATTCACAATCTTGGGTTTTTGTGTTTTGTATAGATTGTTAGGTTTGCAGAGGGGAAATGGAAAGATATCTAGATTGCCACGCCATTAGCATGGTCCATCATACGAAACATGCATCAATTGGGAGAGCTCAACCCCAAAAAGCAACTTCCATCCATATACCAGCAATTGCCCTGTTCCATAATGGCATTCTCCAAAAGTTGACTGTCATAGATAGGAAAAAATGGTAAAAGTGTATTTCTACACTCATCAAGATGATATACTAGTCTTTTGTTCCTACAGAAACAAAGAGGGCAAAATAACTTTGGAAGACTCAGTTTAGCTACTACAGCCTTCAAACTATCATCAAGGTTTGTTGCATCCTTGTACTTGATTTATGAGAATCAAAAGAGGGTATGCTAGCCTTGGTTAATCAACTTGTACAAGGATATTTTCCACAGTCTTGCTAGTGGAGCATCGCCATAGAGCTTTTGTAGGGTATATGTTCCTGGATAATGTTGCCTTAAAGCAAGATTAAGACATTGAAGAGATACAAGATTTACCAATCTGGTAAGAAATGAGGAAGTTTAGCCTCTTTTTGCTAAAAGCTTTTACATATGTAAAGATACTCCTCTGCATAATGAAGGTTTCACATTGCCATTGTGAATATATTTTGGGGATGCCTTAGGCATATGATGGTTTTTGCAATGTAAATAGCGAGCTATAATTTTTATTACATTTTGATGAATAGAATGCAAGAATATTTTTCTTCGCAAATTGTTGATCTTAAAGCTCGGAAAAAATGGATGAATGACTAAATGAAATCTAAATCTAACTTTAATTAAACTAAACTACTTATGTACAAGAATATTTACAAAGAACAAGACCTATGACGACTTGCGCTAACACTTTTATGTAGGTGGCTGCTTATGATTCTTAAGAGTATTTGGGTAGTATTACTGGTTCTTAATACAACAGATTTGTCTTTATACTCACAAACATCCCTGTACACTCTGTTCTGCCCATGATTACCTCTTGACATACCGTACAGCATTAGGGAACTTACAAATTACCCCTGAATCATGCCACATACTTTACAAATCACCCTAAAGAGCACCCCAAACCTTACAAATTATCAAGCTATGCCAAAAGACTATATAACACCCAAGATATATAGAGCCGATTGCATCTCTTGTACAAAATGGAAGTCTCTATATTATAATGAACTTGCATGCTAAAATACTCCCATTAATGTGACGGGGATCAAAAATTGGGGGAGGTGGCCAAAAACATAGAAGTTTAAACATTCAATAATATCACTAATTTGCCAGGCTTTGAATCAATGCAAGCCTTAATAGAGAAGGGAAATTGAACAATTCTGACATTTGCCAATCTATCTGTTAACCTATTGCTCTCTCTAAAATAATGATTAAAATTAATATCTTGAAAAATCCTCGCTGGAGCCTAACTTCTTCAATGTTACTTTCAAGATTTTAATCTCTAAGATAATCACTGATGCACCCAGTAATTATAACTTGGGAGACCTATGTTCCTGGCTTCTTCCTAGGATATGCCGGCCTCGTCCCTTCAGTCTATGACATACACTAAGCATTCTAAGATCCTCTTTGGCCATTTAGTGGGGATAGAGGATGATGCTTTTGATTATTTTGTTCTAACTTTAATTACAGATTGCCCGCCGCTTGATTATCATTAGGTTCATTGTTCTTTTAGTGTCTCTTCCCTTCTAAGGCTATTTTTTATGTCACCATATCTTCCTATGGATTTAACTACTTTAGGCTTACCTTTTTCTTGTTTTATTCATTTTTGTTTTGTACATAAGTTTATTTGTTTATTTGGTTATTTGGTTTGAATAAATATAAAAGGAACTTTGAAAAAGAAAATCATTAATACAAAAGCTAAAATCCCCTGTCTATCATCTGCAGTTGATGTACAAAGTCCAACACAAGAAATGGAAAAGTTAAATTATCTTTAAGATCTATTTAACAAGGAAGGCTAATGTTCTAAAAGTTTAATATTAAGATCTTATTGTAGACCTTTTGATAAAGGAATTGCTAGAAACATCTATAGTTGTAAGAATCTTCATCTCCCTTCTCTATAAATAGATATGCTACAGTTTTTGGAGTTATTTCTCAGAAACCTCTACAAGGATTAAAAGATAGTCATTTTTTTCATTTGTGGTATAAGTGGTATTAGACAATGCTAAAATTGCACCAAATTGCATCACGTTTTTATGATTTATTTGTCATGGAGACAGCCTGAACAAGTGGTAGTAAATGTTTGTATTTGATTTGTCTTGTTATATCTGTGGATTTGTTTGCCAGAAATGCATCATACATCATTTAGTCTTCTTGTATATTTGTGGAGAACATAGCATTTCTTTCCTCCTAAAGAAGAATGTCATCTTGTACTCTTCCTTTCTGTATTGATCCAAATATGTCCTTGTATTTAAAGCATGTTCAACATATGAATAGGTTTGGGAAGTATGGTAGACCTATGTAATCTTGTGAAAGAAATTTGCTCCACGATGATATATAATCAATCAAAAGGATATGTGCATATAAGCAATGACTCTAAATCAATTCATTTCCTTAGAGTACTAATTATGGCAAAGCTACTAGGGAAATACCTATACTAATCCCCTAGTAAGCTCACCCACTTTCAATTAACCTATTCCAGACTAGTTGGAGTTTTGGGAGAAAGCGGGAGGGTAGGAAGGGTGCAGGGAACCAATGTTGGTTGAGGATACGGATGAGGAAAATAATGAGTAGGACCTACTTGACTGATTGATGCTGGTACCTTCTAACAAGAATAATAGGGGTAAAACAAAATAAAAGAGGTGGAGAATATATAATTACAATTTAACTTATTAGGTTTGTCTATTTCAATTTTTTTGAGAAGTCGAGAGCATGAACAACTCTGTCTCCACAAGTGAGTGGAATTGAAACCCATGAAGGATGTATGGTGGTCCAGTTTCAGGTTCCTTTTCTTCCTCAACAGTTTTAATTCCTGTGTGCTTTGTGTGTATAGATCCCCCATGGTGTACAATGGTTCCATCTGATCAAATGGACCAGACCACTACAGCCATCAAAATATAGTCTGCTTTCAGAGGGTTTTACATCAGGAAGACAAAGACACTGGAGAGTCTCAAGGTTATTGCTGGCATTAAGGCAAGTATTGAGGAAATGCAGTAGCGTAGAAGTGATCCTCATGTTCTACAATTGATGCATCAAAATGAAAAAGAGCATCTCAAAATTGCAGAGGGAATAACAGCCCCATTGCTCAAATTTGATGAAATTCAGGTATTTTGTGATTCACATAGTTTCTCTTTTTATTATTAGAATTGTTGTTGAAACCTATTACAAGAAATACAGTTCTTGTAACATTGTGCTTTTTGGAATCAAGAAATGGTCGTGCTCTTGAAAGGTGATTTCTTGGGCATCAACCAAAATTGTTGGTGAAACGAATGCCAACCATAATGGCCTGGTGAAATATGATGATTTGTTGCCAGTGCAGACCATTTCTTTCCATTTCGGTCATTCCATATATATAGGTATGCTATTATATCCTCTTCCAACACCAAAGCCTCCCCAACCTCATTTCCTGTTAATTTCCCATTGTGCATGCTTAACATTTCTCATTTGTTTTCTTTCAAGTGCTTACACCTTGTGCTAAGGTCTGATTGAAACTGTTCTATGCAAATTGGTTATAGTCAGCTGTAAGGGAGAGTTATAATCTACAATAAGAGGGCAACATTTTATTTTTCCTTTTTCCTAGCTTTTTAGAGTGAATTTAATTACTTTTGTTCCAATGGTAACATTATTTACTTAAA
This sequence comes from Sequoia sempervirens, assembly GCA_007258455.2. Classification (NCBI taxonomy): domain Eukaryota; kingdom Viridiplantae; phylum Streptophyta; class Pinopsida; order Cupressales; family Cupressaceae; genus Sequoia; species Sequoia sempervirens. Next base: position 659,856,470 of record VDFB02000003.1, on the reverse strand, counting down.
GGGAAATATTGAAGACTAATGTGTTGATTTCAAAGTTTTAATGCACTTTGGAGAGGTTGATGATAAATTATATGATACTTGGAGTAAAAAAGGAAAAAATGTTTGAAAGATTAGGGATCTTATTTATAGCCCTATGAGCTTAGCTTTCATGACTCTAAACAAATAGGAAACTATTCTAAAGCCACTGTAGATTATCAAAAATAATTGCTGAGCAAGTAGGATGTTATATTCGATCTTTGTCTTAATTGCTGATGTGTGGTATGCATTGCAAGAGAATATCATTTTATATAGAGGCTTTAGAAAAATAAGAGAGAAATTAAATCAGATATTCTGTTGTTGGTTTCACATTCACTATAGCATTGTGATTTTTATTTTATAGGTTCCTCAGATAGAGTGAGGGGGCTCTGGTGATGATGCTGCTCAAAATGTGGCTACTTCTCTTAGGAGTGGTGGTGCCTGCTACCATGGAATGGGCATTAGCACGATAAGAACTGGCTCACATTAACTATTGTGCATGCAACACATGTAACTAGTGTGCATGCAATTTATGCTAGCAGAGCAGAGTTGACAATGAGCTTGTACCACGTAGTTGACTTGGATTACACTAGTTTTTAGAGTATCTGGCTACTAAGAAAATAAATGGTTTTTTACCTTATAAAAGTGACTAAGACAAAATGAATACAGGAAAATTTACATTTTCAACCAATATTCTAGATTATTCTGCCTATCAAATTTATATGATGAGTATTGTTTTAACACACCTCTACGAATCATTAAACTGGGTATAAAGTGTCAATTAGCAATTGATAAGGGACTATAAAACATAAACCTTCCATTTGTTTGGTCATTCAAATTGAGCTTCTTCATCATGACCAATATTTGTTATATATCTATTTCAAACGGTGAAACATTGCTCGCCCCACGCCTCAAAGCAAATGTGGAAAAATCCTATCGTCTCATTTAAAAAAAAAATTGCACTTTGGTAGGGTTTTGGGAATCTGTTAGCCGACTTGATCATTATTGTTTTATTTCATTCTAAAACAATTCTGATGTTATCTTCCAGCGAGAGGAGTGGGTTGAATCACCAGGTATGTTATGATTTTGAGAAACATTTTTCTCTTAATGGGAGGGTGGCTATCTGTTAGGGTTTTAAAAAAAATAATTTCTAAAGAGCTTTTGGCCCATGTTAAAATAGCTCATCATTTTGCCACGCTTTCCCCTAATTAATTGAGCTCAAGGCAACCTGAGTCTGTTGCTTCTGGATCCACTTCAATATTTTTTCTGACATCTGTGGCTACTTGTTTGCATTTACTTAAATCATACTTTGGTTTTAGAAACAGATTTTCTTTTACTCAAATTTGATCAAATTTAGGGTTGTAAGATTTGTATTTGTTTAGAGTTTCAGTTATGGTAGGGTTCAGCCAATACCTTTGCTTTATTACTATTATAATATTATTTCATCAAAGACTTTCAGATGCCTATAGCTGCTTCCTTCTTCTTGTCGGCGTATTTTTTCATTTTCAGATTCTAGAAGTTCTTTAGAATTTTAGGCTAGTTGTGCTTATGTTCATTTGTGTGGATTTCATTTCTATATACAGGGAGTGAAATCATTTGTGTGTGAGGCAAGAAGGGCTATAGCTCATGAACTGGTCAGCCTTCATGGAAGAGTGGATGCCATAAGCAGTTAAGCACCAGTAAATCTAAAGAAGCAGCTACAGAAGTTCTAGTTGACCTTTGGACCAGAGAGGATGAGAGTTGTAATTTTGGGAGAAAGTGGGAGGAAGCTCAGAATTTTGTCTCATTGCATTGCAACGACATTTTTCTGTGTACATGGAAACTACAAATGCCATTTTGCTTTGAAAATAAAATCATGATTTGTTTGAACCTGCCACCTCTTGCAAAGATGCATTGCTGATCCTTCGCCATGCCAAAAACGTATAATGTGGAATGTGAAAAATGACAGCTTCGGATGACAATGTTAGTTATTTCATATTCGTGCTGGGTAGAGGGGGCAATTACTCACGAGTTTATCAGGGGCATAAGAGTACTAAGGATATTCTGTGCTCTTTTAGTTCCGATGATTACTTCTTGGAAGGCAAAGCCTTGAGCGATTTGAGGTAGGATTTGGCCAGGAAGAGTGTTGACATGACTGTAAAATTGGAAGCATGGATTCGATTCGAGGTCGGCGATTGGACTACTAGGCATTATACTATGATAGTTTTCTGTGATGTCACGATTGATTGGAATGGCTCGCCCTAAAAGGTGTGATGTAGATATATGATTTTAATCTTAGGGTTTGGGCTAATAGTTGGTAGGGTTATTGAGAGTGCTTTGTTTCTTGTTAAATTCTGACTTGAGTTAGGGGTTGGGTTTTTACATTGTGCATATTGAGAAACTGTGTAAATGCTATATAAGCAAAATTTCTGGTTTGTAATATTTGACTGATCGTGTGCCCCTGACACTTTTTTCAATTGATGTGTCAAAATGAAAAAGAGAATCTCAAAATTGTAGAGGGAATAACAGCCCCATTGCTCAAATTTGATGAAATTCAGGTATTTTGTGATTCACATAGGTTCTCTTTTTATGATAAGTGATAAGAACCATTTAAAATTTTACCAAGCAATAACCTGGATCATGATGTCTGATTCTCAATCGAAAAGTAAGCTCATACTTATTTTCCATATAATTTGAAGTATAGATATGTATATAGATGCAAGATACTGAATGGAAACAAGTTACTCCTAATGCTGCTATAAATACAATGGTTATCAGATTTCCCTTCATACATGTATGTTAAGGTAGTTTAAGTGCCAATTCTTTTTAAGGAAATAAGTGTTCTGTTTTCCATACTGGTCAATGCCATCATAACCATATGTAAGGGGTTCTGTCCATTTTGAGTCCGTTTCTCCAAAACAACACTCAATCATTTCATTAAATGTTATTTAGGACTGCTCAAAATATTGCCCTCATAATATTGTTGAAGTAAAACAAATCTCAGCATATTCTCATGTCATGCTTCATAATTGTGAACTCATAGCTTGTTTTTTTTTCTCTGCATTATTATTTTGCCATTGCACTCTTTGATCATTTGTTTCCAAAATGTCCACTATCTTTGTATTTAGGCCACAAATCATCCCACTATCATGGCTTAATTTCTGAGGAAATGATCTCTCTATGTTTTTACCACTGTCATATGCCTTGTTTCATTTTCATGAAAGTCTATTTATTTAGATTATCATGTAATACCTTTTGTTTCCTACCATACCAAGCCATGAAAGTTTATTTAGATTATCATGTAATTTCAGAGGTAATCCAATAGAATTCATCAGCTCCCAGGAGGATATAGGGCCAATAAAGTTCAGGTATTTATATAATACTATCGGCGTATTCCTTACAGCTCCCTCGGCTGCAAGTTCTAGTATATAATATTATAATATAAATATTTATTTTTTTATAATTTAGCCGATAGGCTATATTATGTGGGAGCTTCGAGCTAGGAAGTTGTCTCATGCCCGGTAAATTGTCTCACGCTGGGAAAAATGGCCAGAAAACAAGACAGATGACAGGTAAAAGCAATGGTTTTTAACCCTAATTTTTATCCCTGCTGGCAGTTATGTGCAAGCCCACCTCATTGTTGCTGAAACTGCTACAGAGCTATTTGATCACCGCCAAGATTTGTTGTGCAGCTGCTATGGACTTGCTTCATCACAGTGGATATTTGTTATAAATATGCTTCAGATGGGTAGGGTTTCGTAATAGTTTTTCTACAAGAATTTCAGAATTTCAGACATGAAGTTCCAGAGGATGAAATAGGTGTGAAATTCTTGATTTGGATCAAACCATAGAATATGTTGCTGCTCTCTCCCAACCTTGCCTTTGGCATATATTTGTTGTCTGTAGGGCATATGGCTATTTGCTTTTATTGCCCAGGAATTCAAAGTACAACTCGTCTCTGTTCATGTCATTATCAGCTAATAGTGAGCTATATAGAGAAGTAGTCAATGCAGAGCATGGGCCACAGTACATTCTTATATTTTTCCATAACCCAAATTGCATTTTTTCAATCAATCTTGCTAAGATTTGGCATAGAGATTAAAGGTAAACCTAAACATAATTTTCATATTTCAACATTTCTATAAAATATGTAGCCATTATGATGGAGAGGGCCCTCCCTGCCATAGTTGAAAACTATTATTACATCTCACAGTTGCCACATGAATTGAATTGTGTGCCATATGATAATTCCAAATATTGGGGGACCTCAACAAGAAACAATTTTTTTTTTCAATGATTTAAGGTAATGGTGATTCAATAATTGTTAATAATACTTAATAGTAAACATCAGCCAAAAATTATGAGTGACTAAGTGTGGCCCCTGCATTAGCGGGTTGGAGCAATAAATTTGGTAAAAAGAGCAAGACTAGGGAGAAGAAAGATAATCATGAGGAAAGATCTAGGGTTTTCTTGAATAAATGTTCAATCCAAGAGTCAAAGCGTGCAAAGGTTTCTGATTCAAGTTTTTGTTTTGACAAGAATGACAAGTGCACTGCACTTGGCTTCAACTTGCCTTAGATGTCAATTGATTTGTTGTGGATCATGGGATGTTACAATTTTTCCTGTGAGAAGCAAACATTGCTGCCATTTTTGTGAAGTTTCCAACCACAAATACAATTTCATGTGTTGTGCCTCTTGCCTTACTAAAATGTAACAACCTTGTTCACCATAAAAGCCCAATATTCTCGCATGTCCATACCCAACAAGAGGGATTTCCCTACAGAACTTAGTGTATTATTGGGTGCTCCTTAGATGGGATATTAACTGATCCACATTTTCTAAAGTCACAAGTTCAAAATAACTATAATGTTTAACAAGGCTGTGCATGACAGACAAACTACTCCTCCATTTACGCCTCCCTTAATACAAATGAAATGAAGGGCTCTGCCAATGGACGGCATTGATTCTCAAACTGCTCATTTAGTTCACTCACTCTTTTATGGGATTTTTCTGTCTTACGATGTAGGGTTTTCAAAAAGCTTAACATCTTCAAACCAAAAATAGAAAAATAAATAAATTAAAAGACCAATTGTTTTGCTTTTTTAAATTCTACAAAGGAGATAATTGTATATGGTCGGTTGCCTAAGTGAGATAAAAAAAAAAGAATCTTGTAGCTGGTGCAGGAACTGCCATTGGAGAGATTAATCTTTTCATGTAATTGGTTGTGGTCTACAACTGTTTATAGGTTTGAAGTTTGATTTTTGAGCCTGTGGTACTAACTCTCAGGTGGCATAATATTCCAAATAAGAGGATTTTTTCCCCTCTATATAGAGGTTTATTTCATGGCTTGTAAGATAGACATGCAACATAGTTGAGAGATCTTCAAAATTTCAAGTTTTATCATCTTTAGGATTTGCATGCAGTAGTGTGAGTGTGTTCAGCTCTAACTATTTCAGCAAATTAAGAATTTTGGAATGTGTCCTTTATATCACAGTTAATAGAGAAATTTGAATGTTTAATGGGCCAATGAGAGATTGAAATACTATTTTAACCTTGTTAGATTTTATTTTTGGGTGCTGATTGAAGCTATGTCTTTCCAAAGCCATTTTGTGGTACAATTTGCTTATGCTATAGAGAGAGGAGAGAAAAGTTGTCTGAGGATTTCTACTTCCAGTTCTTACCCAATGAACTGCAAGATGTAAGTGGCAATTAATATTTTTAATTTAAAAGAGAGCATGCACTTTTATATTTTTTTGGTTTCTGTAATTATATCATTCTATCTCCACTAAAGTAGCATTATGACACCATCTGCATTTCATCTTATCCATCTGGTTAGTGCATAAAATCATGGATTGTTATATCAAACTATTAGTCAATTAATCAAACTTGACTTGATTTTAGAAAATTAACTGGTGACAAAATGTTTATGAAATGCCAAGGTGAAGTGCTCTCACAACACCATGCTATCTTTTCTTTAGATTCACCATCTTCGTCTATTTATCTACTCATTCAATTGGAAAAGCCTGCTACTGAAGAAGGAGTCACACCTTATGTATACTCTCGCAAAGAACCCGTGAGTATATGATCCATGACATAACTATGGTACTTTTTGTTACATGTGCGATGCAAGAATTTTGTTCTATTTCCCATGTCTATTATTTGGTTTTTCAGTGTGGCTGTAACTATAATCCATGATCTTCCAACTTTGAACTTGTGTGGTTTTTTTGGTCAATGTATATTTTGGATTTGCATGAGAAATATGTGATTAGTAAGTTACCTTCAACTTATGAAAGCAATGTTTGTGTTGAGTTTAACATGATGCTTGTTAGGCATGTATTAGTAGTCAAGGTACTAGATTTTGAAGTTCTTCCTTTATTTGTGCTATTTGAATTCATCGTACTTGAAAATTATAAGAGAAAATGGGGAAATTTAACTCAGCAATTTCTATTGTAGTTTTGTTGAATCTCAAATTTTTTTGCTTGTGGTGTATTGATCTAATGAAAGGCTTTGGTTATAAGGACATTGAAAGTGCACCATGGGCTTGAAATTATGAGAATATATATTATTAAAACTAAATAAGTTGAGAATGTTGCAGGTACATTTGACAGAAAAGGAGAAGCAAAAACTACAAGTGTGGGCTCGGATAATGACATACAGAGAAGCTTTTGCTTGGGTTGTTGCTCCTTTGTTTGAGAGCCATGCTAGTGGTGGTGTTGGTGGCATTGCCTCTCCAAGTGGTCCACTTGCTCCTAGCATGTCTGGATCAAGTTCATAGGCTATTTCAAGTTTACTTTGTTTCTTTTGGTAACTCATTGAATCCCCACTTCTTAATATAGTTCCTAAAAGATTTTTCTTGAGTCCTTTCAACAATCAATCAAAATTTCAAACTTGAACTTAACTTCAATGAAAGTTCCTTTTTTAGAAGAAAATTGCAAAGTTTATTTGTGATTTAGCAGATATTGGAGATGAAGAACTTTTGCGAACCGCTTCTGATTTTTTAAAGGAAACATTATTTTTGAAAGTGCTTTGGTCACTTTGAGATCCAAGACTGAATTTTGAATTAGAAGGTCTAAACTTTGTAATCTGGTACTTGTATTTTTAAAGGTGAACCCATTTGTCTTTTGGTATAGGAATATCAATTAAGGTTACAAATAAACTAAGTGCTCGATTACTGGGAGCCAATGGCTGTGATGATGGTCCTGGGGTGGGTTCCTGTTAACATCTTAAGATGCTACATTGTACTAATTGTTTTTGGCTCATCTCATTTTCTAATACTCTTAGCAACTAAAGCTTTGAGCAGTTTTGTCCATTTTGCATACTCTTCATAGTGGTGCATTGTCTTATTCTTTGTAGTAATTTTTTGTTCATTCATAGAATAATTCTTGAAATGCCCAGTGCCTTCTTGTTTTATGTTCATATCATTTTTTCTTCTTTTCAATTTGTAACTTACTTTGTCTTAACCTATTGTAGATTACAACATGCATCAAAGAAGGAATAAATAGAATATCATTGCAAGCATATGACCCTCGGTCTTTTGTTCTAGTTGTAAGAATTATGCATCGTCAGACAATATCATTGCAAGCTATGGAGGATCACAAAGGATAAAATGTGGTTGTTAGAAGCTCTTTGTTTCACATGGGAAGAGTTGTATAATGGAGAAATGACAGTTGAAGGCATTGTTCCAGTTTTATCATAAATCCACATGCATTTCCTCCCATATAAACATTTAGATAGCTTTTGAATGTGCCTTATCAAATATAATTGTATCGAGAGGCATTGTTCCAGTTTTATCATAAATCCACATGCTTTTCCTCCCAGATAAACATTTAGATAGCTTTTGAATGTGCCTTATTAAATATAATTGTATCAAGTGGCAGTGTTGCTGATGCTACACCTTTTAGTCTTATCACCATTGAATCCATTAGTGAGCAACTTCACAGTCATTTTGTAGATTAGTGTTCTACCATAGTCACTGTAATGAGAAATCTCACCAAACCGTTGAAATAGGTAAAGGATGACATATTGTAAAAATATAAATGTGCTCATTATTAGATCTTGGTTGTATTTTAATTTTAATAAACATATTCTAAAACCCTCATTGAAATCTTATTTTCAGGTTGCAACTCATCAAATTGGAGAGGTGAACATGCACTCTTTACTTTCATCCAACCATGACTAGTGAGATTTCTAGATAGGAAGTTGCCGTCCTTCTCATTCGAATCCTTCCAATCTTCTCTCAAGGGCTGTCCAGCTGGAATGGGAGGGCAAGACTACTTCGAATCGGACAATATATGCACCACAAATAATATAACTACATTTATTATATATTTTCATGGTTTTTCTCCCTTCAATGTTTGTAGCATTTGTATCATATCTTGGATTTGTCTTCCATGGCAACCAAGAGTGCAGTGAAGGATGTATTTCTTGGATTTTCGTTTATGCAACTGTATGTTGTTTGTAATTCCTTTGGTTATGCAGTTGTTTGTTGTTTGTATATTTATTTTTTTCATGCAATACAAAAAAATATTTGAATATCTATGATATTTGATCTTTATATGCATAAAGTTGTTTGTAATTCCTTTGGTTATGTAGTTGTTTGCTGTTTGTATATTCTTTTGTTTTCATTCAATACAATAAAACATTTGAATATCTATGATATTTGAGCTTTATATGCATAAAGTTGTTTGTTGATTGTATACATTTTTTTCATGTTAATCTAATACAAAAAAAATAAATTGAATATCTATAATATTTGAAATTTATATGCATAAATTTGTGAGAATTAATTAAGTTAGATTTGATTTATAATTTGAATCATTGATTCACTCAAATAAATGACTAAACCATGACTAAATAAATGACTACTATGACTAAAATAAATGAATACAATGACCAAATATATGACTACAATGACTAAATATATGACTACCATGATTAAAATAATGATTAAATATATGACTAAAGTAAAGCCTAAATATGTGACTAAATATATGACTAAATATATGACTAAATAAATGATTAAATAAATGACTACCATGACTAAATAAATGACTAGTTAACAACAATCAATGATTAAATTAATGACTAAATATATGACTAAATTAATGACCAGTTAACAACAATTAATGACTAAATTAATGACTAAATCAATGACCAAATCAATGACCAAATAAATGACTAGATAAATGACTAAAATAGTTTAGTCCTAAATTTGGTTGTGTTATAAATGACCGGCAATAAACTACTAATGGTCACGTGACCAAAATTAGTCATTTATATGCAATTTTTAGTAGTTTATTTAGTCATATATTGTTGTTTTTGTACTAGTGGAAACTTTAGCATGAAGGTTATCTAACATATCTTTTTCAATTGTAAAAAAACATTTTCACCTTCATCCATACAAGGGGTTTCATTTTCATTCACGCAAGGGGTTTCATTTTCATTTTCAAATGTAAAAGGGATTTCATTCTCATTTTCATCAATATGAGGGATTTCATTCTTATTTTCATTCTCATAAGATATAATTTCATCATTTTTTTGTTTTTGCATTGTTTCAACCCTAGAATTATTGATACCATCGATGGTGTATCCAGCTTCATCTAAACAACTAAGATCAATATTATCAAGACTTGGGTTTGAAAAAATACCTGGATGGATTGTTTGAATAGGTACATTTTCCATATCATTGGGAGGTGGATTTGAAGACATACCCGAAGTTGTTTGCATAGGTGCTATTTCTATATCATTCAAAGTTGAAGTTGAAGGCATAGTTGGGTTTGTCTCCATAACTACATTTTCTTCCATACTCACCATCTCCAAATTTGCATCATCTATATTCATTTCATCATTCATGGTTTCCTCTTCAACATTCATGGAACTAGATGCTTCCAAATTTTTCATTTGACGAATCCTCTCTTCTATCCCTTTGTCTTTTTACCTCCATTTCTTTATTTGCTTGAATTTCTTCAGGTGTCATTAACTTTCTACATTTTTTTCCTTGTCTTTGCTTTGATCTCATGGTTACCAAACCCTCTTTGATGACAAAAAAAATGATTCAAGTAACCTATTTTAAAATTTCCATCTCCTTCAAATATTCAAATAAAACTATGTAGTATGAAGATCCTTTCTTCTATAAACTTTAAAGTACAAAACATCATGAATACATCCAAAAGTTATTTTTTTCCAAATCTTCTTGTAAAATGTTATTGTACTTGATTCCACTTCAGAAAATTCAACCTGCATTTGTCTCTTCCAACAATTTAAATAGAATATTCCCTACATAAGACAAATTTGCTATAAAAATGCAAAAAATGGCGCTTTCAGATTGTACTACAGAAAAGGAATGTTGCAAAAAAAATGTGTTATATCAGTATTTTCCAAATCAGGAAAAAATGGCTAGATAAGAAATGCATACACGTTATAAAACACGTACACATTCTATTTTAGGAATGTGTATGCGTTACCTTTACCCAATGGGTAAATAGATAACACGTATGCATTATGAAACACGTACACATTTCATTAAAATAACATGTACACGTTTTGATAATGCATGCGTGTTATTAAAAAATTGAATTCCCAACCCACATGTAGCCTTGGTTTTAGGCTCGAGAAAGGCTTGGCAATCCGAGCCTTACCCTTTGACTTACAACTAAAAAACTAAGGCATATTGAAGAAGGATGTCCAACTTTGGCAATATGGCTGATGTACTTTTTTCTGAATCAATCTATAAAATTAAAACCCATTAGAGAACACGATTTCTAGTTTCTAAATATTTAATTTTATTAAGATTGGATTATGTTTATTATTTTTTAATTAATTTCTAAGCAAACTAGTCTTTAAACTTGAAATGTCAGGCTTTTTTTGTTTTTTAATAACTTTTTTTGGTTAAGTTTCTTGTAAAAAAAATTATGTCATCAATATTCAAACAATTCTATACACAATGAAAAAAAAGATTGAAAAAATGTTTAGTTTAGGTCCAATTATGTTGTACGTACTCATTGATTTTTAAAAACAACAATTAAGGCCAATAAAAATTCAATAAAAAAAAATTCAAAAAAAAATTCCTCATCAATCTTCATGTTGTTAGCTCTCTTTCCCCAAAAGGAATTAGAAAAATACTTTTATTTGTGTCAAAAAGTGGTGTCCGTACACGTGCATGGTATGGTAAAAAAATAGGGACTTTTAAAAAGTGGTTTTTATAGATCCCTATCAAAATTAAATTTCTATAATCTAGGTATTTGAATAATTTAAATATTTGGAAACTAGATTCAAAATGCTAAATTTCATATTACTTACTTTTTTTAAGATTCATTGTGTAAGTGCCTCAAATTTTTAGTCTAAGTGTGAAAAATTCTGAAAAACAACAAAAACACTTCCACTTTTTGAGCTTTTTGTGGACCCAACTTCTTGCATCAACCCACTTGCAGAGTTGACGAACGGTCCAAGGCCTTTCAATTTTCAAAGCATTTTTAGTTAAAAAAATTCATTTTGGTGCTCCTAAAATTGAACCTACAAATCTCATATCTCGTTTTGGTGCTCCTAAAATTGAATCTACAAATCTCACATTTCATTTGGGTGCTCCTAAAATTGAACCTACAAATCTCACATCTCATTTTGGTGCTCCTCAAATTGAACCTACAAATCTCACATCTCGTTTTGGTGCTCCTAAAATTGAACCTAAAAATCTCACATCTCATTTTGGTGCTCCTAAAATTGAACCTACAAATCTCACATTTTCCTTTTGGTGTAATAAAATTGAACACAACTTGAGATGTTTACTTTGGTGCATTAAAACTTGGTTATGTTGAAAATATTTCATGTTTCAATTTGGTGCATAATATCAAACAAATCATTTTTTTTTGATTGCAATGACATTTCTTGCTTGAAGTCTCAAACATTTTGAATTTGGTACAGCTAAAAAATGAATTATCTTTACACACTTCACTTTTGGGGCTTAAAATGAATCTATTATAAATTGTTTACCATGTTCACCGTGTTTGGAAAACCAAGTGTGTATCCTCTCCCCTTATGTCTTTGGATGATCCTGGGTGACAAAAAGCACTTTGGGTTTCGTAATCATTTTTTCATCATTACCTTTAGATCGGGATTGCCTAAGAGACACATCCCAAAAAGAGAACTCAAAGGTGACCTAAAACGAAATTTCCCTTAAGCTACTATATAAATGATTTAGGTGAAATCCAAGATTTAATTGGCATTATCATTTGCTAGATAGTGCCATCCAGAATAAGGAGGTACCTTTGCATATAAGTTCCCTTAGTAGGAGTGGTTAAAGCCTTAAGTGGCTTAATGTGCCCTCGCAAGATGTCAATCCCTTGAGCAGTGACTAAAAGCTTAATAGTAGTTTTCCTACCTTATTGATTGAGATATTCTACTTGGTGACATGGTTTAGTGCAAGGGATGTGCACTGTACCCTAAAGATACTTTACTCACCATATGAACTCCCTTAAGTTGAGACAAAAATCATTGGCTTAGAATAAGCTACTTGTAGCTTTCTACGAAAAGGGTGATTTGGGTTATCCTTCCATTCCAAGAGGCCCCTATTTGTCCACTCTTGAAATACTTAAGTGTATACATCCCTTTGGGTGTCCCTACCCTTAATTCAAAGGACCTTCCAACACTAGTAGAATTTGGAAAATAAATGACTAGGTGACTAAAAGTTTTAGTCACAACAACTAAAAATGACTAAATTCTACTAATTTTTTGCAACACAACCATAAATGACTAAATAAATGACTAATTTGATCATCAGATAAAAAAACAACTAAATAATTAGTCACATAGATAAAAATAACTAAATAAATGACTAAATAATCAATCACATGAATTGGTAATTTCCCTCTTCCCCACCATTTAAAAATTTCATTACAATTAAAAGTAATACTGCGTAAAACATTTTCGGCCTTTATCCTTCACAGTGAAGGGTTTCTCCTCACCACTCCAAGGAGTAGAGACCAACACCACATAAAGCCAGATCCAAACACTGAAGGAAACCTGCAACTATATCCTGGAAGTCATTCGCACATCACCAAAAGTTTCAGTGGAAGCAGATGCTATTATTTCCAAAGTGGAAGGCTCCAACGTTAGCTCTAGATTGTTCTAATGCCCTATGGCCGTGTCTTTTAGGGAATCCCCACGAAATAGAATTTTAGAGGTATTGCACGGTGAGGCATTTGATATCAGATTGATTTGATTTATATCCTCCTCTTTGGAATTTCCTTTAAAAAATGTGGACAATCATTCTTTGGACTTTTGTCCTTATTGTCAATGAAAAACCCTTAACTTAGGATAGTAAACTGTTAGTGTATAGTTCTCCATCATCTAATTTTATTAGTGAATTCCTTAGTTTAATGTAAACATATAAGCATTCTTTGATATAAATTGCATTATGCGTTTGTTGTTTATTAAGATTGACAAGTTTGGCTATACATTGTATGTGCTTAGATTGTTGAACACAAAGAAGAGGGAGAGTGTAATTTGAAATGCAAGACAATGGAATGGGCTTGTCAAGAGGTATGAATATTTTACATACTCTCATGTTAGGTTTTAAATACTATTTAAGGAATCATTGTGTCATATTTTTTAGTCAATAATTAATCATAAGCCAATGGAAGACATAACCAATCTCAACAAATTTGAGTGTTCTCCTGATCTTATTTTGTTTGTTCTACTTCTAAGTCGAAACTAATATGACTACATGATTTTCATTTTGCTATGTTTTGTTGGTATAAATAATTGTTACATGATCTTAAATATGTAACTTACTAGAGTAAGCTCACAAAATAAAACAAAATATTGGCATAAAATTGCACCACCTAATTGAATAAAATCTTCAAATCAAAGCTTTATAGACAATCTCTTTGCAATAATGTAACTTGCACTTTGAAAGATGAGGTAGCATTTGCTTTAACCTTAAGTATTTATGAAAAGGTTACAAATTGATGAATCTGTAATTAAGGGCACATAATCTCATTCTTGAATTCTTTTCCGTAAAATGGTGGGTTCAAATAACTTGTTCCACATCAACCTTTTTTTAAGTCAATCATTCTTAAGCAATAGAGAAAGTGGTTTCAAATATCTTTATCAAACAAAAATGCATTTAAAATTTATAATAATTACCTGCCTGAGTTGTTTGACAATGTTGGTTTGAAAAATGAAGGGGAAAGAATGTTCATTCTCCCTCTTGAGACATTGGAAGAGGAGAATTTCATCTTCTATTTTAGACCCACAATAGTAACTACCCCTTCTATTCTCTTTTTATTGTTTAAGTCTTAGATATTTCTCAAGAAATTGATTTTTTCTTATTTGTGTAATCATTTTTATATGTTTGAGTACAAGGAAATGCTTGTAATTGCTCAAACAATGCATTTTTTTATGATATTAATTTTCTATATGATTCGTGGTCTTTTCAAGCTTCACATACTACTTATTTGCTTATTTATAGAAACATAATTGTGAGGAAGATTGGCATTGACATTTTGAAACTTTTGCATCAGGAAATGGAAGATTCAAAACTTCAAAGATGTTGCAATCATGATCAAGTCACCTTTATTGTGACTATTGGTGCCTTTATTTTTGTGATCCTTATTGTATGACCACCAAGTCATTCTCACATTTGAGCAGATTGTTGATTTAGTAAAGATGAAGTTTTGGTTGTTTTCATGATTTTTCTATGATAGTATGGATGAACCTAAATTTAATTGTCATAATTTATTTGAAGTCATTTTGTTCTCTAGGCATATATGTTATCATTTTGTTGACTTATAAATCGTATTTTGCAGCTTTGGAGGACACCATTATTGAATCCTTTTAAGCTCATAACTATGTTTCTTCACGAAGCAAGCCATGCAATTGCTTGCAAACTTACTTGTGGCCATGTAAGCTTTATTAGCCTTAAATTATTTTTAGTATGTAGTGCTTAAACTTTGAAGTTCATTTGGATGCCTTGTTTGGTTATCTGTTATCAACTATTTTGCAAGTGCCAAAAGATTTGAATTTGGTGAAAACTTTATCAAGGTATAGGATAATAGAAAAATGGAAAAAATGACAAATAGGAGCAACACATGAGCCATTTAGACCATTTGAAAGCATTTTCAAGGCCATTTCAAGATACAAGCACATTAGAAGTGTTTTCTCCTAAGCTAGGTACCAAGTTTGCAGCTTGATTAGCATCATGAAAGTAGTGAGCCCATGCATTAGAGGAAAAGGATGACATTTTTGGTTTGAATGGTTTTGGGAGCTGATATTTGACATTCCACACTCAACATATTAACTAATATTATTTATAAATATAAACCTTAAACTACAGCCTAATATACCTCATTCCACATTTAAGGTACTTCCTCCATTTATAAGCCACAAAAAGCAGTAGCCAAGTAAAATTGCAATTGATCATAGAAAAGGAAAGTAACAGAAAAAAATTAATTTGCAGAGCAATAGAAAGTTTTTGTTGCAAATAAATGGTAGGTATATCTTTCAATTTATACTTCATTGCCAAGAGTTATGGATCCTTGTCCAAACCCCTTCTAAAACTTCTTGATACTATCCATGTTGTTGATAGTGGTAGTAGGTGAACAATCCCATTGTTTTTCCTACCCATAATGAAGGTTTCACATTGGTGTTGAGATTAAAACATTACATGAGGTTTGAGCTTATAAAAATAATTTCTTAAAACCTGTCATAGGTCTTGTCATTGTATTCCATTGAAGTATATTCTTACAAAGCCCAAATAATGTGTCAAAGATTCACTAACAAGCCACTGATCTATTTCCATTGAGGCATGCATTGACATTGTTGTAGTTTCCTTGCTATTAACTAAACCCTCATAAAAACCTTGGAAAATCCATCAATTAAGAGATTTTGAGAGCTTCCTTGCAAAATCCATTTTGTGCACATTTTGCAATCATATCATTTCATTCCATGAGATGAAATCTCTTTGAGGCATTCTGTCCAACAATTCAGGTGTTTTGTCTATGATTCCACATCTTGCATATATGTCTACTAGAGCATATTTAACTATAATTCTACAAAGGATTCATGAATATTTTGCAATCTACAATCTACTTCACACAAATATCAGCAACAAGAGGCCACCATGAATGTGGTGCTTGATGAAGTGTAAGTTGATCTTAATATGTTTAATTAGTTGCCTCTCTACATGATTGCAAGAAATAGTAATGGCTGTGACTGTCAGTATAAGAAGGCCAGAATATCTAGTGAGAATCCAACCTCCATAAAAAACTCCCAAATGCATGAGATCTCCAACATTACATTTTTTGCTCCTCTATATTCTACCTTGCTTGTAGATATTGTAATGGCCTTTTGTTTCTAGCAAGTCCAAGAGACAAGTCCAGAATCCAAATGGAAGGCATCCAAAAAGTACACTCTCCTACATGGTCTATCTGAGTGACTTGTAATTTAAACATGCCTTTCCTTTAATTGTGAACTACAATATATGGAATTCAGCATTTAATGTTTTTTTGAAAATTTATTGCTGCACTAGTTTTAAACCTATTGAATTATATTTTTTGTAGCCACGTTAACTAAGATTGTTTGGAACCTAAAATGGTGCAACTGATTGAGGGATGTTGTGTGCTAGAGGTCAAGATTTGAGGGATCTAAGTCATTATATAACTTATGATTATAAGGTAAACATCTTTGATGAATAAGTTTTTCCCATTTGTGAAGGCCAAATTTTGGTGCTACTTATGTGGTAGCATCATTGTACTCTTGGAGAGAATTCTGAAATGAATTATGTTTACCTTATCTCTACAAATATTGTTACAATTTTAGTGTCTAATTGAGGATACTAATGTTAAATATGTGAGATGGAAGCAAAAAACAATGTAGTGAAACTCAAAAGTTTGAAAGAACTGCATTTTGTTTGTTAAACTAGTCACCATGGTCTTGTGAAGTTCTGGTACCTTATTAAGGTTGAGAATTGGTAGTATGCTCTATGTGAAAACATGATAAGTATTCGGTGAAGAAAAGGTAAAGGTGAATGTGATTTATGAACATTCCAGTCTTTGGCAACTGACTCACTTCATCTGCTAGTTTTTAGTTTTTGAGGGCACTCTATAATATAACACTTGTGAACAACAAAATAAGAAGAAAGAAGGATTGCAAAATTAACGATAATTACAAGAATGACACTTCATAAATAGACATTCCAAAATACCTTACCTACTAATTGTGTCTATATCTCTCTCCAAAGATCCATCAAAAGTATATTTTGTCTTATCAAGCCCGCTCTCCCACAGGAACTTCAAGTCATTCCTGTGGTGATGCGGGGCTTTCCTAAATCACCACAGGCATGACTTGAAGTTCCTTTGGGAGAATGGGCCTGATAAGTTTACCTAGTCGACTATAGTTTCTTATTGGCGGATCATCGATCAAGGATTCAGAATTACCTCGCCAAGTGAGAAGTGGTCTTACTTGAACCTTACCTCTTGATTGATTAACTAATACTGATGTGCCAAGCATTACTTACAATAGAAATAGTTCTAGTGCTAGCTATCTCACTTAGTGCTTCCCTTGATCACTCCTGGTTGGGAGATATATCTGTAGAGATGGAAATATGCTATATACTCAATTGGTTGGGTCAGATCCCTTGCCAACTATTGTTTCCCACCCACCCGGAGTAGATTGGTTGGTTGTTGATTGGGAGAGATAACTAGCTAGAGAGAGAGCTAGAGAAGTACCTGCTCTCTTGTAGTAACTTCAAGTCATGCTTGTGGTGATGTAGGAAAGCCTCGCATCACCACATGCATGAGTTGAAGTGCTTGTGAGAGAGCAGGATCACATTTATTTAAGGCATTTTTTGAAATAGTTCACTTTCCTTGTCTACGCTTCAACATTTTCATGTATTTCTAGTAGGGCACTTGTAAGTTTGTAACTACAACATATGACAAAAGTTACCTGTTGTTATGTTTTGATGGATGTCCCTTCATTATTATTGGATATCTGATGTAGTGCACATTATTATAGTGCAAGCCTATGTTTCTATATATATATGAATAAGATTCTAATTCATTCAAGTGAATCAGTTAAAATTTTATATATTTTCAATTATTTTAGATATTCATTCTTACATTGTTTCCACCTAAACTACCTCTTCATATAGCATTTATGTGTTCTCTCATCCTCAGTTCAAGATTTTTTTGTCATTTAAATGTTTCATATAAATCAACTATTCTCATATTCAAGAACCATACTGTATTTGATAGACATGGACAACATTATAATATAAAGGAGCATTGATTGTTCAAATATCTATTAAATAGGTCAAAACCCATTTTATAAAACTGTTGGAAGTAAAATTAGTTTATGTTAATGATCTATCCAAGCTTGTTGGTCATTTAGAAATAGACCTAGATCAATGAATCTCAAATGGTTTTTGGGAATGTCTTAGTAGTCTAATAAGCCACAAGAAACATAAATAAACCAGAGCCACATACCATGAGAAAATAAATTAAAATAAATATCTTTGTAATATCAATTAAATTAGCATGGAGGTTTTGTTAGAGGATCACTCTGGTTTTAGGTAATTCGCAAGGCTCGACTTATTCCCTTATAAGATCTAAAAACAGATAAAGTACATGGAAATAAATGCACTTTAATCTTTCATAGGAAGGTCCTTGCATAGTAAATTTATTGTCAAGCTTAATGGTGACCCATTTGATAGATAGTGGATAACATTACAATTTGTAAACAAAAATTTACAACAAATATAAGGACCATTGGTTGTTCAAATGTCTGATACAAAACAAACAAGATAATGTGGTAGTTAGAGTGGAGTATAGTGTTGGTAGGGACATCCTCCAAGGGTAGACATTATTTTAGTCCTTACCAAGTAACATTGCAAGCCTAGTACAACCAAACAATAGACAAGAAATAACAATGCTTTCATATAAAAGTGAATGAGTGCCCTAACAATCTAACTCTAATAGTAGATCTTAAATACCAAAAGGAAAGGTTAGTCTTGTATATCACCACTCCAAAACAAATTGTCCAAAACATGAAAAATTTAAAGTTTAGATGCAACACTATTAGGGTGACAAATTTCAAACACATTTTAACTCTATGAAAAATAAAAAAACCCTACACTATCAAGCGATGCTAAGCTAAGATTGCTCCAATGACCTTCCATCTGTATGAAGTGAACCTAAACTATTGATTCTCAATTACCATTACACAGGAACCCCACCTCTGAATCTTATATCCAATCTACATATCATATGTAACTACAACATATGACAAAAAAATCCCGTTGTTATATTTTGATGGATGTCCCTTCTTTATTACTGGATATCTGATGTAGTGCACATTATTATAGTGCAAGCCTATTTTTTAGATTGTTTCATTTAGTACCACCAATATTCTCCACAAGAACATTGACCTTGTTAAAAATGATGGAAATGGTTCACATCTCTTAGAAAAATTTCTCTTGCTATTGTTTTCATTTACTTAATTATCCTAGATTTATGTAAAAGAGATCATTTCATAATTGTTATGACTCTCATGGATTTATTTTTACAAACCTAACACCTTTGCCCCATCATGCAAACATTTTCCTATATTCATGGGATTGTTTTCCAATGATCAGTCCCTCCTTTGTTATGTACCTCCATCCTAGTGTTCATGCCATGTGGAGTTTGATTGTCCATCCTTGAACCGCTCCCTATCTAGTATGCCACTGTGATGCCTTTTTTTTAAGTCACTGTCATGTGCATTATTGAAAATTGTCATGTTGATCTTCTCATTTATCTATCCACTTTTACTATGCATTTCAATAGCTTTAAGAGCCACCTCTTTTAAAATATTTGGCAATACTTTGCAATCAAAATATGCATAGTATCCTAAAGTGTGAAGCCAAATATTTATCGTGTGGGAAATCTCCAAGGAATAGTGGATAAACGTCATACCCTATGAGTATCATTTGTGCATGATCTAACAACAAATGCCACTATATCTAAGTAGTTGTATCCATGAGCTTTCTTGATATTTTCAAATTGTGAATTGTTGTCATGTTTTGGTGTAGATATATGTGCTTGAACTAAGATTTTTATGATTTAAATTTCTTTTAAGTTATCCTTTTTTCCATGTCATATGAGTTTTCCTTATTTGGTTATAGATGATTCTTGTTCATGCACCAATATCACTAGTTTCTTATAAGTCTGCATTTGATAGTTGTAGAGCCTTGCTTATGATTGTATTGTGCATGCCTAGTTTTCATGGTGGGATTACAAAAGTGTGAAAGTTAAAGACAAGCAAATGACTTTGATTCCACATCATTAAGTAAAGTCTTGAATGTAGAAATACCCTACTGCCTTCATTTTCCAAGCCAATTTCTCCAATTTTGCATAGCTCTCCCATGTTTGTGGATGTGATTTATCTCCTACATAAAAAAACATGTACCATTTTATCCCCTTCAATCCAACTACATGCAGGTATCTTTTTAATTCCTCTTATCTCTCATCAATCTCCTTACTATTTGAACCTCACCACACCTACCCGCTTTTGTACAAATGTTTTAGAGAAGAACATAAGTTGTAACATTTTTAGGATTCAACTAAAAAAGCAGTGTTGTTGGAATACTCAACCTATATTCATATATGATCCACAAGTAGTGTTTCTAGGATTATCAATTATGTGAAAGGACATTAACACTCTATTGCAACTCTTTCAAATGAGTTTGATTGTGGATTTTTTTTTTTCTTTTACTTATAGCAACATGTACTCTGAGCTGTCTTGTAGAATAGTTCAGTTTTTGAGCGTATTTTGAAATATTTTTCAACTCAGTTTCTTAGTTTTTTCTTATACTCTCGACTTGAATTTTCTTTTTTCCATGGTAGTAGGAAAAATGACTTCTATTTCATGCTTAAGACCTAATAAGAGCTTTGTATTGTATGCTTAGAGTTTTGGCCATTAAATATGCCTACAAATGAGAAATTCATCATAGCTGCACAATTGCACTTGTGGTTGTCTATTTCATTCTTGAAGCCAATGTTTAGGATACCTTTATATGGCAATATTTTAGTTTATTATGTATTGTTTGCCTTCTTTGTTATACTTATTTCTGATGCTTTTTTATTATTTTAAGTGTGGATATTCAAAGAGAGTGAAGGACAGTGCTTATATTTTAGTTATATTTGGCATTTTTCTATTTTGTATGGAACTGGTAAAGAAAGTGGAAAGTAAATATTTGAGTTGTAATTTTGTGTTTTTTGAATCAAACTAGGTAAGCTAGGGTTCACAAAGAAATAGGTGGATCTATTTTTCCCACTGGATTTTGTAGATGATTTTCTAGTATCCATCCAAATAAGATTTTCATTGATAGAATTTTGTATATGAAAATTATTTTCTAATGACTATGTTGTAGGGACAAATTGAGATATTGGTCTCCTAAAACGATTCTCTCGTTTGAACATATATCACACAAGTATATTATGATATATGTCATTACAAAGCTAGGACTTCTGTTTGTTTATAATTTAGAAACAACAACAATAGTTTACAAGAATTGGATTACTCCTAATCCATTCTTTTTAACATTTAAAGCAACTGCAGTTGGTGGGTTCTTTGCTATCAATCGGAGGGGGCAAGCACTAGTAGAATTTGGCAAATAAATGACTATGTGACTAAAACTTTTAGTCAAGTGACTAAAAATTTTAGTTACATGACTAACACTAGTAGAATTTGGCAAAGAAATGACTAATTTGGTCATTTATAAGTGACTAATTTGGTCATAAGGTAAAATCACAACTAAATGACTAATATCAGACAAATAAAAATGACTAAATAATTGACTAAATTAATGACTAAATAAATGACTATTACTCTATTCTTTTTTCTTTCGAATTTGATCATAATCCATAGAGCTTAAGCCCCCCTCATGGGACCCCTACCTAAGCAGGCCATTTGGCCACCTAGGTTGCTTGATGCACCAAAAATACCTATTGCGTGGAAGACATTGGCTCTCGGTGCAGTCTTAAGGCCTTCACATATTTTATAAAAAAAATTAACATTTACATTCTTTAAATTTTATTACTCATTATATTAATGAATCATTAATATTTTTAACTATGATTTGAAGTAAATTTGATTTTCTTATTGTGTTAGCATGTCAAATGTATCAAAGAGCAATTGTGGTCAATTTCACTAATAAAATATGATTTAAACAATCCAAATGCATTTTGAGGGCTATCTTTCATTTCAAAACACAAATAAAGATGACTAAATAATTAGTCCAACAAATAAAAATGACTAAATAATTAGTCACACATGAAAATTAGACATGACATTAAAGTGGTTAATTAAAAAAATTTGAATTGAGGGAGTGTATAGTATTATATTATAATATAATAATAATAATATATTATATTACAATACAATATATTATAATAATAAATTATAATATAACACGATATTATATAATATATATTATTATATAATATTATATTAAATACTAATATTATATAATAATATAATATAATTGTTATATTATAATATAATATAATATAAGTGTAATATTATAATATATTTAAAAGTGATAGATTTAATTTTGAAATCAAAATCAAATGAAGTAAAGAAATGAAGTAAAAAAGCGGGAAAGTGGGCGACGGTATTTGATTTTTCTAATAAAAATCATAAAAGGTACCTATTTTCTTTAATACAATGTGAAAAATCAACCATTCGGCCTAGGGTAATGAAAAAACCCTAAATCGAAAAGAAACCGAGCCCTAATCTCATTTCATTTTTCACTTGTATTTTTGGAGAAGAAACTCATTCCATTTTTCACTTGTATTTTTGGAGAAAACTCAACACCGCCATGCATGGGTAGGGTTTGAGAGTGGAATGGTGACTCATTCTGTTGTTTCTGATGATTTTCCTGAATTTTTTTTTGTAGAGGTAAGTCTTTGGTTTTGAAACTGAAAAAAATTCTCCATTTTGAAGCATTTTATCAAGCTCACTTGGTCGCGACTGAGTATTTTTTGTTGTATTTCCTTTTCTTACCATTTGTTGATATCTCTCCTCTTTGTTTGACTACCATTGGAGTATCTTTGAGGCTCATTTCTGAAGACTTTGGAGGGTGTCTCCTTTACAACAATCTTGTGTAAGTTTCATTATTCTTATCTCTTAAATTTCTATGAGAATACACTCAATTTGAGCTCAGTAGAGGCAATATGATAAAAACCCTTGTATCTCCCTGCACAAATCTTGATGGGTTACTTTCTTTCTATAGAAAATGTAAAACTTTGCACTCTCAACTTACTATTTTCATTATTTTGAGGGATTTTTTTGTTCTAATGGTTGTGACCTTCATAGCGTTTTGGGTAATTTTCTTTCTGTTCATTTTCTCTTCCTCATGGGTGTGTGGTAGAGACCCAATACTCAATAAAACAAAATTTTGTATACTTGATGTTTCCACAAAGGAAACTCCAAAAATTATATAAATGTTATGCCTTAAAATTCTTTCTTTAATTTTTTTTTATGCTTTTCATCCAAGTAAAGTGTTTGATTGTGAATGGGATGAATGACAGATTGGACAGGAGCAACCAAAGTGTGTCTGAATTCCCAGAGAGAACCTTCATAACTGAGAGAATTATTATATTTATTGTAAATCTTGATTTTAATAGAGGGCTTTGTTTCATCTTCTTTCCACTTAATATCACAACTTTTGGCATTTCCTGAAATCTTTGGCCTATTTTCATTCATTTTCAGATTTTGTTCTTGAAGTAGATTTTGTAAATAATCTAGGCTTGTATTCTTGAACCCATTTTATTCTCACAATGCTTTCAATAATTTATTTCGAGCACATTCACAGCTTCATAGTGTATCTTCCATTCATGGTTGTAGTCACTGCTGATAATATACATTTAAGTTTTTTTGAAGGTTTTAGTTTTTCTTAAATAATTTTATTACTAGCTTAGTTTTTTTGAAGCAATCTTTTTTTTTCTTTTTCATTAGAAAAGAAAAATTAAAAAAGAAAGGTTGCTTTTATATCTAAATTAGTAATTGTTAAATTAGAAATTAGAATTTAATTTAAATTTAGAATGAAATTTATGTTTTTAGTTTTTCTTAAATAATTTTATTACAATAGAATTTTAGTTATCAAGAGACATTCTAATATTTTTTTTAGTTTTTCTTAAATAATTTTATTACTAGCTTAGTTTTTTTGAAGCAATCTTTCTTTTTTAGTTTTTCTTTTTCATTAGAAAAGAAAAACTAAAAAAGAAAGGTTGCTTTTATATCTAAATTAGTAATTGTTAAATTAGAAATTAGAATTTAATTTAAATTTAGAATGAAATTTAAGTTTTTAGTTTTTCTTAAATAATTTTATTACAATAGAATTTTAGTTATAAAGAGACATTCTAATAATTTTTTTAGTTTTTCTTAAATAATTTTATTACTAGCTTAGTTTTTTTTAAGCAATCTTTCTTTTTTAGTTTTTCTTTTTCATTAGAAAAGAAAAACTAAAAAAGAAAGGTTGCTTTTATATCTAAATTAGTAATTGTTAAATTAGAAATTAGAATTTAATTTAAATTTAGAATGAAATTTAAGTTTTTAGTTTTTCTTAAATAATTTTATTACAATAGAATTTTAGTTATAAAGAGACATTCTAATAATTTTTTTAGTTTTTCTTAAATAATTGCTTTTTTTTGAAGCAATCTTTCTTTTTTAGTTTTTTTTTTCATTAGAAAAGAAAAACTAAAAAAGAAAGGTTTCTTTTATATCTAAATTAGTAATTGTTAAATTAGAAATTAGAATTTAATTTAAATTTAGAATAAAATTTAAATTTTCAAGATATTGTGGTGATTTGATTTAAAGAATAATACAATAATTGAATACAAAATAGAAAAAGTAGAGATTATTTCTTTTGCAATATCACTAATTCTATGCATTTTTTATTTTTTAGACTTACTTTGATAATCTAGTAATATATTTAAGATATTACTTTGATATTTATTCTTTTGCAAATGCATTTCTTTTGCAATATCATTAATTTTATGCATTTTTATTTATTAGACTTACTCTAATGCTTATGGGTATCTCTGCATTTAAGATATTCATTGTTTATAGCTATTTAGTAATATGTTTATGGACAGTACATAGCAAGGAGATATTGCTCTGATAAGCTAGTAATATTTAAGATATTACTCTGATATTAATTCTTTTGCAAATGTATTTCTTTTGTAATATCATTAATTCTATGCATTTTTATTTATTAGACTTACTCTAATGCTTATGGGTATCTGCTTTTAAGATATTCGTTGTTTATGCTACCTAGTAATATGTTAATTTTTTTATTGTGGATAGGTACAGAGCAAGGAGAAAATGCAAAACCAGTGCCTTACTGGCCATCTCATGTGCAATAGTGGCATCACTGAAGACATACATTCACACCATTTAGTTTTAGTTTTTTTTCAATTTTAAAAGTATAATAAATTAGCATTTTGCATACTGCAAAAGATTTTGTATTCAAAACTCTATATATAGAGTTCTTTGTAACATATTTTATATACAGTTTGAATATATAGAGAATTATTTTCCAATGTTGTTTCAATCCCAAATTTGTTGAAGTTTTAATAACATAAGAGCTTTAAAGTTTTATATTATTCAATCACAACAAAATTTTCTCTTAGTTTGCAATTTCATAGAGTAGTTATAGTAATAACATTCTCCAAACATAAGAGTTTACTTACATATTTGAAAGTATTAGTTCATAAATGACTAAATAAATGATTAACATGACTAAACCATGACTAAATAAATGAATATAATGACTACCATGACTAAATAAATGACCAGTTAACAATAATCAATGACTAAATTAATGACTAAATATATAAATTTTAATTAATGACTAAATATATGACTAAATAAATCACTACCATGACTAAATAAATGACCAATTACTAATGATCAATGACTAAATTAACGACTAAATCAATGACTAAATAAATGACCAAATTAATGACCAAATCAATGACTAGATAAATGACTAAAATAGTTTAATCATAAATTTGGTCGCATTATAAATAACCAGCAATAAACTACTAATGGTCACGTGACCAAAATTAGTCATTTATATGCAATTTTTAGTAGTTTATTTAGTCATATATTGTTGTTTTTGTACTAGTGAAGTGTTACTTGTAGCTGTCAATGAAGCTACAATTGTTCCTTTTGTTAGTGGATAGTTAGTTTTTTATATCCTTATATATGTATTTGACTCAAGCTTTTGTGCTTTTAATTTAAATCTCTCCATGTATTAACAAATCTTCTTGTTGCATTTCTCCTTAAGCTTGTTGTGAATTTTGCTAAAATAGGAAACCTTCTAGGGGTAGAAAATTTGGTAAGTGTCAGCAATTGTGATTTTGCATATTTTAGTCCCTACCTAATAGTTGTACTAGGGGCCATGTTTAACAAACCAAATGTAATTGCTAACTTTTCACTATGGTGGCAAATAAATGATTCTTTTTTCTTCTATTCCACAACATCAAGTAAAAGTCTTGAATCTGGAAATAATCTGCTGCCTTCATTTTCCAAGCCAATTTCTCCAATTTTGCATAGCTCTCCCATGTTTGTGGATGTGACCTATCTCCTATAATTTTTTAATTGATTTATCTTTCTACTATGTTTTGACTTACTTTTGTAAACTTGTAATATACAATGCACTTTTATTCTTTTTGAATTGAGACTAATAGTTATTTTGTTGGTTGTATTGAGGCACAACTTCATTCATGGTGGAAAAGGCAACACCTTGTTGCTCATATAAGATGTCATGTTGCATATAAAGGAGGAAAGATTTTAGCTGGGTTATTGTTGATTGCATTGAAGGAGAGAGCTTCATATATGAGACACAATCAACGCTCTCCTTGGATTGTACATGTTACAGCTTGCTCTAAGAAGATTTCCCATGTTGTAAAAGTTTTAAGAGATGAAAGGGGCATGTGCTCGCATTGAAGGGCTCCAAGCATGCATTTCCATCATTGTAGAAGTTTTTTGGAGACTTGTCTTTCTTGTAGTCATTTCTATGCAATATTGTAACTCAATTTTTTAGTCTTGTGACTAAAAATAAAAATTGTAATACTCTATTTCTAAGCTGTAACTAGAACACCTTTCTTTTATTAATAAAGTTCACCGATTTTTCCTTCTCAATGGTTGTCTTATTGTGTGCAATTGATGATTGATGTGTATTTTTGTGTTTTATGTTTAAATCTTCAAATACCAGTCAATTAAAATGACTAAATATACTACTAATTGGAATCAATTAATAATTAAATTGACTAAATATACTACCAATTGACATAAATCAGTGGACAGTGAATAAATATGACTAGATATATGACTAGTGAAATCAGTGAATAAAAATGACTAAATATACTACCAAATTGATCAAAATGATGATTAAAATTAATGACTAAATACACTACCAATGCATAGAAATCAATGAATAAAAACAACTAAATTAGTGACCAGTTAACAACAATCAATGACTAAATATATTAGTGAATAAAAAAATGACTAAATAAGTGACCAGATTACAACAATCAATGACTAAATTAACAACTAAATAAGTGACCAATTAAACATATCAGTGAATAAAAAAAAGACTAAATAAGCAACTAGATTACAACAATCAATGACTAAATCAATGACTAAATATATTTGTGAATAAAAAATGAATAAATAAGTGACCAGATTACAACAATCAATGACTAAATCAACGACTAAATATACTACCAAATCGATCAATCAAAACAACAAATAAATGACTAAAAATGGTTTAGTCATCAATCTGGTTGCATTATAAATGACTGGCAATAAACTACTAATGGTCACGTGACCAAGTTTAGTCATTTATAAGCAGTTTTTAGTAGCTTTTTTAGTAGTTTATTGTTGTTTATGTACTAGTGCAAGTTTTGGGCTTGAAAGTGTTTCCATTGGGGTAAATGCAAGAAGATGAGTCCACGAAACGTGGAAGTTTTTGCCTTAGCAAAAAATTCGAAATTGGCTTCAACAAAATGGGATCTCATTTTTTAAAAAATTGGACCTTGTTCTAAAAACGGGATCCCGTTTCATAAAAAAATATTTTTTTATGATTTTTTGAAATGGGATCCCGATTTCAAAACAGGATACTGATTTTTAAAAAGTAGGATATCGTTTTGAAATGGGATCTCGTTTCTTAAAATCATGAAAATTTTATTTTTTATGAAATGAGATCCCATTTTAGAAGGGGATCCCATTTTTTAAAATTTGATTTTTTCACTAGTACAAAAACAACAATATATGACTAAATAAACTACTAAAAATTGCATATAAATGACTAATTTTGGTCACGTGACCATTAGTAGTTTATTGCTGGTCATTTATAACACGACCAAATTTATGACTAAACTTTTTTAGTCATTTATCTAGTCATTGATTTGGTCATTGATTTAGTCGTTAATTTAGTCATTGATTGTTGTTAACTAGTGATTTATTTAGTCATATATTTAGTCATTAATTTAGTCATTGATTGTTGTTAACTGGTCATTTATTTAGTCATGGTAGTCATTTATTTAGTCATATATTTAGTCATTACTTTAGTCATATTTAGTCATTACTTTAGTCATATATTTAGTCATTAATTTAGTTATATATTTAGTCATTAATTTAATCATTATTTTAGTCATATATTTAGTCATTAATTTAGTCATATATTTAATCATTAATTTAGTCATTTTTATTTAATGAATTTCATTAATTGGTAGTAAATATAGTCATGAAATGAATAATTTATTAAATACCATAAATTTTATAATGCAAAACTAACATAATATTAAACTTGAACTAAAACATAAAAGAAAATAAAAATATTACATATATGAATAAGCTACAACATGCTAGAATTAAAAGATTGATTCAACATCATGATAAATAAATGTAATTTGCAAAAAAAAAATTAATGCATATATATATATATCAAGTTATAAGATGACAAAGCTGTCTAAGAGTATATATGTAAATATAATAAAAAATGTCAAAATTGTCTAAGAGTTTCCAACTCTTTCAAATACACCATGATAATTAAGATCCTTGAACAACACATTCAAAATACTGCATAAAGGAGTGAGCCAAGATGTCCAACAACTAGTACATGATAAACATGTTCAACTATGTCATTTTTTGCAAATATTTTAGTGGCCACCGTGTGAAGGTTCCCTCTTTCTCTTTCATACGAACAACTCCATCTATTTTGTCTTCATAAACAAGGGGTATGTTACTTGTAACCTTTAAAATGTTTACATTTGCATCTCCTATTCCTTTCAAGTTGACTCCATGTACAATAGATAGGGAGTGAATCTGGCCAATGCCCACAACATCACCATCAAACAAATCCAACACCCTAACTTTATCCCCTTCTTTGAGTTTATCAATACATTTCTACAAAAAGAAAAAAAAATATTAACACATTATATTACATAGGTAATGATTACTCTTGTTTGCATAATAAAACAACCATTACTTACTTAAATAGTACTTGCATGTGTGTTTTAAAATAATTAACATTTGTCAGAAGCATTAGCAGGAACAACGGCATTTTATTCATATGCTTAGAAGACTTGTTTTCACAAAGATATGAAATAAATCACAAATGACTTATAAAGAGGATTGTTTATCAAAAAATTGAATTAAAAGAATCTCAATTCACAAATGATTGTCATTTATTTATTCATTTTAGAAAAAACTAGATTTATTGTAAAAATATTCAGAATCATGAAGCATAGTTTTGTTTTCTTCAAACTGCATTAGACTTCTTAGTATCAAGTTTTGTTGCAAGTAAAAAGGGATTCTTGACACATGCAAATCAATATAACAATAATGTGCATACCTGGAATAATGTTTTTGAAGTTGTAACTTCCTCCGTGTGATGTAAACACACTGTTACTTAGTTCACTCTTTGTGGAGATGAGTTCAACCTTCACATTGGCAGGACCTTCATTTATTTTTGGATAGCTTTCTCCTCCAACAACCCCTACAACTCTTCCAGATGTAGTGAACCTACAAAGACCAACTTAAATTGACAACTTGACTCTAATCCACATCATAATATTAATGGCAGGAAAAGTTACAACACAACATAAAATTAGGCACATGTAACATAAAGATAGTTCATTGAGAGCCAAACCCAGTGAAGTGAAAATTTATGTCTTCATTTCCATTGCAACCATTATCATCCAAACCTGCAATTAACCTCTAGAATTCAAAATCTACAATCCAACATTCTACCTGGAATGAATTTTGATAATTTTTGACAAATGATGATTTGGTATTAGATGGATGTGAAAATTGTAAACTATGCATGAGCAGTCAAATTATTCTATAAACTACATGCTATATTAAAATTTAACAAAACCAAAATTCCAATGTTCAACATGCAAAATGTATGGCTAGATAATATTTTAAAATAAGGCATTTTTTAGGATAGTTAAGTATATTTGAGAGAGAAAGAGAGTTATATCAATGTCCATAGGTAACAAGAATTAGGTTAATGGGAATCAACAAGTATTGTTTTGAACACAGATGTGGCTGCATTGTTTCAAACTATAGGTGGAAGCCCTATGTCTAAGATTTCAGATTTAAGCCAAACCATTAAAATGAAAAAAAATGGAGTTGTGAAAGAATTTTGAAACCTGAATGATAACTATAAACCCTATATCTGAATAATAAAAAGTAAGAATTGAAAATATTGAAGATCTGAAACTACGATTTTTGATATGTAGAAATGTTGAAAACCTGAGCTATTTTTCTTTTTTATTCAAAAACTGGGAATAAAAAAAAATATAGAGCTACAAAATAATAGATCCAATAATGTTTCCAATAAGAGCGTGGTGCATTGGTTAAAAGCTTGGTTTGTTGTTGATGCCCCCACTAGGCCATTGAGCTCACAAGCCTTATGCCTCTCTTGGGTTGTTGAGCTCAGATTTTTGGACTACTTGTGTTAAAGCAGGAAGGCAATAATGCCTTGGGAAGAGGTCCACCAATTGTGGTCTCGCTGGTTCAGACCAGGCTAGAAGTTCCCAAGTTAACCAAACCAAACAAAAGATCCAATAATACTAGAAAAAATTGATAGTTCCTGCAAGTGGAAAACATTCTTGAGAAAGTAGTAATGCCAAATTAGGCTAAATCCAAAATAGTATGCACATTGTCTAGGCCAAATAATAGCCTTAAACCTATGTACAAAAAAATTATTTCTCAAATATAACCTATACTACATTATATGGGTCATTTTCTCTAATAGATTTCCCCTAGTGAACTTTTCACTTTGTGAGTGTGGGATAAATTATAGAGTTGCCTTCCCTTATGAACATTTTCAAATCAAAATTATGCATGCTGGATTAGTAATTTGTTGTTACTTTTGTTTTTCTAACTAATAAAATCTACATTTATAACTTCAATAAGCATGACTAGCTAATAAAAATAAATAGCTAAAAAATTAAAATTTCTAAAGAAACCTCAATACTAAAAGTAATTTTTTACCTCCCATTAATGGGTTATTGGTCTATACAAATAATCATACAGAGGAAACATGGAAAATCCCTTTGCACGTGCAAATCTTAACTTTGATGGAGCTACTCGCAATAATCCTGGTCCAGCAAGTGATGAATATGTGCTACAAGACACCTCAGGTGCTTTTGTGATTGGAGGATCACACAATTTGGAAATCAAAACAAATTATGAAGCTGAATGGGAGGAGCTTTTAGCTGGTGTGACATTGGCTTATACAAAAGGTTTCTATAATACCACTATGGATAGAGACACTTCAATAATTATCAATGCTTTGAAAAAAGTGCATAGCCTTATTGGAACCTTCGTGCTATTTTGGACAAAGTATTAACATGGCGAAAAGAATGGAAGATTTTCTTGCCAATAAAGGGATTGATCTTCAAAATGTTTCCTTCTTATAAAGTCATCAAATGTCCAATTGGGACGATTTTGCTAGGTTTATTGATAAAGATAGGCCACTATGATTATATGTTGGTGTCACCACTATCCTTAGGTTGGCTATCATTCTGTAGGCTCCTTCTATTCATTGAGTTTGTAGCTGTGCTTTTGGTTCTTGTTATTCACTACTTGTTGGCAGTTGATCATTTTTAGGTAGTGACAACTTCTTCGATGATGAAGACTTTGCAATGGAACAGTTTTACAGGTGGAAGATGATAATTTAGGAAAATTTCCATCTGAGCATTCATGCATCACCAATTTGAGTCTCCTTAGGTGCTAATTTAAGCAATGAGTATAGGTGTTCACACTGTGTTTGTTATTGCATCTGGATTTTGTCTCTACTAGTCTAGTTGTTTCTCCCTCAAGCTTCTTTTGGGCTTTTTTTTTGGTTTTGGATTTACCATGATGTCTAGCAAATGGGTTCCCTTTCCTTGGGATCCCCTGCAACATGGAAATGTTTGAGATCATAGACTGGAGAATTTTCAACCATGCCAACACTGCATTGCTCAATGTGGTTAAGAACATTCTAGGTCCAGAGAGGCTTGTAAACAATGGCACTCTTTGAAAGAATCTTGGCAAGTGGGAGTAAAAGGACCAAAAGACTCACTAAGCTTTTTGAGGGACCAAAGCCTCTATATGAAGGGAGGTATGATCCAAAAAGCATCAAGGTGAATTAAGGAACAAGAAAATGTAATTTTTTGTAATATTCAATAAAAAAATTACAAATATAACATACCCTTCACTCACTATAATAAATTATACAAAGGGAATACTGCCAATATCAAACCCTAGTACATTTTGTAGGGATTTAATTCTTTGTGGCGGCTACTATTTCGCCCCAAATCTGTAGCAATCTATCTCTTAGTGAAATACCTTTGAGACACCTCAAAAATCTGCCTGCTCTCCGCCCTTAGATTGCGATGACCAGCTACTAGTTAAAAGGATATTTTAATTCAAACTGAAATTAGTCAAATCTTGCACAATGGTGATCTCCATGTGAAATCACTCTATGGAATTGCCGATTTTTGTCCTACAATTCCAAACCTATAGGAATTTTTTCCTTAGCTTAATTGAAGCATAGTTCCATGCTCCACAAGGAGTAGAAATCAGATAATAAATATATTTGTTCACTGATGTCTCCTTCTCCTTGCTTGGTCTCTCTTCAATAAAGTATTCCTCCAACAATCATAACCCTTCAAATGCCACTTGCTTGATAAACTTTTATTATAATTTAATTTCATAAATTTAATAAACACTAACATGATTGTTGAATACACCATAGTCTAGAATCAATGTTGTTCATATTATAAGCTCAAATCGTGATGGCTTATTATGATCGACATGCCATGTTTTGATATCCATGTTCCCTTTCTGATGGTTTCACACTGTTAGTTAAATGTCTGTACACTTTATTGGATGTGGCTACGCTAATCTTTAATTTCAATAATTTTAATATCTTTAAAATTTCAATAATTTTAACCTTAATAATTAAATTATTGATTTTTTCCACCTTGTAGGAGATTTCCCTTAATCATGCCAAGTTTCCCTTTCCCACATCTATAATCTATGTGTTTTGATATTTGTGTTTTCCCCAAGCCTTGTCTCTTGTTTCATTATTGTAAAATTCCCAAGACCATGGGAGTCAATGGGCGCTAGGTTTGGTCTTTAGATTAATTTCAAAGCGGGGGACATTACATTTTTTTCAAAACTTGGAAATGTGCAAGCACCCATTGATTTATGATAGACAAATCCACTGCCTAGCAAAAGCAGTGAAAGTGGAAAACTGAACTGGTTAACATGTAATCGCCACAGTGAACATCCTTGTGGAAAGCAACAAATTTTCCATGGTGCAAATAGAAATTGGAGAACATAAAAGGACATGATTTGTACACTTCATTTTTAGTCTAGGAGGATTCCAATGCATGGGAGGACCATGCCACTACTAGAGGAGGTGCAATATATGTGATAGCTTCTTAAAAGTCTTGGAGAAGTGTGAGATGGATAGAGGAGTTGAAACAACCATTAAAGTTATAATCCATCCTATTCGTAGTGATTTACAAGCAATACAAAAGGTCAAAATTCTATTGGCACCTACCAAGCCATGTTTTCACCTCAAGGTAGGGAATTTCCTAGGTGAAAACTGAAGTGTATGTTTGTGTATGCCTGTGTTTTGCATTAATTTCTAGCCTATATGAACATAGTTTAGCTTCGAAAGAGTAAGTAAACGGTTCCAAAACAGAACATGATAAGATTTTGGTGATTTGCAATCCGCAAAACATACTTTTTATAGGCAATTATAGATCATGTACTAATTTTATATTTCCATTAATGTTACAACTACAACTTTTTGTTTTCAATACAGAAGTTTATTTATGTTTTCAGAAGTTTAGGACTCTAATATACGACTCTAATTTCTAGTAGTTTCATACTTCACTTACACAATAGATATCTTAGGCATTGCAGCAATCCGAGTAGCATTACAGTTATATATTTCTAGAGTGTCTCATATTCCCTGTTTATTTTCAAATTTTTGTACTATTTCTTTTTCATATTTTCTAGGATTTCAAAAAGCTACTTCACGTTTTAAGTTGAGCTAATCACAACCATCCCTTAGAGGTCAGGATATAAAATAAATAAATAGTTACATTCATCAAGACACAATCCATGAATTGCTCAGTTATGACTACTAAAGAAAGTTCAAACATATATTTATCTATACTTATAGGATTCAATCATTAATGAAAATACTTAACATTAAGCATTTCATTCAATATTTGTCTGTCTTATTGTTCAAATGTTTGAAAAATAAATCCATATGAGAAATAATGAGAAAATGAAAAGATTAAACTCTTAAGAAATATATATGCTGAAAATTGTAGGAGTTACATAAGAAGTAAATATTTCATAACTTTCAACATTCACTAAATCAAACACATTTATACAGGTCTCAAGGACAAAGTTGGAAAGAAAAAAAAGTAAACATTGACTGATCTGGTTTCCATGACCATCCATCTGGACCTTTGATTTTGATTACAAAATATCCCCAGTTGAAAAATCAGAACAAATAATATAAGAAAGTCTCAATGGTATATTTCACATTAAATATGTCTACATACATGAGAAATAAGCAAGTAGAATCGTCAATGTGTGCATGTAACATGTCTATCTTAGGGAACTTAATATCTTATGTTAGAACAAGAATGAGATCTAGATGCATTTATGAAATTCATTTGTATGAGTAAAAGCTTCAAAGAAACACACTCATGGACAAGGAAAGATAAAAAAAACATATGGTTATTCACATATCCATACAACCAAGTGTAATAAATACACACCAGACAAAGGTAAAGCATAAAGCATTTTCCCAAGGGTCTATCTTGGTCATTTACAACACTTTACTTTTCTGAAATTTCATAGCAACATACTCTAGACTTTGAAGTAACAAACTGAGGTCTGAAAAGTTACAATGATTTACAGTTATAAAGGAAGAAAGTTAAAAAAATAAAGAAGCTGGGACCTGTTCCTATTTAGCAATAGAACACAGAGTAATTTGTTATAGAATGCATGCTACAATGCAAGAACATTCTTTGAAATTCACTACCAACAAACTCTTAAAGATTGCCCACTTGCTAGCAACTATGAAATTGTTAATGCCATAAAAAGAAAGTGGATGCAACTTATGTTATTTATCTTAGTCATTTACAACACTTTCTGAAATTTCATGGCAACCACACTTTAGAGTCCTAGCCTCTAAAGTAACAAACATTGGTCTGAAAAATTACAACAGTTATAAAGGAAGAAATTTAAATGTAAAGAAACTGGGGCATGTTCCCTTTTAGAAAGAGAACACAAAGCAAGTTGTTAGAAAATGCATGCTACAATGCAAGAACATTCTTCAAAATTCACAACTAACAAATTCTAAAAGATTGGCCCCTTGCTAGCAACTACAAAATTGACCATGACACAAAAGAAAATTGGAAGCAGCTTTTGCTATTTATCAGTGGCATATGCTCCAAATAATTGTAGTCTAAATCCCAGATCAAATATTCTATAAAAAAGTAATTAAAATGTAGATATTGTACTTTCTAGAACATATTTTTTTAAATCTATGGTGAAAAGTGAATTCCACTACCAAATTTTTCATTAAGATTACTTTTTGCAGAATTGTCTGTCCATCGATGAGCTACTTACTTTTTCATAAATAGGAATGAAGTAATATCCATTTGGTGCACACTGTGTCCACTCCTTCACCAAACCATCCACTCTATGAAGCTCGACCTGCCAAAATACTTGTAGCATCAGTTGCCTTTTACACCAATTTCAAGGAGTAGCAACCTAATTCATAGCTACAGAAAACTATTTTTAAATGTGAAATGATAAGTATCTCTTGCACCAATCATACCAGTGAAAACCATACTCCCCTGCATTTGTACAATGATTTTGATCAAGTAAACACCCATAAGCATAATGTGCTATAGTATAAATACATTAACCCTGGTTACATGCCCAGATTACAAACTATACAGTTCCAATATATCACATACTTTAGAAAGTAGACTGGTTTGTACACTCTTGTCTACTAAGTGTTGTAGGAGATCAACGAACAAACTCCTACAAGAGAGCACTGTTAAAAATTGAGACAAAAACGTTGGACATAACTGACCTTGAAAAAGTACTTAGCAATTAAGAGACACATCTCTTTACCCCTATGACAAATTTTGGATATGGGAAACAAGTTCAGGTATGACTTACATCTCTCCAGACATCTCTGAATTTCTCTTGGATAGAGTTGGAGACATTTAAGAGACAACTCCACATAAGACCTGTAGGTACACTTCCATTTTTTCTACTGGTCGTCAAACATCATGAGCACCGTCCAGAATCTCCCAAAATCTTATGAAAGTCAAAATCAAACCCTACTCATTTCATCTGACGAGCAATAGTTGAGGAGATAGTACCTTGAAGAAAGTGCAAGAATATGGGAAGGATTTTCAAGGTTCATGAAAAAGTACAAGAGTTTGGTAGCCTTTCACATGCATAAGCTTCTATTTTCTCAAGTAATACATCAAATGTACTGATCTGAGACCCAAGAGCATACCCAGTGGGTAGATAAGCTCAGCAGACCAAATGTGCTATGGTAGAAAAACAAAATATGAAAGGCAGAGGCAAAGAACTATATCAGAGTGCAGATGGCCAAGGAAAGAAGAATAGCAAAACAAGTTAGACACTTCAATGATAACCATAAAAAGAAAAATGGCTACTCGTGGAATGTGATGATTGCAGCTTATCAAAGACATGGGTTTCCTCACAAGGCATTGACACTATTTCACCAAATGCAGCGAACAGGTGTGCAACCAGATACATTCACCTTTTCCAGCATCCTCCCAGCCTGCGCCAAAATAGGAGCTTTGGAACAGGGTATGGACATCCATCAAGACATAATCGAAAAAGGCTTTGTTTTAGATGTTGTAGTCGCCAGTGCCCTGATAGACATGTATGCAAAATCTGGAAGCATGCATAAGGAACGTGAAATGTTTGACAATTTACCTCAAAGAAATGTGGTATCATGGAATGCAATGATTGCAGGATATGCACAAAATGGTCATCTCGATGAGGGGTTAAGGCTTTTCAACGAAATGCCTCAACGAGATGTGGTCTCATGGAATACAATGATTGCAGGATTTATACAAAATAGTGTTCTAGATGAGGCTATAAGACTATTCAAAGGAATGCCTCAACGAGATGTGATCTCCTGGAATATAATGATTGCAACATGTGCACAAAACGGGGATCTTGATGAAGTTGTAGAGCTTTTCAAAGAAATGCCACGAAGAAGTGTGGTCTCATGGAATACAATGATTGCAGGATATGTACAAAATGGTGTTCTTGACCAGGCTTTGAGGCTTTTCAAAGAGATGCCCCAGCGAGATGTGGTCTCATGGAATATGATGATTGCAGCATATATGCAAAGTGGTGCTCTTGACGAGGCTTTAAGACTTTTCAGAAAAATGCCTCGACGGGATGTGATCTCATGGAATGTCATGATTGCATGATACAGACAAAATGGTTTTCCTAATAAAACTTTAAGGTTTTTTAAAGAAATTCCTCAAAGGAATTTGGTCTCATGGAATGCGATGATCGCAGGATACACACAAAATGGGTTCATTGACAAGGCTTTGGAAACTTTTAATCAAATGCAATTGGAAGGTGTGAAGCCAAACTCCACAACTTTTGTCAGTATCCTCCCAGCCTGTGCTGAGATAGGAGCTTTGCAACATGGTATGGACATCCACCAAAGCATAGTCAATAGTGGATTTTTGTCAAATGGTTTAGTTGGGAGTACCCTAGTGGACATGTATGCAAAATGTGGAAGCATACAAAAGGCACAAAAAGTGTTTGAAAAAATGTCTCCACGAGATGTGGTCTTATGGAATGCGATGATTGCTGGATATGCTATGCATGGGTTTTGCAAAGATGCTCTCGAGCTCTTTGAACTAATGAAGCTCTCTGAAACAAGCCCTGATCATGTTAGCTTTGGTTGTGTTTTATTTGCCTGCAACCATGCAGGTTTAGTGGGGGAGGGATGTAAATACTTTAATTTCATGAATGACTCTTATTGCATTATGCCTACAATAGATCATTATGTATGCATGGTTGATCTTCTTGGCCGTGTAGGCTATCTTGAGGAAGCTCTAAAGTTATCATTAAAATGCCAATTAAACCTGTAATTGTTGTGTGGACGTGTCTGCTTGGTGCTTGTAAGTCACATAAAAATATATAGATTGGAATATTTACAGCAACTCTTCTTTTTGAATTGGATCCTAAAAATGCTACGGCTTATGTGCTCCTGTCAAACATCTATGCGAAGATGGGAAGGTGAGGTGACATTCAAAAGCTATGGGGATTGATGAAAGATCAAGGAATTAAAAAGATGCCTAGATATAGTTGGATTGAAGTCCATAAAATGGTGCATTTTTTTTTTCTGTCGGAGACGAATCACATCCACAAACATAGATCTATGCGAAGTTGGAGAAATTCTCTAAATATTAAGAAGATGGGGTATTTTCTAGAATTTAGATGAGGAAAACATTTTTTCCTATGCCATGAGAGTGAGAGGTTTGCAACTGCATTTGGCTTGTTAAAAACGTTCCCTAGAACAACTACCAGAGTCACCAAGAAGCTTCAAGAATGTTCTGCGTCCAAAACTGGAATTAAATTTTATCCTCGAAATTGATTCAAGATACATTGATGTGAGAGATACAAACTGGTTTTATTATTTCAAATGAGGAAAGTGCTCTTGTGGAGATTACTTGTGAAGCTAAGTGAAGCATTCTATAAACCCAGAATCACACTATGACAAAGTCCATAGTGACAGATTTGCAGTGATAAGAACGGATCGGGTTATATTTTCAGGTTTGCTAAGCTAGATAATGCTATCAACTAAATAATATCATATATATAGGATGCCTTACTGCCTATGAATACTGATTATTTGCATTCTCTAGGTTCAAGAAACCTATAGAACCAAATCACTAAGGTCAACTCACAATATTCAATACAACCAAGTACCAAATGTTTTGTTGCTTTGTCCTTAAAGGGTTGAAGCCAACATATGATTCAAGTGAAAATGAACTTGGGGGTGAAACATTCAGCCTAATTGTTAGAACATGAAGTGTCACAAGTGGAACATGAATTGTATCATCTTCCTTAACAATTCTTAGCCTTCATGGCTTTGAAGCATTATGTGTAAACCTCTTGAATATCAAAACACATATGTAGCTAATGAACAATAAACTATAAAGTATAAACAACCATACATCTCCCTTGAGAGCATGGCATGTATAGAATGCACAGATTAATGAAATTTTCCATTCCAATTATGTTATCTTTCCTATGTGTCATTATCTTAATGTTATTTATAATTTCTAAACAATTATTGAATATTGCTTCCCCATATAGCACATCTCGATTTTCATAATTTAGAATGTTTCCCTTAGAAATCTCTCTATTTAGAGAACAAAAAGAGAGGGGTCGTTTCTGCACCTGTGGGATTGAAACAGTATATGCATAAATGACCCAAATCAAATCTATGTAACTTGAAAATGACCCCCAACTGTGGAGGAATCAGAAATGAAATGAGATGGCATCATTTACACTTCCAACTTCCAGAGGATTCTTCTAGGTCCTAAAAATGCTCCAACATCACCAACAACTATAAATAGAGGTAAAGAGTATGTGTTTAGCATGGAAGGATGTATTTGCAAGTTGAGAATTAGAGAAATTCAGATGTTCATGGTTTGTAGCAGCTTGACAGAGTAGTAGAGGAACAACTATTGTTGTGCACACTTCTTGTACTTGTTATTTCATTAATTCTGTCAAAGGTAGATGACCTTTTGCTGCTAAAGCTTTTTTTTTTTCGTCATGGGGTTTTTTGGATAAATTATTGAGTTATTTTTGTTGAATCATTTAATTTTCAACACATTTATTTCAGATTTTCCAACACATTTATTTCAGATTTTTCAGCCACATTCATCTCTCTTTATATTGTCATTTTTTGGAGCAAGTAGAACATAAGATTTAAATATTTGTGGGTCTTAAATTATTCTATTTTGAGAGCATTCAAATCATTTTATTGTTAGAACGCTTTGATCTTTGTCAATTGTGAAAGTGTATTTTTGTATGACAATTACTAGAGCCCAAAAATTCAAGAGGAAAAACTGTATGCATGAGTAACTAATTGGAAAGAGATATAAGAATTGTGATGAAGAATAAACAATAGTTGAGCCAACACCAAGAGCATATGTAAAGGCAATAAATGAAAAAATGGCACAAGAACAAATTTATGTGGATGACTTGGTGAAAGCTCTTGACAAAGAAAAAATGATACGAAAGAGGAAGATTTATTGAAAGAGCCATTTGAAAATTAGGAAGGAAAAGAACAAACCCCACTTTAGGTAGAAACAAAAATAGAGATTAAAACTTTTGATTGGCAAATTAATGCAGAAATGTTGGATTCATAGATTAAACAATTGGAAATATATTTGAATGTGCATAAGTTAATGAGGCACAAAATATCTTGTTTATACGCCTCCAAATGGAAGGTCATGTTCTTGTATGGTAGAAAAATTACATAGTTAATTGTGAAAAGGGAAAAATCCTACTGTAAGTAGTTGGGAAGAATTTAAAGATTTCATTCATAAAAAAATATATCCCATTGTTCACAAAACTAATCATAAAAAAAGGATGTATTATAGACAAGCAAGTTGGCAATGTGTACATGGTTATACCACAAAGTTTAGAAGGCAAACCATGTGGAATGGCATGGGTTTTAATGAGATGGACATGTTCACGAAGTATCACAAAGAGCTCCACACCAAAATCTAAAGAAGGTTGGCTACCACCAATTCTAAGGACTTAAATCAAGCATGTTTCCAAGCATAGCATGTGGAGGAGGAGAGAGGTGGACAACGGTCTTCCAAGCAAAATAGAAAGAATTCTAAAGGTAATTTGAAGATTAAAAAAGCTAATATTGTTGTACAGTGAAATAAAGATACAAAGAAGCATTGTAGTCATTGCAAAATAGATGGACATATAAATGCTAAGGGTTGGAAATTATATCCAAAGAATAAAAATAAAGATAAATCGGAATGGTAACCACTAAATAAGAGTTTGAAATAGAAAATAATTCAAATGTAGATGACAAGCTTGGTTTCATAGAGACCATCACTAAGGAAAAGGATAAAATTGTAGAGATGAACAAACTTTTTTATCTTCAAACAATTATTAACGAAGGAAAGGGTCCAATTCATTAGCAGATCTTGATTCACAACACAATCTAATATTAGAAGAAATAGTTAAAAGGCTTGGTCTGAAAACATATAAACATCCTCACCCATACCCTTTGAGATGAGTGAAAAGAGGTGTAGAAATATAGGTAACTAGAAGTGCAGATTTTAATTTGGTATGAATGCGCAATTCATCACTAATAAAATAATACAAATGTTCCTATTGATATTTTTGACATAGTGTTTGGTAATCCATATCACATATGTTAGATATGTAATTTTTATGAGAAGTGCAAAAACTACAAATGGGTCAAGGATGGAATCAAAAAATTATCAAAAGGCACCAAAGCAAGGCAAAGGTTGATATGGTAAGCTCTAAAAAAGCCATTAAATTAATTTAAGTTTTTTTACTTTGTTTAAGGATAAGAAAGATGATGGATCGTGAATTTATAGTATGACTAATTCTAAATTGAAAGTCTTGGATGAAGTCTTGTCATATTTTCAAAAGTGTTCAATTGGCCAAAGGGGCTGCGACCAAGAAAGTAGGTGGAGATAATCAATGATGAAGAAGATGCAAATGCTATTCTTATTGATGGTTTTGACATAGTGTTTGGTAGTCTATATCACATATGTTAGAGATGCAATATTCATGAGAAGAGCTAACAAATATAAATGGGTCAAGGATGGAATCAAATATATTATTAGAAGGCACCAAAGCAATGCAAAGGTTGCAACAATAAGCTCCAAGCATATTAATTTAAGAAACCAAGCAAACTATTTACTTTTGTTGAAGGATGAAAAAGATGAAGGATTGGGAATTTCTACAATAACTAATTCTAAAATTGATGGGATTAAAACACAACAAAGGAATAAACCCTGTGCATGTATACCCTAACCGAAGTATACAAATATATTTATAAATAGTCATGTGAAGGTACAACCCGTAAAAGTAGCTAAGGGGATAGTGAATACTGAAAGCTAAAAAAGAAGACTGGAAATTTGCACACAACTCTCTATATGTAAGAGTTGCAAACTGCTCACAATCAACTCATTTGTAATATTACTGTTCCTGTCGCTTGGTGCAGTGTGGATATCCTTACAAAAAAGTTCATATATGACCACATAATGACATGGACTACACCATCAATCTTTGTAAATCTTTGATTACCCATATAGACTTATAGTGATTGCATACTTGGAAATTACATGGTCTTCATATATGTATCCTGAAGGATTAAGTTCAAATGAACAAGTAACTAATAGTTCAAGTATGAAATTATGACAAAATTGCAGCACTCCATCCTGAAGGCTAAAATTTTGGAGCAACAACACAAATGCAAGATCTTGTTCTTTGCACGTAAGAAACCCTGCTAGGTAATTACTTTGTTTCAAGCAGAGGTTCTTGATTTAAGT
Organism: Sequoia sempervirens; assembly: GCA_007258455.2. NCBI lineage: Eukaryota > Viridiplantae > Streptophyta > Pinopsida > Cupressales > Cupressaceae > Sequoia > Sequoia sempervirens. The sequence goes on along the minus strand of VDFB02000003.1, from coordinate 659,813,268 downwards.
AAACAATGTTGTAAGACAATAATATATTATAAGATGGACATGCCCTTGAAGTTCATTGCTCAATTTCAATGTTTTTGGGAAATCACTATGGTTTATTTTTACATTTTTTAGATTATTTCTACATATTCTCATTTTCAATCCACTGTTGCATCCAGATAAACATTTTAAAATTTCATTTTTCTTTCTCTTAAAAATACCAATGATCTTGTCCTCTACATCAATTCATCATTACAAACCCAAAGATATTTCACTCTTTATTTTTATCTTACAAAATCAAACTTGAGAATAAACAAGCCCTAGTTCCAAGGAGTTTGTGCTCACCAGTATCTTTTTGGATTACAGAAATCCTATGCAAATGTTCAATTTTCTTGACAGTATGGCTCTTGTCAAAATTAATTAAGCTTCTTTAAGTATGTTTATTTTTCTCATGCATGATCCATATCCAAACTCAGTAACATACACACCAGATTTGTATCGAAAAATGAAGGTGTACCCTAAATATCCCACAGTATCAAAAGCATAGTTATAATAATTTTAGCTATTTATTGGAAATTCCAAGAAAAGAAAAAAAAACCTGTGGCTGCTGCAAATAGATTCTAGCAGGAAATAGCTTGAATAGAGCTCTGGATGATTTTGAACTTTCTCCCTTAATATCTTCTATTCGAGACATAAAATTATCCTGACAATTGACATGGAAGAAAAATATTTCTTAGCAATATATAAGTTGTAGAAGAATACTTTAAAGCTCCAAGTTTCAAGCGAAATTCAAAACATGAACCAAAGAACCAACATAGAAGTTATACCAAGAATGGCAAGTCTAGTAGAGGTGCAAGACTACTGCTAGATTTTGAAGAAGAATAACTACCAAAACTTCCCTGCAAATTTTTCAAGTGATATGATAAAAAATTGAAGTCAAAAATTTTTGGTTAAAGAACAAAATTTTCTATTAAATGTAACACTAACAAAATTTTGTTAAAAGGGTGAACTTCTATGAGTTCATACCAAAATAATATCAATGCAAAATAGCTCTACACAAATTCAACTACAATCCTTAGGGTAGACACTCATGGAATTGAATACTAAAGCAACTATAGGTGCCTAGTGGAATGCAATAGTGTTATAAGAAATTGCAAACAAACACTAGCTCTAAGGAGTGAAAAATATGACTAGTTTACAGTCTACAAATTGGATGGCTCATTGTGATGAAGAACACATCAACAGAAAGGCACCTAAATCACAACAACAAGAAGACTTCCTATGCATTCAAAGGTATTGAAATGCACAACCACAGATCCTTGCAATTCTAGTATATGGAAACTTGTAAGGACTAAGCTATTAACACATTTTTAAGAAATCACTGTAAGCAATATTTGTACCAAATCAATTTATAGACTCTAATGAACTTTTAAACATATATTACTTGAATAGAATCATTTGACATGCTTTTGTATTAAACTCTTAAGATCCTATTTGGATTTCAGACTAACATAACAATTTTTTTCTCTTCACTTCCATGTTCTTAGTTGTTGTGCAAGAGCCTTCAATGGTAATCTACATAATATTATGTGTTAGGATTCCTTCAAAATTTGTATCTATCACATGCTTTATTGGGGATATGCATCCCATAAGGAATCAATTTTCTGTTGTAATATATAACTATAATGCATTCAAATGCAAGTTGCATAAGTAAGCTCATTACCTTAAGACAATAGAAAGTTGCATATTTGCACATTTGCACATTTGCACATTTGTTCCCTCTAATTGAACATAAACCATTAGATTATTCAAATAGTAGGATTATGAATTAATTATGTATTTATTTAACTGGTATTACTATGAAAAACATAAGATTATCCACTTTATTATTGACAATTTAGTTTGAGAAGGAAAAAAATATAGCGAAGAGGGAAAATGTTGAATTACCTTATCCTTTTGGAAGTCCATTGTATGTGATCCAATAATAACCACCCTTGACTACATTTTGTCAAGTTGTTCCAACTTCTTGTAGTGTTCTAGATTTCCCAACATTGATCTTTCAACATCCTTTATAAAAAGGAGCAGAGGCTCCTTTGATGCTTCGCTACCCAAAAGCTTTCATCCAAAATTGTTGACATAACATAAACAATGGCTCTGAGAAGAAAATTTACTATCTTATCTAAACAACAACCAGGCACTGTTAGGGAAAATCTTAAAGAACTTACACAATAAGGGAATCAAACATAATCTTATTCTCATCCTCGCCAACAGAGTTCTCCAAACGAAGCTCCAATATTGCATGAGAGATTTGTGGGTAGCTATCAAGCAAACAACAAAATATCCCTGAGCGTCCTACAACCACACCATCCTATAGCCTACAAACCCCTATAGAGCTCCACATATGAAACCCATTCATATATGGCTAGTGATGAAATGGCAGGTCTGGGACAGATGAGTAAGGTACATAAATTATATTCCTAATATGATTTTAATCTTTAACATAAATAAAGGGATGCATTTCTCTAGTGTTGAAACTTGCAACTGTAGTAACTCACTAGTAGTAACAAAAGTAAAGTTGCAATCCATGCCCACCAATGTGCTTAAAAAAAGAATTCCATCCTGAATGTTAAGTAATAATTTTCAACCACAGATGAACAGATCAAATCGAACGTTGATATTCTGTGGAACTGGATCACAACTTTAATAAGATGACTACTACATGGTGAACAAATGATTCTTGTGTTTGAAAAAAACTCATTTTGGGAATTTTGGAGATCATTTGACAATATAATTTTAGTCTATAAATATAAACAAAAATAGCTTTGAGCTTATATGCCAATACAAACAAGTAATTTTCACACAATCCTTTTGGAATTTAGACAAAAAACCTTCACTTACAGTTGTAACATGAATCATCCTGACCATGGATAATCTAAGCTTAGAAATTTTTAATCTGGAAATGTTTTTAACTTCTCAACAAGCCAGCAAACTATCAATATCATTTTGTAATTTGTACTGTTAATTACTAATGTGCAAAAGCAAATGAGCTACATACAACTAAAATTCCATTCCATAATGTGAAAAATTTAAGCAAATGCAATGAGTGGGTGTAAAGCCCAAATACTCAACCTTTAATCTATTCACAATAAACTAAATTTGAAAATATCAGGGTTTAATGACTTACTTAGATGGTTGTATCTCACTAAATTGGAGAAGTAAAAGGTCAATAACAGAGAGGAAGAGTTTGGGGAAGCAAAGCCATTGCCAACGTCCTAGCCTGCTTGCGCCAAATAGAAATTGCCATTCACCACCTATGCCAGCATATACTCTACCTTTGCAAGCATCATCCCTACGTGAAAATGGGAGCTTTGAAACAGGGTATGGACATCCGTAAATGCTATTGTATACTCAACTCTGTAGGGTAAAATATGTCACAATGTCAAAACCTAAATGTGCACATTATTAGGAACTTGGCGGTAATTTTCGTTTTAATAAACATACTCTAAAACCATTGTTGCAGCTCACCAAATCGGAGAAGTGAAAGGTATTGGAGGAGGGGGAAGCAATAGTGGTGGGAAAATGATGAATGTTTAAGATTTGTTAATATAATAAATATTACTTTAGTTAGTAACTATTTTCCTTTCTTATTTTTTTTGTATTATATGCATTTATGTTCTAGCTTTTTTATTTTTTCTAGGGTTTTTTCTCTCTTTGCTTTATTTTTTTATTTTTTTATCTACATGCCTTAACATACATGCTATATTAAATTTTTTTCAAATTTCATTTTTTTGCTTTTTTATTTATAAATTTATTCTTTATAAATATGCTAATAGATATAAAAATTTTAAGTTAGTTTTCTATTTTGTCTCCTTTTACTTGTCTAATTAATTTTCTTTTTTCACCTTTTTTTTCCCTTGTATTGTTTTGGTCTATTCTATTTCCTTCTTTTCTCTTAATTGGTTCCAACATTTTGTTGCATGTTTTGACTTTCTTTTGGTTCTTTTTATTGTTCATTTTAAATTAAATTAATTTTTTTTTGTCTTGTCTTCATTGGTCATTGTGCAACCTCCCCTGCTCTTGTTTCTCTATTTAGATTGTTCTTGGTCCGCAACTAACCACTTTTCTCCTTGAGCTCTTTCACCCTGATGATGGATCATGAAGTGTGATCCGAAACATTGATGCAAAAAACTCTCACACAATCAAATCCAGAAATGGCGCAACATTAAATATAATTAATATATTATCTATATTTAATATAATAGTAATAAGATTAAATTATATATAATATAATTATATTTATTATTATATTTAATAGTATATATAGGTAATATTATTATTATATATTGTATTCTATAATAAAAAATATCAAATATAAATATAAAATTATTATAATTAATAATTAATATATAAAAAAAATGATAGTTTAATTGATCTTTGGAGAGATTAGGAAACATAAAGAGAGATCAAGGGGGAGACAATTTTATATAGAGAGGGAATATATACTAATGTCACTTGCACCTAAAGGAGGTTCAAGGATTGCGCTGATAGAAAATTATATGTTAATATGTTAGAGAGTATGTGTTTGTGCATGGATGTGATACAAATTCTAGTTGCATGTGGCTAGCTTAAAAAATTAATAATAAGTGCTAAATAATGGAATGAAATAAATTTAGACAAATCTAGATTAGGGTCCCTAATATACTTCACACTCTTGGGTTTAGGTGTGGTGAAGTGAGGGCTCCCTAAAATGCTTCATCTTTGACCCCATCATGCTAGACTATGGGAATAACACTATTGATTCTTGATTCCTTAAATGATCCATTCAAATAGATTGAAATAATTGATAATATATATGTATTATTTAAATGAAAGTGTCTGCAAGATAGCCCTCAAAATTATGCAATTGGATAGTCTAAATCATATTTTATTAGTGAAATTGACCACAATTGCTCTTTGATACATTTGACATGATAACACAAGAGGAAAATCAAACTGACTTCAAATCATAGTTAAAAACATTAACGATTCATTAACATAATGAGTAATAAAAGTTAAAGAATGTAAATGTTAATTTTTTTTATAAAATATGTGAAGACCTTAAGACTACACCGAGAGGCAATGCCTTCCACATGATAGGTATTTTTGGTGCACCAAGCAACCTAGGCTGCCAAATGGCCCGCTTAGGTAGGGGTCCCATGAGGGGGGCTTAAACTCTATGGATTATGATCAAATTCAAAAGAAAAAAGAATAGAGGAGTAATAGTCATTTATTTAGTCATTAATTTAGCCATATATTTAGTCATTTTTATTTGCCTAATATTAGTCATTTATTTAGTTATTTAGTTGTGATTTTACCCAATGACCAAATTAGTCACTTATAAATGACCAAATTAATCACTTACAAATGACCAAATTAGTCATTTATTTTCAAAATACTACTAGTGTTAGTCACGTGACTAAAATTTTTAGTCATGTGACTAAAAGTTTTAGTCACGTAGTCATTTATTTGCCAAATTCTACTAGTGTTTGGTCAGATTTTTGCTCTTTTTTTTTTCAATTTGGGAAAAGGATTGGGGACTTGAACCTAAGCTTTGGACTTGGTTTGACCTGTAAGTTGAAGGTCTTGGCAATGCCATAAGAAAATAGTGACTTTGGGCATATGTCAGAAGACTTTTTTTGCAGAATTTTTTGACAAAATTAAAACCCATTATAGATGAGACGGTGTAGTATTAAATATATATATTTTACAATTGGATTATTTTTTCTATTTTTCAATTAATTTCTAATGAAACAAGTCCATAAACTTGAATTATTAGGGGTTTTTAGTATTTTAATAACTTTTATTAACATAATTTTTTGAAAAATAAATTATACGAAAACGTTCTTCAAAGAATTCTTTTCAATTTAAAAAAAAATCAAAAAATGATAAGTTTAGGTCCATCTTATAGATGATGTACATGATGATTTTTCAAAACACCAAATATGGCTACTAAAAAATTAACAAAAAAATATGTTTAATAAAAAATTACAAAAAAATATGAAAAACATGCTTTAATGAGTTACAAATATTTTCCCCAAAGGATTTAGAAAAATATGATTATTTAGGTCAAAATATGGATGACGTACATGTGCATGATATGGTAAAAAAAAGTGACTTTTAAATAGTGGTTTTTAGAAATACCTATTGAAAATCAATTTGTATCATTTGAGTATTGAAATAAATTACATATTTAGAAACTAGACTTCGAGTACTACATTTTATGATGTGTTTTATCACTTGTCAAATCACAGAAATAATTCTCAAAAACATTAGATCAACCAAAAATTAGAAACTTGCAAACTTATCCAACAAACTGCCATAAAAAACTAGAAAGTTTAAAAACAAAGTCACTACTGTCATTTTGGTTGCTTCTATTCTAGCATATTATCATTGCTATACTAAATTTTGACTGCTTATGTCTAAAGTTACAACTATTTTCCTCTTTGTTTACTAGTCACATAATATACATAGAATGCTATTGCCATATTTTTCACAGTCGTCCTAAACAAAACCGTAGTTGTTCTAACAACATTACCACTACTGTCTAAAAATATTAACGCAATTGACCTAAATTTGCTTGCTATTATTCATATAAATGTTATTGCTAGCACTATTGCATGACAATTACTATCCAAACTTTGGCCACTACTGTCTCAGAGCATTTACCATAGTTGTCTTATTTTTCACTACTTCTATCAAAATTGTTGCTATTGTCCTCTTTGTTTACGAGTTTGTGCAAGATCATGGGGGTCCAAAAAGTGGCGATGTGAAAAAAGGAATTTTTAACTTGCTCAAAAACATGAAAATTTATTTTGACTTTATCTAGGATTGGGTAGAAAGTACATAGTGTTAAAGCAAAAACCAGATCGAAATAGATATCCGTTTCTAACAGATATCCGTTTCGAAACGAATATTAGTTTCTAAATGGAAATCCGTTACGAAACATATATTTGTTTCATAACAAATATTTGTTATGTTTAGGTCAATTTTTTTTTAATTTGGTTGGGTTCAGGGCCGACCACTTATTTAATTTAATATATTATAATAATTTTTTAATATAATTATAATAATGTTTTAATATAGCATGGATATTTAATATATTATATTATAATTCTTGTAGACACGTAAAATATACTAATTGACATCGTGCATTCGATCCTGACTTACTAACATTATTTCTTCCTAAATCATCCCTTAGTCTAACCATTTAATCAAATTCCACTATCTGATTAAATTCATCAATATTCATCTCTTAAATAAATAAATCATTTTATCTAGTTAAGTCAATCTCTTTTGCTAATTAAATCAATCCATCTGATCTAATTATCCCTATTTAATTAAATAATCAATTTATTTGATTAAATCTCTAAAGTCTATCCATTAAATTAAATAAATTAAAACCTTATTTGATTTAATCTAACACCATCCCTTTTAATTAAATAAATTAAAAATCCTTATTTAATTAGTCTCTTATCATATTCCTCTCTTATTTGATTTAAATAAATCCATAAATCTAAGTCAAATAAGTCACATCATCTAATCTCTCTCATTAAATTAATTAACCTTGATTAATTTAATCTCATCTCATGTCACATCCTCTCTAGATAATGCAAGTTGCACATGAAAATAGATTTAATTCATTTATTAAATCTCTATTTTCCTCACAAGGCATCTTTTGGAATATTCTCTCAATTTGAATTCAAAAATTCCAAGCCAACATGTAGATCCAACAAGGCATTTAAAATCTCTTACATGTCCTTTTCCTTGAGCCAAGTGGCATTTATTGCATTTTCCCTTCCCTCTTGCATGCCATTTCAACAAATTTGAATTTCAAATATTGGCATTTATTGGCACAAACCCCAAATCTTGCACATCCTCCATCCATTCATAGCTTGACAAGTGGCATCATATCATTGGATGAATGTTAGTCCCACATTGTTCAAATTTGGACATTCATCCATCTAAGAATTCTATAAATAAAGAGCTCATATCGTCATTTCATCATCCACAATCTAAACAAAGTTACCATGCTCAAATATCTCTTGAATTTTATCCATTATCATTGAATCATAGCTAGGTTTTGTAGATTTTTGGCTTGGAGTTCTCATCTTTCATCAAAGTGGATCAATATCATCTTCAACATTCGAAGCTTGCATCATAGGAATTGGGAAAGGGCCAATTTTCACATCAAATTGACACCAATTCCCCCATGGGCTCATCAGTTTGCACATCTAATTAGGATTTAATCTTTGTTTGTCATTTTCATTGTGTTTTTCATTGTTTTCTTTCCTATTTTGAATTTGTAAATGGATTTCATGGGGAATCCTTGTTTTAGCTTGCAAATCCTTGTTTAACTCGTTTACTCATGTTGTTTTGCAGGTATTAGGAAAAGGGTTCGCACAATTCTTATATAATATTATAATATATTAAATATAATATTACATTTATTATATTATATGATTACATAATATTATATTATTATATAATATTATATAATATTTTTTTGGGTACATAAATATTGTAATTGTATTGATTTTCAAAAAGAGATTACATTCTTAGTAGACATCAAGTTTCTAATGCTTTGTTAGCATGAGTTGCTCGCAAGTTTTTTTGAAACTACTCTCCAGACCAAACACATATTCTAGAAAAAACCAGACATACAAACCCCTTGTTATAATCACATGGTAGTGTCATTACCACCCCACCCAAGATATCGAGAGTACATCAAACCCAAAGACAGTCACAACCACCATACCAAAACACAAAGCAAAGAGTCATCACCACTACTGGACCAAAACATAGACTAGAGACCCGTCGCTACAACCAGACCACCCAAAACCAACACCAAGAGAAACATTATGCTTCAGGCTTCAAACTCGATTCCTTTAGCCACCAAATATTTGTGAAAGTGCCACCTCCAATTGACTCCTCTTGTCAGCTCTAGATATAGGTGATGTTTAAGGAATATGAGCCCACACCTTGCTTGTTGTTGATGGTCATCCAAAGCCTCTCGTTCCAGGTCTAGAAAAAAGGGATATCACTTCATGTACACCCCCAAAATAAGTGCCCTATGCACGTCTCTCATAAATGGGATCCCGACACCCAATTATGCTATGATGATTGTGTTTGCTACACCCCAAGTAGATTCGCCATCATTAGCTTATGAGCCATCAACAAGGTGATGACCTCAAGGACTTCTAGTTCTAGAAGAGATGCCACAAATCTTAACACTATATCAACATTCATGTGGTAGCGTTCTATTGCCACCATATACTTGTTAGCCTATTTTCACCTTTGGCTTAAAGTAGCCTTCACTAGGTTTCTCATGTTGATTAAGAGTCTTGTTTATGCCCTAGGGTCTTCAAATGTTGAATAAAATAAGCATACAAAGGAAAAATTCAGGAAAAATACTCTAGCCTACTATGAAGGAGATGTAACATCGGTTCTTGAACAAAAGGGACAACTTTGTGGATTAAGGGTGATCCTCTTGGCCGCTGTGATGTCACACTAGCTAATCAAGTATGATTGAGATGTTAAACCGATCTATCAAAATGGAAGGACGCTTGTTGTTTTGAGGGAGGTTGTTTCTTTTGTGTATAGGAGTATGGTTACAAAGTGATGAATCTTGGTTGTCAAAGTGGGCCACCCTGGAGGAACTCCAAATTCTAGTGATGGTCACCCAGTGTTAAATGTAGTGAGCCAACATATATGGTAGCATTAGAAAGAAGTAACTACATGAGACCTTTGAAAAAAATATTACAAAAAAGAAGCATTGGAGAAAAAAGGGAGTTATTATAGTGTATGCATACATGTTTTGGGATTGGGTTTTCTACAATTTATTACTCTAGATTTGGAGTAGATGATAAACAAAGGAAAAAAACTCAAGTACATTTAAGTTAATTCCTTTGAGAATCCATTCTGATGTGGAAATGTGTTGCTTTCTTTGGTGGTGATTCTCAGATTGATGGTAAAGTCAAAGTTTAGAGTTATTTCTGAGCACTCACAAGGACCTTTAGCATAATAAGTGGTTATTTGAAATTGCAGGATGTGGTTATCACAGAGTAACTTTTACATAGTGTGATGGTGGATGTTTCATTCTTCTTTCAACTAGAAGCTTGGTCTATTTGTAGGGGTTTTGTTGTGAGGCTGAACATAGACATGTTTTCTTTTCAAATAAGTGACAACAATTTGAGGTAATCAATGCATTGACAATAGAAAACTAGATTCTGTTAAAGAACAAAATGCAATGATAAGGATAGTTTGAAGAATCAATTTCAATAGTGAGGTATTTCAAGGGATTTTATTCCATGATTCTAGTGATAGTTTAAAAAAAAACATGCTATACATAGACAGTTTACAGAGATCATGATTGTCTACTAACAGTTTGTATGAGTGAACAAGGATCCAATTGTTGCACCAAGATGGAAACATATATTCACCGAGTATCGATGCATTTCTTAGGAAAATGGGATTTATAATGGTTGGAGATATGCATGAGAGAGGATTAAAGTTATCAAGTGAATAACCCTAAAGGCTGTGAAATAAAAAATTAAAGAGAGCATTCACTACAAATATAACCAATGGAGGGAACTAAAAATAAGTCACAAGAAATTCAAATCAACACCAAAGTTCCAAGAATTTAGTAAAGTAAGTCTCTTATTTCTCTTGTTTTTTCTAAAGAACCATAGAGGCAGCTTTCATATTTAAAAAAAATGAAGAGGAAAGAAATGTATTAAGCTTGATACAATTCTACCAAAGTTGGGTTTAATTTTTATAGACATGGTTGGGGAATGGATATAGATGAGTTAAAGAAAATATAAAATGCAACATTATTTAGGCATGGTTAACCTTCTTGTTCATATTGGGAATCTCAATGAGGTGGTGAGTGTCATAAAAAATGGAGTCAAAACATATGGGAAAATGCTACCACTTTATCAGAGGGCCTTACATGGAATTGATGCTTTTTTTAGATGGTGAATTGTTAGGGTTTCATCTTTGCTAATCTTGGTAGGTATCTCAAGCGTGGATCTAGCATAGATCCGGACATGGAAGGATTCATTGTTAAGCAAGACAAAGGGATCTAAACTTGAATTTTTGAAGATAAATGAAGAGTTGTCATTCGCAGGTATTTGAAGTGTGGATGTAGCATTTGAGTGCACATAGAAAGGGTATTCAGTTGCATAGTCCTTACTGCTAGATTTCTTGATGTGTGGTGACAAATATGTTGTGTTTCACGAGCTCAAAAAAGATAAAGGGTAGCATAAAAAATGAAATAGAGTGAGGAGCTTTTCGATGAAAAAATGCAAATATGAGTAGTCTCAGAGCAAGGGGATCAAGCATTCAGGATATTGATATTGCGTAAAGGTTTTGGGTCTGTGAGCATGAATCTACTTGTGCTAGTTGTATCTCTAGCTTCGAGACAAGATTTTATCCATTTCATCAAAAGATGAGGAGGTTGCTTACTATGGATGATGTCGATCATCCTACTATGCTCATTCCTAGTTGTAGTCATGTTCATGGTCTCCTAGCTATCATTCTTCACCATCAGAATGGAGGATGTATCATTGGATGACATTTTGTAGCCTATGAAATATGAAAGGGTCTTCAAGAGGAATGCTAGACATCATTTGAGACAAGATTACTGGATATGCATAGTGTGAATTCGTGGCCTCTTTTCGTGTCCTTTATGCTTCTACTAAAATTTGAGACATATGTTCAAAGAAGTTGCCCGTATGCGAGATGTTTTAAGGTCGAAAAAAGATGAGGAACCAAAACTCTATTTACAGAGTTTGTTAAAAAGAGGAAGGGGGCATATATGTGAGGAAAAAGTGTATCAAAAATGAAAATCATGCTTCCACATCATGGCACAAGGCACTCATAATTGCAGACGGTAATGTTAGTTTCAATGAGAAAGATCACTGTGCAAAAGTTATTTACCAAGGTGATCGGACAAGAGAACATATTGTTTGAAATTCTGGTTTAGAGTTTGCTCTTTATGAGCATTCTTGGTCTATGCCAAGCAATCTTTGTAACCATGTTATTAATATTGGAATGGTTTAAATTGTCTAGAATTGAAGATTATGTGCATTGAGTAGGCAGAACTAGTCGAGTTGATGCTACAGGTTTAGTATAAACATTGTTTTTAGACCATGATGCCAAATATGCACAAGATCTTGTAGAGATGCTTTAGGTTTTTTGTCAAAGGGTTCCTCCAAAATTAAGGGAAATGGTTGTTCGCTTTGGTTAAAACAGGGGATGTGTTGGTTTTGTTAAACCACAACAAACTTCAAAGAACAGATGTTGTTGCGGGCATTAGAGTTAAAAACATGGTGTTCCCTTTATCATTACCTATATATAGATATCATTAATCATGCCTACTACAAAGAATTACTGAGAATGGTCTTGAGAATGAAATCTTGAGAGCTTGAAAGTGAAATCTCACAGTGTGTGAAATAGATTTATTCTGATGTAATGTTTCTATTTTCTGAGAGACTTTGAACTTATGATTGCTCAAACTGTAGTCAAGGATTGATTTACTATTGATAGTAAATGTGTGACCATCATAGTTGATATAGAGCTCGTGAACTTTGATATATGAATGGTGATATCATGAATGCAAATGCAATGGAATATGACAAATTCATTGCCAAAAATTCACCGAAGGAAAATTCATTGCCAACAATTCATTGTGCAAGAATTCATTGCTATGAAAAATTCATTGCCAAGTAAAATTCACCGCTAGCAATTCATGTGGCAAAAAATTAACCACATTAATATTTTTATTTTTATTATCATAAATCAAAGTTTTCAAAATATATATTAAAAAATATTAGTGTGATTAATTTTTGGCCTTGGGGAATTGTTGGCGGTGAATTTTTCATGGTGGTGAATTTTCCCATGGTGAGTTACTAGTGGTGAATTTTCCATCGATGAATTACTGGCGGTGAATTTTCCTAAAGCCAAATGAAATAATGGTTTTGGGAGACCAGGGGTTGTAGTACTAAAGCCCCAATAATATGGCACAATTACACTATCAAAAACCTATTGGTACTCAAACCAAGTCAAAGTAATTATTCTTCAATGTCTAGAAGGAGTCTAGAGCTGAGAAAATTCCTTATCCTATGTTGACAGAGTAAAAGGCGGTTGCAGAGATATAGGAAACATGTCCTATATTTTTGAAGCAAGAAGTTTGAAGAGTAATGACCAAAAATAGATGTGGCAACATAATTATCACAAATTGAAAGAGTTGGACAACCTCATTCCTCTATGCCTTGCTGAAGGAATTGTCGAGTTTTCAAAGGAGTCAAAATAGGGAAGTTTGTTTTTTAGTGCCAAGAGTAAGGATGAGTCTTTAGTTCTTTGGATTCTGTCCTATTTTTCCTCCAACATAGGATAGAAAAGAGAAACTTAGTCTCATTGTAAGTTAGTTCTTGTTGTTTACCAACTGCATACTATAACTTTTATGAGTTCTTTCAAGCATGACTAATATTGTAACTCATTTCTAGACTTGTACAAGTTGTAAAAAACACCTTTTATCAATAAAATTAGTTGATTTTACCTTCTCAAAGCTTGTTTCATTGTGTGCAAAGTGAAGAATGATGAATGCACTTGTGAAATATTATGTTCTTCCTCTTATGTATGTCTCTTTCAACACCTTTAGTCAAGATAGATCATATCTTCTATGCATGCCATGTGATTGTGTCAAGGATAGAAGCAATGACAAGTTGTGCAATCTTCTTTCCTTCTTGAGTTGTGAGTGTCCCACCTTTATATGAAACACTTATGCATAGGTATGATGAAATTTTGAGTTGTGTTATGCTACAATTGAAGCATTGAGAAATTATGTGTGTCAAACAAGTTATAGTTATGAGAAAACAATTTGGTACTGCATCACCTAGTTAGCTTTATTTAATCATTTTCAGGCATTTTAAGTTATTTTAAGTCTCCTTCTTACCCTTATCCTTCAAAATAAGTAGGACTGATCAAGTTCTAGGTGATCAAGCAAGAGGAACCAACCTTCTCTAGAGGTTTATTCCAAGTTTTAGGCAACCCACAGGTATAGGAATGTTCCCATGTATCAAAAGGTAGCTAAGTTGATAGCTTAGCACTAGGGTGCATACTTTGTTGATAACAGTTTTTGGCATGACCTTTAGCATAATAAGTGGTTATTTGAAATTGCAGGATGAGGTTATCACAAAGTAACTTTTACATAATGTGATGGTGGATGTTTCATTCTTCTTTTAGCTAGAAGCTTGGTCTGTTTGCAAGGGTTTTGTTGTGAGGCTCAACATAAACATGTGTTTTTTTCAAATAAGTGACAACAATTTGAGGTAATCAATGCATGACAATAGAAAAATGGAGTCTATTAAAGAACAAAATGTAATGACAGAGGATAGTTTCAAGAATCACTGTCAATAGTGAGGTCTTTCAAGGGTTTTTATTCGATGGAGCTAGTGACAGTTTAAAAAAAACATGTTATACATAGGCAATTTACAGAGATCGTGATTGTCTACTAACAATTTGTATGAGTGAACAAATATCTAATTGATGTACCAAGATGGAAACATGTATTCACTGAGTATCGATGCATTGCTTAGGAAAATGGGATTTGTAATGGTTGGAAATATGCAAGATGAATGATTAAAGTTATCAAGTGAATAACCCTAAAGGTTGTGAAATAAAAAATTGAAGAGAGCATGCACTATGGATATAACCAATGGAGGAAACTAAAAATAAGTGACAAGAAATTCAAATCAAACACCAAAGTTCCAGGAATTTAATAAAGGAAGTCTCTTATTTCTCTTGTTTTGTTTAAAGAACCATAGAGACAACTTTCAGATTTAAAAAAAATGAAGAGGAAAGCAATATATTAAGCTTGATACAATTCTGCCAAAGTTGGGTTTAATTTTTGTAGACATGGTTAGGGAATGGATACAGATGAGTTAAATAAAATTTGGCATGCAACATTGCTCAGGCATGGTTAACCTTCTTGGTCATATTGGGCATCTCAATGAGGCAATGAGTGTCGTAAAAAATGGAGTCAAAACATATGGGAAATTGCTACCACTTTATCAGAGGGTTGTACATGGATTTGATGCTTTTTCTAGATGGTGAATTGTTAGGGTTTCATCTTTGCTAATATTTGCAGGTATCTCAAGTGTGGGGCTGGCATAGGGATGCATGTGGAAGGATTCATTGTTAAGCATGAAAAAGGGATCTTAACTCGACTTTCTGAAGATAAATGAAGAGTTGTCATTCAAAGGTGTCTCAAGTGTGAATGTAGCATTTGAGTGCACATGGAAAGGGTATTCAGTTACATAGCCCTTACTGGCAGATGTCTTGATGTGTGGCGATAGCTATGTTGTGTGTCATGAGCTCAAAAAAGATAAAGGGTCCCATAGAAAATGAAACATAATGAGGAGCTTCTCGATGAAAAAATGCAAATATGAGAAATCTCATAGCAAGGGTATCAAGCATTAAGGACAATGATATTGTGTAAAGGTTTCGGGTCTGTGAGCATGACTCTACTTGTGCTAGTCATATCTCTAGCTTTGAGACAAGATTTTATCCATTTCATTGAAATGTGAGGAGGTTGCTTACTATGGATGATGCTGATCACCCTACTATGCTCATTCTTAGTTGCAATCACATTCATGGTCTCCTTGTTGTTGTTCTTCACCATCAGAATGGAGTATGTATTACTGTATGATGTTTTGTAGCCTATGAAATACCAAAGGGTCATCAAGAGCAATGTTATACATCATTCGAGACATGATTACTAGATATGCACAGTGTGAATGTGTGGCCTCTGCTAGTGTCCTTTATTCTTCTACCAAAATGTGAGACATAGGTTCAATGAAGTTTCCTGTATGCGAGATTCTTTAAGGTTGATAGAAGATGAGGAACCAACACTCTATTTATAGAGTTTGTTAAAAAGAGGAAGGTGTGCATATATGTGAGGAAAAAGTGTATCAGAAATGAAAATCATGCTTCCACATCATGGTGCAAGGCACTCCTAATTGCAGACAGTAATGTTGTTTTTAATGAGAAAGATCACTGTGCAAAAGTTATTAACTAGGGTGATCAGACAAGAGCACATATTGTTTGATATTCTGGTTCAAAGTTTTCTCTTTATGATCATTCTTGGTCTATGTCAAGCAATCTTTGTAAACGTGTTATTAAGAATGGCGTGGTTTAAATTGTCTAGCATTAAAGATTATGTGCATTAAGTAGGAATAATTGGCTGAGTTGGTGCTACAGGCTTATCATAAACATTATTTTTAGACCATGATTCCAAATATGCACAAGATCCTATAGAGGTGCTTCAGGTTGCTGATCAAAGGGTTCCTCCAAAATTAAGAGAAATGGCTGCTTTCTCTAGTTATAATAGGGGATTTGTTGGTTTTGTTAAACTGTAATAAACATCAAACAAAAAATGTTGTTGTCGGGCATTGGAGTTAAAAACATGGTGTTCCCTTTATCATTAACTATAGATAGATACCATAGATCATGCCTACTACAAGGAATTACTGAGAATGGTCTTGAAAATGAAATCTTCAGAGCTTGAAAGTGAAATCTCATAGTGTGTGAAATAAATTTCTTTTGATGTAATGTTTCTATTTTCTGAGAGACCTTGAACTTATGATTGCTCAAACTGCAATCAAGGATTGATTCTATTGATAGTAAATGTGTGACCACCATAGTTGATATGGAGCTTGTGAAATTTGATATATGAATGGTGATATCATGAATGCAAATGCAATAATGGTTTTGGGAGACCAGGGGTTACAGGAAAGCCCCAACAATATGGAATGAGTACATTATCCAAAACCTATTGGTACTCAAATGAAGTCAAATTAATTAGTCTTCAATGTCTAGGAGTCTAGAGCTGAGAAAATTCCTTATCCTATGTTGACAGAGTAAAAGGCGGTTGGAGAGATATAGGAAACATGTCCTATATTTTTGAAGCAAGAAGTTTTAAGAGTAATGACCAAAAGAAGATGTGGAAACCTCATTTTCACAAATTGAAAGAGTCAGAAAACCTCATTCCTCTATGCCTTGCTGAAGGAATTGTTGAGTTTTCAAAGGAGTCAAAGTAGGGAAGTTTTTTTTTTCAGTGCTAAGAGCAAGGATGAGTCTTTAGGTCTTTGGATTCTATCCTATTTTTCCTCCAACGAAGTATAGAAAAGAGAAACTTAGTCGAGCATTGTAAGTTAGTTCTTATTGTTTACGAGTTGCATACTATAACTTTTATGAGTTCTTTCAAGCATGAACAATATTGTAACTCATTTTCGGACTTGTACATGCTGTAAAAAACACCTTTTATCAATAAAAGTTAATTGATTTTACCTTCTCAAAGCTTTTTTCATTGTATGCAATGTGAAGAATGATGAATGCACTTGTGAAATCTTATGTGCTTCCTCTTATGTATGTCTCTTTCAACACCTTTAGTCAAGATAGATCATATCTTCTATGCAGGTCATATGATTGTGTCAAGGATAGAAGCAACAACAATTTGTGAAATCTTCTTTCCTTCTTGAGTTGTGAGTGTCCCACCTTTATATGAAACACTTATGCATAGGTATGATGAAATTTTGAGTTGTGTTATGCTACAAATAAATCATTGAGCAATTGTGTGTGTCAAACAAGTTATAGGTATGATAAAACAATTTTGTGCATCACTTAGTTAGTTGTAGTTAATCATTTTTAGTCTCCTTCTTACCCTTTTCCTTAAAAATAAGTAGGATTGATCAATTTCTAGGTGATCAAGCAAGAGGAACCAACTTTCTCTGGAGGTTCATTCCAAGTTTTAGGCAACCCACATGTGTAGGAATCTTCCCATGTATCAATAGGTAGCTAAGTTGATAGTTTAGCACTAGGGTACATACTTTTTTGATAGCAATACTCACTTCCCAGAAGTAGCTGAGCTGCCCCTGACACCAAGGGATCCTAGTCCCTAAAAATATATTTTAATATGTTATAAGAGATACACCTATAAAAGGCCTATAGCTTGTGTGTTTCTAGTAAACATATGTGCATCTCCATGGCAACCCGTTGTAGAGATGAGGTGGTGCCAAATGAGGGATTAAGCTATGTTTATAGAAATAAACATACCCATAATCAGTGTGAGGTGTTGTCACTTCTGACCACCTTAAATTTTTACCATTTATTCATATCCCGCCACCGATTCTTTCTTCAAATTGAAAGCACGAATGTGCACCTGAATTTATTGATCATTCACTTAGTACTACACTGCTTAACTACACCAACCATGCACAAATTTCCTAAGCTTCGACCTCACCAACACATCTGTCTGCCATCACCCTAGCTATTGTAGTGCCAACGTTTCTAATCCTCTTGCGAGGATTCAAATTTTATTATTTTCTTGTGTCCATCAACTCCTTCATTTGCTAATTTGTCTACTTCTGTATTAGCTTCCCTATAGATGTGGCGAACTTCAAAAGAATCAAAGCTCTACAAAGCTTTGATTGCTTCATCTAGGAGAGGTTGAAGCTTCCAATTTAGCAATATTCTCGTCTTCAATTCTTGAATTATGATAATAGAGTTCCCTTCAATCACCACCTTCTTTATTCCAAGATCCTTACTTAAAACAAGCCCCCAAGAAGGGCCTATAACTCAGTGATAGTATTGGTGTCTTTTGGGAGTGATATTGAGCGGATGGAAATCATTCTTCCCTAGCTATTTTTGATGATGTATCCAACCTTAGAGGCCCTTGGGTTTCCCCTAGAGACCCCATCAGAATTCATCTTGTTCCATCTAACTTGAGGGGGTTTCCAAACTGCCACGTTGCACTTTAGCTTTTCCATCTCTAGCTTGAACTCTCCTTCTTGCAGAACCTTTAGACCATGCCACTCTTTTCGCATTTGAGCATCCCACTCCAAAAAGCAGAGGTCTTTGTCACTTTTGTTTGCCACCCTAAAATTTACCACCTCCACAATTGCAGCCTCCAGATGATTGATGAAATTTGGAAGGCTATTCTCTGTGTCTCCTCTCCTTCCAAATTTCCCACACCAGTAAAGAGGGACACACTTTCCAAAGTACACCATAAAATGAATTCTTCTTGAGGATAGGCCAAGAAGAAAGATGGATAGAATATCATTTGGAAAGACCCCTGACCAACTGAGCTTGACACATGTTCATCTCCAACAAGCCTATGCGAAGGGGTAGCAGGCAAATATGTGATTAGCATCTTCCTCCTCCCTCTTACATAGTACACACCGTGTTGGTTTTTCAAAACCCATTTTGCGGAATTTATTTGCAGTGAGCACCTTGTTTTAGATTTCCACCCACACAAAAGTTCCTACCTTGGGAAATCAAACTTTACTCCAACATAAATCCAATGGTAAGGTTGACTTCCCTTCCTTGACAAATAGAGCCGCATAACCTTCCTTTTCCTTATATGCCCCTGAGGTTGACCCAACCCAAACCAACCTATCTTTGCACAATCTGATTGTTATCCTCCTTTTTTTCCAAGATGGCCGCCAAGGCCTATCTGTCCACTTGAGGGATGGGAAATTTCCTAAGATCCTTCCATGTCCATACTAGATTCCCATCAATCCGCTGCTCTGATAGATAATACCTTAAGTATATGATTCACTATTAATTAGAAGAAATACTATGATTCCTTCACACTGAACAAGAAATATTTAAGTAAAAATCTGCCCTGAATCAAGCATAAGGAGCAGTATGACAATATTCAAAAGAAAATATTGTTGTCCAATAGACCATAATATCGAGCTATTAACCATCTCCTAATGGTCAAGATCATCATATTTATATTTCAATTTTCTAACTACGTACTTTACTGTTTATTACCGTGCATGCAAGGATACTCCACATGCTAACCTTGATTTTATTTCTACATGGTTTTTCCATCCACCGTCCTCATTAAACAAGGTTGGCTTCACAGCAAGACAACTTGCATTCATTCAAGACTTAAAAACAAAGAACACAACCCTTCCATTTGAAGTTTTCATCCCATTTTAATATTAGGGATTCAATATGAAATACAAGAAAATACAACATACATAGGGGTCTTTTACTTCCCCTGGATCATAATCAATCCCAATAATGTAAAGGAGAAACCACTTATATAGTCATCAGATTAATTCTAATAGCCCTATGGGCTTAACATTTTAAATATAACATAGGTTTATGTCTGGCTCTTGAAGCATTATGATCCTCAACATTTGCCAGGCTGGTAAACAATCTTATGAAAGAAATCTATAGGGTTATAAACCTCTTCTAAGGGAATCCTTAATAGATTCCCACCATAGTTTATTCACAGTGAGATATATGTAAAAAAAATTGGTGCCAAGTATACAAATGCCATCTTATGGCATGCTTATGAGTGCGGCCTCAAGGAAGAGCCACCTAAGATTTTCACTCAAGGCTCGGATTAGCTCATAGAGCTGCATGGCTTCCTAAGAATGATCTTATACACATAATGCACCAAGTGACCCAACAAGGTCAACATCATGCCATTCGACTAGTGCAGGGGCACCCACACCTAATGGTAAAAGTAAATGAGCCTTGTAGGGACAATATGTTGTTTTGAAGGTCTTTTGATCAAAATGCAACAAGGAAGTTGCAAAATATGTAAAAACAAGAATGTTATCAAAGTTGCCATCTCATGTCAAGGTGGAAAAGGAAGATTTCTTAGTGTTTTCATGTAAGAGGTCTTAAATAAGGTCTAAAAGACCATATTATATCTATTTAGAGTTGTGTTAGGTCCTAAAGGTCCATTAGTGGAAATAATGTAAAAGTTTGCAATTAAGAGTCAATTAGGTGCAGTGATTAGTTGAAGGCGTTGGTTAAAGGTAGTTTTTTTTTTAAATGATTTAAAAAGGCCTTCCAAGGCTTGAATATGGGTTAGTGAAGTCTGTAACATATCATACATAAGAAATACCATGCTTATTATGTAATTTTATGTTATTTTCATTGTTTTCTAAAGATTCTTTGTGTTGTACGGACCCGTACAGGCTTGTGATGGCCTAAGATCATCAATGTTTGTGGGTACACCTATTTACTTGCAATTCCATTTGATTTGAAGTCTTAATTCTTTGTTTTGAGTGAGAATCAATAAAAATAGTGACTGCCCCTATTTTTCTGTGTTAAGGAACTTGAGGGAAAAAATATGAAAAATTAACCAATCCACATATTGTACTTGTCTCTGTTGCTCGATGGATTGGTGTACTTTATGCTAGCGTAGATGTTTATTAGCATTTGAGGTCAGGGAGAACCATTTAAGTGGTATAGTATTGATGCTCTATGGCTAACAGGGTTGGTTTCCTTGTGAAAATGATGGCTTCATGAAGGTTTTCTATGAAATATCATTGGGATTGGGAAAGTAAGAGTTTGGGGAGTCTAGGAAGACTTGAAGAAAGGTGTTTGAAGCCTTAGATTGACTGGATAAGTCATGAGTGTTGTTTTCTATCAAACCCTTGTTGTTTACATCAAAAAGGAGGGTTTTTAAGTTTGGAGAGAATCTGTCTGTACAAGGGGAGTATGACTGTGGATTCTTTGGTTTTAGATCATTTAATTTGCTTCCCCAAGGTTTCAGGAAGTTTGGAGCAGTCTAGAGGACACTTCCTTTGTAAAATAGACCTATTTCACTAGGTCTTTCCATGGTGAGTGTATTGAAAGTCAATACTGGTCGAAAAGAGTCTAAGTTGATCTTGAAGTATGTTATGTGAACCATTAAAGAGTATCTAAAACCATATTTTAATTGGCAGTTCATTTGGAAAAATTGGGTGAGAAGACCCTTGAACCAGGTTGACACTGTTAGTAGGAGGTGCATGCCTGACAGGTGAAATTTGTGGAGTTCTCATGAAATTGTTTTAAGGTTGGGTTGATAATCTTGTATTTTCCATTTATAAGTTGGTCTCCACCCTAGGTATGTATCAAAGTGGTATTAGAGCATTAGGCACAAGATCTTGTTGTTGGTTGTGAAGGATTCCTCCAAAGGCTAGTGCAATGGCTAAAGAGATACAAGAGTTGAAGGAGCAATTGGAAAGAAAGGAGAGGATCTACAAATAATCTCAAGGTGCCACTATAGCAAGGATAGATTCTTTGGAAAAGAATCAGAGGAGAGGAGTTGTAGATGAAGAGCAAAGTGATGAAGAGGCTGAAGGGGATCCTCTAGTACCAGATGAAGAAGATGAACTAGATCCTAATGAAAGAAGAATTCTTAGGATGTTGAAGGTGGTAAAAGGTGACAAGTCTCCTAAGGTAAAAGTTCATGTGCCCATGTATGGAGGTAAGATGGATAGTGAAGAAGTTTTAGCATGGATTGATGCTTTGGATAATGTTTTTGAATTTGAAGGTATTGATGACAACATGAAGGTTAAGTATGCAAAGACAAAGTTGAAAGGACCAACTCTTATATGGTGGAATTTTGTGCAAGAGGATAGAGTCCAGAAAGGTAAATCTAAAATATGTTCTTGGGATAGAATGGTAGCAAAAGTTAAGTCTCAATTATTACCAGCAAATTATGCTATTCAAACTTTCATGAAATTGTAAGAGTTAAAACAAAGAGAAATGGATGTGATGACTTACACCGAAGAGTTTCATAGATTGTGTATAAGAGTAGGTCATAATGAGGATGAAGTGGAAAGAGTGGCAAGATACTTGAGTGGTTTGAGGTTGAATATAAGGGATGAGATCAAACTCAATCCACCTAAAATAGTTGAAGAATGTTTTTAGATGGCAATGAGGGTAGAAGATAGAATAAAAAGGAGACAAGAGAGACAAGCAATGGGAAGAGGTGTTGTGAATAGAGGAAGAGGTTCAAGGAAATTGAAGGAAGAACATAAAGAGGCTTATAAAAAGAAGGAACAAACTCTTGAATCAAGATGTGGATGGAGAGGTGGAAGAACAAACTTCAAGTCAAAGAGGGATTTCAATGAGTTTTCAGGTAGATGTTTCAAATGTAATGAATTTGGACACCCCTTCTTTAACTGTCCTCAAAATCAAGGTGCAACTTCAAGTGGTGATAGGAAAAATGAGAGAAGAACACAATTGGAAGTTCTACTACAAGTCCAAGTAGGCCTGCAAATCTAGAAGCTGGAGAGGCACTCATGATGAGAACATTGTTGCAAGGACACAAAGAGGAAGACATGAGCCAAAGAAGGAGCCTATTCAGAACTTCATGTAAATGCAAAGCTAAAGTGTGCCAAGTTGTAATTGATTCTGGTTCTCAAGATAACATGGTATCTAGAGAAATGGTAGATAAGTTGAGTCTAGAAAAGATACCTCATGTAGCACCCTACAAGGTTTCTTGGGTGAATGATAGTCAAACTTTAGTGGTGAATAAGCAAGCTTATGTAGATTTCCAGATTGGAGAGTACAAAGATAGAGTCCTATGTGACATATTGCCTATGGATTGTTGTCATCTTCTCTTAGGAAGACCATGGCAATATGATAGGAGATCTATGTATGATGGTTGGGTGAATACTTACACAATTTGGAAGGATGAACAAAGCTACAAACTAACTCCTTTGCAGGAAAGAGGACAAAGGTAAGTCCAAAGTGATTATGTTTGGTAAAAAGGAGCCTTTGAGGCTTGAAGACAGTAAACACAATCTGATTTTTGATTTGAAGAAGAGTTATAGTGGTAGGACAGTGAGTGGAACACCTTCAAATGGTGTTAGGATAGTGAACAATCTGTCTTTGCAAAAGGCATAAAATAAACTCATGATTAGGATTGTTTTGAGTGAGGTAAATGGTGAACCATCTGCAGGGAAGTGTGAGGAACAAGGTCAGATGTCTAAGGGCAGGTTTGTGAAGCAAGATGGAATCCTAATTGGGACCATAGTATACATCCCATAGTTGAGTATAATGTTGTAAAGCAAGTGAAATTTGCTGATGGGGAAGTGAGTAAGGTTTCTAATGCTTGGGTACATGGTGATTGAAGTGTGGAAGGTCTGAGGGCAGTAAGAAAAGAACATATTGAATCAAGGCACAAAGGACTGATCACAACGCAGAGTATGTAGAGAAAGGAGATTTATCAATATATAGGTGGAACAAAAACAAATGCAGCCTTGTATATTGCTAATGCTTGTATGTTTATAGGTCTGAGATGTAGAGCAACATCAAACTTTGATCTAGGGACAAGGAGGTAGACATCAGGTCTGAAGATGCAAGGAACAACAATGTTGAGGCATGGAACAAGTTTCCACTCTTGGGACAAGAGTCTTTCCTATGGGGGGGTGTATGGTGCAGGGGCACCCACACCTAATGGTAAAAGTAAATGAGTCTTGTAGGGATAATATGTTGTTTTGAAGGTCTTTTGATCAAAATGCAACGAGGAAGTTACAAAATATGTAAAAACAAGAATCTTATCAAAGTTTCCATCTCATGTCAAGGTGGAAAAGGCATGATTTCTTAGTGTTTTCACGTGAGAGGTCTTAAATAAGGTCTAAAAGACCATATTATATCTGTTTAGAGGTTTTTAAGGTCCTAAAGGTCCATTAGTGGAAATAATGCAAAAGTTTGCAATTAATAGTCAATTAAGTGCAGTGATTAGTTGAAGGAATTGGTTGAAGATAGTTTTGTGTTGAAATGCTTTAAAAAGGCCTTCCAAGGCTCGAATATGGGTTAGTGAAGTTTGTAATAGATCATAGATAAGACATACCACACTTATTATGTAATTTTCTGTAATTTTCATTGTTTTCTGAAGATTCTTGGTGCTGTATGGACCTATATAGGTTTGTGATGGCCTAAGATCATCAATTTTTGTGGGTACACCTGTTTACTTGCAATTCCATTTGATTTGAAGTCTTAAATATTTGTTTTGAGTGAGAATCAATAAAAATAGTGTCTGCCCCTATTTTTTTGTGTCAAGGAACTTGAGGGAAAAAAATATGAAAAATTAACCAATCCACCTACTGTACTTGTCTCTGTTGCTCAGTGGATTGGTGTAAATTATGCTAGGTTATATGTTAATTATTATTTGAGGTCAGGGAGAACCATTTAAGTGGTATAGTATTGATGCTCTATGGATGATAAGGTTGGTTTCCTTGTGAAAATGATGGCTTCATGAAGGTTTTCTATGAAATATCATTTGGATTGGTAAAGTAAGAGTTTGGGGAGTCTAGGAAGACCTGGAGAAAGGTGTTTGAAGCCTTAGATTGACTAGATAAGTCTTGAGTGTTGTTTTCTATCAAACCCTTGTTGTTTGCATAAAAAAGGAGGGTTTTTAAGTTTGGAGAGAATTTGTCTGTACAAGGGGAATCTGACTGTGGATTCTTTGGTTTTAGAGCATTTAATTTTCTTCCCCAAGGTTTCAGGAAGTTTGGAGCAATCTTGAGGACACTTCCTTCGTAAAATAGACCTATTTCACTAGGTCTTTCCATGGTGAGTGTATTAAAGTCAATACTGGTCCAAAAGAGTCTTAGTTGATCTTGAAGTATGTTATGTGAACCCTTAAAGAGTATCTAAAACCATCTTTTAATTGGAAAGTCATTTGGAAAAATTGGGTGAGAAGACCCTTGAACCGGGTTGACACTGTTAGTAGGAGGTGCATGCCTGACAGGTGGAATTTGTGGAGTTCTCATGAAATTGTTTTAAGGTTGGGTTGATAATCTTGTATTTTCCATTTATAAGTTGGTCTCCACACTGGGTCTACATCATCGACCTAAGGCCATGGCTTCCCAAAAAAATGAAAGCAATGATATACAAAATGGGATTTTGTTATCACTAGTTATTAGAGAAGTAAAGAATAGAAATTAAAATGAGTTTATATATTTGCATGGTTTGGATTTACCTCCAATTCGAATTGATTAAGCTACCGCTGGATTTTTCCTTTGAGCTCCTCTTTTTTTTTCCTTCCTTCAACCCACCTTTCCTCTGATTTTCTTCACCCACTTCTTGTGTGTTCTTCTAAAAAGGAAACAAAAACTTCATTTGCATGCCCAGGGTAGAGGCATGATGGCCTAGCCGCCAGCCACTACACAATTCAAATTTTGCCATTACATTCATGGTAGGCATTACTACCACCATTGTAGTTGTTCTTAATTATAAACCCGATATTAATATGCTATTGGTTATCATTTGAATTTAACACATTTTCATTTGAATAAGCATTCAAATATACATATATTTTTATATATGTATGTATATATATACATATATATATTTATTTATTCATATTTTTGTGTTTATTTAAATGATTCCCATTATGATTTTCCATACTTTCTACATTTGCATATACACACACACATACATACATACATACATACATACATACATACATACATACATACATACATATATATATGTATGTATGTATGTATATGTATATGTATATGTATGTATTCGAATCTCATGTACATACATGTATATATGTATATGTATATGTATATATTTTATATACATATTTACTTTCATGTGCGATTGTTTGTTATGGCTTACAAGTTCCATACAATATTACTTTCAATAGAGAACTTAAATTCAAATTCGAGTATCTCTATATATACATATAAATAAATCTTATTTTTGTTTCATCAAAAACAAATTTTTAAATAGAAAATTTATATGTACAAGCCATATATTTCCAAACACGGAATTAGTTCAAATCAACAAATTCTCATTCTTAGACATATGCAATTTGATTAAAAATGCAAATCATCATGCCCTTCCATGGTCTATGCACCCAAATTCCAATTGGCTTACTGTTCGATTCGGAAAAACAATCCTACTTCAATTGTGTTCTCGTCCTTCATCTTGTCACCCTACTACTACACATACTTGCAAATTGATCAATAACGTTCAATCCATGATGACATATATATAAAAATAGTTTTTTAGGATTTCATAAAGTCAACATTAGTCAACTCCTCATATTCAACATGTGAATATTCCAAAATCTCCATTTAATATTCAATTGAATTTCTTCAACAATTCAATTTTCTGTATTTAAATAATTATGAAATAAAATTGGGTTATGACATATTCCTATTGGGTGGTCCTCTTTGTTGTGTTGGTGTTGTTGATTTGGTTATTTGGTGGGGGTGTGTTGGTTGGTTGATTGGTGGTTTTTCTGGAGCACTTATGACTACTTTAGCATCAATGACACCATCATTTGTTAAATTCATATTTTTAGCCTATACACGAGGCTTGTCATTAGAACTGGTAGATGGGCAGTTGTCTTTATACACTTGTGTGGTTCCCTATGTGATTAGTGCTCTCTCGATGTTGAGTGCCCTAGGGATAAGCTCGTCATAGGATGTGACACATTGCATCTTTAATTAAAAGGATAGGTCTATGTCAACATTGGCAATGATGATTCCTACTTGTTTCTCCTCAAGAATGGACCATTTGCTCTTGCTAGCTCTCTACCTCCATATTTGTAGGAAATTTTCGAACGATTCAACCTTATTTTGTTTGAGGGTGTATAACTCTTCCAAGCTCACATCCATGTCAAGATTGAAGGAGAAATGATCTATGAACTAATTGATTATCTCTTGGAAGTTTTTAATTCCCAGAGGCAACTATGAGAACTAATCTGTCCCTAGGCCTCCCAAACTACATGGGAAAAGGTGCATCAAGTAGGAATCATTGTAAGCAACCTCCATACACATTACATGAAATTCTTTGATATGATCCACCAGATTTCCATGCCCTCTGTATTTGTCAAATTTTGGGACTTCAAAGCCAAGTGGGAAAGGTACCATCGTGATGTTCCTATCGAATGGGTATGGACACAAGTTCTATTGCACATGTGGTTTCTTTGTTTTCCCTAATTGAATGTATTGGATTTTCTACGTGAGTGCCTTAATTTTTGATGAAAATCATCTTGAGGATTTGGTGGAGGAGCATACATGGTATACGGTGGGATGGTAGATGAGTTGTAAGTTGGATTTTGATATGGGGGGGTGTTGTATGGTGTATCGGGCGGATTTTGATATTGTGAAGGTGATGGTGATAGGGGTGGAGGTGCGTATGCTCATTGTACATTTGGGTTTGAGATATTTTGTTGCATGTTGTCATATTGTTGGGGGTTATAGTATGAGCCCCATTGTTGTTGTTGTTGTGTGTATTGTTGTGCTTAAAATGCTGGTTGTTGGGCCTATTGTTGTTGGTGTGCAATCAACACTTGTTGTTGGGCTTGTTGCATAATCTGTGAGGCATAGCTAATATTAATTTAGAGAAGTTGGTTAGATTTTTATTTTTTTTATATAGTTAATGTGGTTGGACATGGTTGATGATTAGTTTTTGTGAAAACAAATATTTTTACTTATTATGTTAGATCTTAGATTTAATTGATGTTAGTATTATTTAATATTTATATCTAATGTTTTGGTTATCAATTTGTAAGTGTACAAATGTTTTTTAAGTTGTGTAGGTGGGTAGCCTAGGTTCCTTAAGTATTGGAGACAAAGTCCAAATGCTAAATTTTTAACATTGGTTTTTAATTTAGGGAGTTTAATGTTGGAGTATAATTAATTTGATTTTTAAGTGAGATTATTTGTGAAGGGAAATGTGTTTTCATTTGAACTATCTTTTTATTTTTGTTTGGATATTGTATTGAGGGAAATTGAATGGTTGGGGGGGAGAGGAAATGAAAGTGTTTTCTTTCTTTATTTATTAATGGATTCTTGAAGGAAAAGGGAGAGTTGGAACAAATGGTTTGTAGAATGGACTAGCTGGAGAAAGACTTTGTAATTTGGATAGGTTTTTTGGGCTGATCCTATCTTGGATAGCCAAGGTATACTTGAATTGTATTAGTAATTTTTGTGTTGTTATTGAATTCTCGATAGATGTTTGCTATTGTTTTGTGTAATAGAGGGATTGGGTGTTTATAAGGAGCAGATCTCGCCTAAGGGCTAGGAGCCTCCTTTGTTTGGGATTGAGGAGGGTGTGGAGCCTCTATCAAGGATTTTTGACCAAATATGAAAAGTATGGAATTGTGTATGAAATTGGAGAGCTATGAATGGTAATTTGGTTTAATATAGTGAATGGATGGTGGTGGTTGTGTGTGGATTCTATTGGATGGATAGTGGTGGTTGTGTGTGGAGGTTGTTGGACGAATGGTAGGGTTATGTGTTGAGAATGAAGTTATATGATTGTTTGATGTTCCTCAAGAGGGAAGGGCATCCCCCTTCTCCCCCTTTGCAAGATTCTAAGAATGGATTCTTTGAGTGTGAGTCGGTGGTTATGTTCATTTTGATTGTAATCTAAGTTTTGGAATTTGGAATTTTTCTCCCACTCAGGGGTGGACTTGTTGGTCCTATGATTGGGAGGAGAGCAGGACTGGGCTACTCCATTCAGTGTTAAAGGTTGTAATGAATGATTTGAATTTTGTAGGAGAAAGATTGATTGTAAGGTATTCCTTTATTTTTTATTTCAATATGATCATTTAACCAAGTCAAGTGTTGCAGATTTAGCAATAGTGCAGGGAAATTTATCAAAGCCCATGCAAGTAGTCTAGTAACCTTTCCCATTTATCATTTGATGATTTATGCTATCTAAGCAGCTTTCAATTTAGTGGTTTTTTCTCAGTTCTCCACAAGTAATAATCTAGTGGACTCTCGTTAGCATTCTGTATTTGTTATTGAGCAATAATTGGTGAATTGATTATTCCTTGGGAGTTTTAACTTTGTGCATTTGTTTCCTATTGACGAATTCTCTTCCTTTGAAGTTTGGATAATTACATATATCATCATTGCGTGCATGAAAAGGTTCTTAGCTGTGTATGGTAATATCCTTTGAACAAAGCAATGTACATGTGATAATGATATTATGGTGTTATAGTTGTTCGGGATTACATTTGGCTTTCGGTACGGGATAGTTCCAATTTGATTTGGCCTAACTGCAAGTATTTCGTTAGTGATGGCTGAATGATTCCTTTATTTTTTTGACAGTTAAAGAAGTAGAATGACAACTGTTGTTTTATTTTCACATGCATGACATGTTTATATTTGATTAGATTTAAAGAAAACAACTTTTTCTTATTCCTGTCAATGAAATATTTACAGTTTCCCTAGAATTGCACCAAATCCTTTCTTAAAAAAAAACCATAATGCATTTATTTATCTTCGTAACATTTCATTAACCCACGTCTTGAGTCATTTCAAAATAGGAAAGGTTAATGCATTATTGGCCTTCATAATGACAACATTGTCTATATATTTTTATCACAGTTTCTATATAGTTTTCTGGGCCTGTGCATGGATTGAGCGGTTTCCATAGACTTTCCATAGTTTTCTCGGTTACATTTTGTGTTCTCACAGCCGGTTCTGATCAGTTTCATACTTTCCCATTTACATGTCTGTTTCCTTGTATTCTCCTTTGTTATCTATCTATGTTCTTGAATTGAGTGTTTAATTGTGTTGTTAAGCTTTATTGTTCTCGGTTTAATAATCAGTTTTGATCGATGAATTAATTGTTCATGTTTGGCTAATGGTCGTTACAACTGTGAATATTTGCAAAGATAATTCATACTTCTCTTCTTGCATCTTTTTCTTAAGAGATACAAATCTTGTACGGTAGCTATTTAACCTTGCATCCATTTATCGATTCTTTAGTTATCATGTAAGATTTTGGAATTCTCCAAACATATATCATGAAAATAGGTATATTTTACTTATATCTCTATTGAGAATAAATCAATTTCTTAATCTATTATGTAGCACATTCGAAGTAGAGATCTCATTCAGCTTGTTATGTGTGGTATTACTCTGTAAAGTAACTGTAAATTAGACTTGATCATGCGCCTTCTTCTCAAAGATTTGAATTGTTATTTCTCTTTGTCTATGCATAATATATAATCGTGATTTGATGCATTCTTCCAATGTTAAGATATGTCAATGGACAATAAACAGATGGAGCAGTAGAATTATTAATAATGTTTATTTGTCTTTGCAATGTTTCTATTAATAAATGCTACACATCATCCCAAGAATGTGCATCGATTAATTCATATTTCTTTCTACAGCTTTTCAATTACTAGATGCTTTGTGTCATCTCAAAATAAGCATAGATAATGCATAATTGTGTCTACAACGTCGATGTTATTGTTGTTATATATATATATATATATATATATATATATATATATATATATTCAGATTTTTACTTGTGTTCAATTTAGAAATGTGAGTTCATCCCATTGTTAGTTTATGTATAGGCAAAAATGTGAATTATTTTATGATGTAGAATATAAAATTTGTGGAAAACGGAGTTTTAGTGGCTCTACCCATTTATTATTAATACTTTATTTTTGTTAACAATATAATTTCTCTAATCTCTCTCTTGTAAACTTAGTAATAGGTTAAAATTGAAAATTATTAATTAAGTGTAAGCTAGGAAATTTTTAACAAATTAGTTTGTAGTGCTTTATTAACTTGGGATATTGTGAGGGCATTACACAATCAATGCCTATTTTTTGCTTGTTGTTGTAAGGCTTGCGCTTGTTGCAATGCTTGTTGATGGGCTTGGTTTTCTTACAATGCTTGTTGTTGGGCCTGTTGTTGTTGCAACACTTTTTTTTGAGCTTGTTATTGTAATGTTTGTTTTTGTTGCAACGTATAAGTGTTTTGATTTTGGGGTACGTGAGGTGGATTTTGAGTGACCATGGTGGGAGTGAGTTGTCAGTTGATTTGATTGTGAGGTGGTTGTTGTGGGATGGGATTTTGAGGGTTGTTTTGCACTATCATTCCTTGTAAAATTATCGATTGGGGTGGAGGAATGTAGGTTTGGGGTCCCATTTGATTTTGCATGACTTGGGGGACCAATGGTTGAGATGATGGTGCTATTTGGTGTTGTGATATCAATTGCATGCTTTGAATTATTTGGTTGAAGTGTTCCCTTATTGTTTTTGATTTGGAGCCAAGGTATTACCTTCATTGATGGGATTCATGACCAATAGGTTTCCGTGATTTGGATTTGTGATAGATGGGTTTCTAGTTTGGTTTGAGTGGCTTGTGGAACCACTTGTTTTGATGTGTCAATGGGGTGGTTGGAACCACTAGGTAAGGGTTGACCTTGTGTGAGGGTGTTTACTTTCCCTTGTTGTTCTACATGGGGTACTTGGCTCACATTACTTTGTGTAATGTTAGGCACACTTTAGGTACTTGTGGTGGTGGAAGAAGATGGTTGCACTCAAAAAGTTGAGGCCATTGTTCTGTTATGGAATGTAAGTGGTACATGTGGATGGAGAGGGTGTTCAAGAATGGTGGTGGAAGAAAATGATTGGGTACCAAATGTGTGTGTCCAACTTATGTTTTTGGGAAGGTTTATGTCTTGCATACCCAACAGTGTGTTGCCTCCTAAATTGGGAGTGAGACCAAGGTTGGTTCCAATTCTAGTTGCAAGACTAGAAGTCAGTGTTTGACATGGTGCATGTGATGGGGTTGGTTATATGATGGATTGAGTCATACCTTGTGCCATGGGTGGTGTGATGGAAATTAGAGGAATTGAAGCCACATTCCCTAAGTTTTTTCCCCTAATTGTATCAAAATCGAATGTTTAAGGGAGTTTAGCACCTTCTTTTACTAAAGCTAGCATGTATTGTGTAGGGTTCTTCTTCATCAAAGTGTTGATAATATGGCTTGTTTTAGGGTCTTGTTGGTATTCAAGGAGTTCCTCCTCAGTGAGCTCAAGTGGGTTTTTTGTGATATCTTCTACCTCATACTCCATGTCTAGTGGATTTTGTGGTTGTTTTGATGGGGTAGAGTGGCTCCTAGGGTCAAATTCTTTTTGGGTAGTATCACTTGTGGTAGATGTAGTTTTGGTATGTTCCATATCTTTTTTGTGTTGTGATCTCGTTGTTACCATAAATTATGGATCAACTATGGGAGAGGTGTGTTGAGATTTGTATTGTTGGTACTCTCTAGTTAACTCAAATTTTGATAAAAGGGACCCTCTAAGTTTTTTTGGACCAATGATGTGAGTGGATGATGAAAAAGGGGTGAGTGATATGGAGGATGAACTTTCTCAAATTTGGGCAACACTTTAGACTTAAAGGTTTGATGTTTTTGATGTTTTGGATAAAAGGTGCTAATGAACTTGTGAATCTAAAGGTATATTTGTCAAGTATTTTTAAGATAGAATTTTTCAAAGGATGATGACTAACTTAACTAAGTGTATGGAAAATGATTCATTTACAAACATATAGCTAAGTTAGGGGATTGATTTGATGATATCTGAAGTCTAGAATGTTGATGTGTCCAAAGTTTCTAAAGTTGTTTGTGGAGTGGTATGTCAAATGTTTTGAGATGGATGGGATGTTTGATCCTAATATTTTGAGAGGGACCTTTTTTTACAAGACCAAAGTAGTGAAAAACATGCCTTACCCCTAAAGTGATAACCTAAGAACTCAATGTTTGGTTGGTAGAACTTTGATTCAATGTTTGGAAATACATTTCCTTGTTTCACTTTGTTGTTTGGAAGTCAGTGTGTTTTGAAAATAAGCCCAATGTGTGTTGTGTTCATTTGATTTAAGCTTTGATTAGTGATATTTCTTTATTACCACATAAGGATATCTTAATTAAGTTCAAACTAAAATGTCTATGACTAAGCTTGCAACTTTCATTCCACAAAGTCCAATATGTGAAAATTAAGAGGCTAAAGCCATAGTCTCCTATGTTGACTTTGGAATGTGTGAATTGAGATATAAACCCAAATATTTAGAAGCCTCTAAAGAAAAAATCCTTAGGGACATAGAGAAATATAGGGCTTTTAAAATGTATTCAAACTAAGTCCAAAGGGTTTGAAATTTAAAGAACATGATGTTTGTTTGAATTCTTTTGAAACCAAGCAATGTGTCAAACCAACTCCACAAAAACAAGTAATAATAACCCTAAAGAGTAGGTATATACTTCTTGGTAGGTTTACCTCATCCCCTAAAGAATGATGTAATTTGTGAATACAGAGTGGACAAATAGGCTATGTCAAGGAAATGCACCATCTTGACACACTAAGAAAAAAATTCCCTTCCTTATTTTATTTATTACCTCAACCGAAAATCAGACATGGTAAGTAACTTCTCAGAGCGATGTGCCTCCTATGCACTACTTCAAAGTACATTTTGGAAAACAAGGATAGGTTGTTAAGACAAGGTGTTTAATGACAACTGTGACCACCATGGGTATACTTCAAATGTGAGACACTAAAGTCTCTATCTTCCCCTAAGCAACCCATTCATTCACATGAGAGTAGGCCTATAAGGTATAGCATTGAAAAATTTGTGCTACTTACTTTAGTTTTCACACACTTTATATAACTCACTGGTAAATGTGCTTGAAGGTCACCATTCATTCTCCATTGCGGTATGTATCACATGGTAGGCTTGTTGAACACCCCAAATATTGAGAGCGGGGGTAAATCAGTA
Organism: Sequoia sempervirens; assembly: GCA_007258455.2. Lineage (NCBI taxonomy): Eukaryota > Viridiplantae > Streptophyta > Pinopsida > Cupressales > Cupressaceae > Sequoia > Sequoia sempervirens. The sequence goes on along the minus strand of VDFB02000003.1, from coordinate 659,778,899 downwards.
TTCCATTAAGCCATAACATCCAACCAAGTAATAACACAACTCTGACTATACTGACAAGTGAAAGCATGAAATCAACACAAGATCACATCACACATGAACACCAGTATTTTTACATGGAAAACCCAAAAAGGGAAAAACCATGGTGAGGATTAACTCACAATATAAGGGTATGTGCAGGATCATCATGGAAAAAGCAGGCCCTTAAGTGGCAAAAAATTCAAAAAAATCATAGTTAGGCAACTTGACATAAAAATTTGAATAAGTTATCCATATTATTTCAAAATATGTAAGAATAGAATCTATAGCAAATTGAATGTAGTTTCTAAACTACTAGGTTTTTTTAAAATAAAAATCTATTTGGTGAAAATTTGAAATTTCAATGCAGTAGTACTTAAATTTTAGGGAAAAATAAGAAGTAGGTGTTTGTCGACCACCCTAACCACAATAAAATGATAATATTTTTTTATAAGATTTTGGATATAAGTATAGGACTCATGTCCCAATGTGATGAATATTTTTTTGTAATTTTTTCCAAGTAAATAATTAATTATGAATTTTTATTACAACTTTTAAAAAATATAAAACTGTATGTTTGACCACCTTAACTTGGTCAAAACTTTATGAAATTCATTTTTATTTTTAATCCTATAGTATGCAAAGCATAGAATGTGATGCATGTTTTGGATTAAAAAAATGTGATACCATTTGAAAGCTATAGATGTTTTTCAATCAGCCTATCAATTAGGACTTTAGTCATAATTTGAATAGAAAATGAATAATAATTACTTATTAAATTCAAAGTAAGGCATAATTTATATTGGTGGAAAGCTGAGAGTCTCCTTTAAAAACCCTTTTCGTTTCATCAATTTTGGGTAAAAAAAAAAGTCATCAGTCATATACCCATCTTATTGCCACTTTTTGGCCCATCATGAGCCTGCACATACCCATAATATATCTGGATATAAAATATTACAATGGCTCACTGCCAGGACACATTGCCCTTGAAGGCTCACAACCTGAAGTAATTTACAAAACAGAGTATGGAAACACTGCCAAGATGATAACTGAGATATAATGCACCTTCTTTGTGCTAGAGTTCAGTTCCAATGAAGAATTGAATACAAAACACTTCTCTATATAGTGTACTTAATAATTTTTTCTATTCACACATATAATTTTGCACATTTGCACCATATAGCTATCCATACATGATCTCTCTAACTTTCACCACTTCATCATTTCTCTCTATTTATCATCTTCATACCTTTCTTCATAAATGTCTTACATATATATACCGTACACATTTACATACACTAATTAGGTTAGCCTAATTAGAGTAGCCCTATTTCAAATCAAAACTAACTCTGTTGGCTTTATCCTCAAAACATATTCATCTTCACGCCCAACACAAGCGCGTAATATATGGTATCTGTCGGCACAAACTTAAGATAGATCCCTTTAGCATCTACAACACATATTTAATATTCTTAACATAAATCCATAATTTGGTCGACCAGAGTTAGACCTAAAACATCAAACACTTCAAATTTATATGCAATTCGCCAAGTGTGTAACCCCAAAACTTGTTAACACATCAAATTATCCTTTAGATGACATCAAATAACTTATCTTCAACTCTACAAGACAAAATAAAATAATCATGAGAAAATGTAGAATCTCCCACATCAATATGCTATATAGAAACTTATTGTAATCCTCATAATAGAACACTATTACTCATATCTTTCGTATGTGTTTGCATATCATCATAAAACTTCAAGGTAAGATGAGTCTCACAGTCACAAATCTATATACAAAATCCTGTAGTGATATCTTTATTTGTGGTATAATGCATACCAAAAAACCAACACATTGAACCAGTATATAAACATAACACAGTGTACCAACCTACTGCTAACTATATGTTTCTAATCATATAACCAAGCCAACTAAAATCTTGTTCATAGAAGCAAATGATGTCAAGATGGAACATATTATCAACTTCTGAACAAATCTTACAAGATACGATAATCCAAACCAAAATATCAAATAAAAAAACTTTTAGTATTGGATTAGCATAGCTCAAATCCTTATTACCATAGCAACTATTCATCTATACAAGTAATGCGAGTAAGGTATGTTGATATTAATGTTTTTGATAAGATAAGCAACATTTACAGGGTATTGTACCCTTTACACAGTGATCCTCAAGGGCCAAACAAGATTAGGAAAGCAAGGTTTTGAAAGGACCAAGAACCTTTACAAAGCTAACAAAATAGTGGAAACACCGTAGAACCTCAACAAAACAACAAACAACTTTTGGTTAATAGATGACTATGAGAGACAGAACACTTAGAACAACAACAGTCCTGAGACAAAAAAGACTAACCACCCATTCCTATACCATAACTAGGAGCAAAAAAACACTTAGGACAGACAATAGTCCTATGTCAAGGACCAAGAAACAACAAAGGCCTTGAGCCATGAAACAACCCATAACACAAAAAGCCCTTAAGACTTTCTAAACCAACTAGGACACAAACCCCTACAACAGTTGGATTGCAGTAGACCTTCTACTCTTCAAAATTCACCAACCTATAATACAACATGCAGTAGAGAAATGTTCTTCAAATTGACCCAACCAGCCAGACACCAACCCCAAAACCACCTCAAAAGGATGGGGATCCCCTCTATAGGAGAGGAAGAAATGGGGACCATAATTACCAAAGAAACCTCCCTCCAAATCAAGCACGCTCCACCTCAAAAGGAACCTACAAAGGAGAGAAGCACTTCCCACCAATCCTACATCCACCAACTCTACCTTAATAAGAGCAATATTCACCTCAATAGAATACATCAAATGTAGAAAAAGGTAGCAAACAAGAACTCTACTAGAATAGGAAAACACCTCCTCCCAAGGTATCTAGATGAAGGAAACAATAGGAAGGATAACAAAAACCTCCCAATCAACACCAAAAATAGCCTAAAACATAGAATAACCATTAGATTCTTCCTCAGATAGAGCACTATCCACCACAAGGGGTAACCAACAACCCAGGAGAAGGAAACCCACTTCTAGCCACAAAGGAATGTAGCTAAACCCAACCACATTAGGGTAACAAGTACTTGTGAGAGAAGGCAACACTAGAACCGGGTAGAGCGCCCTCCCCCTACCACACATAGTCACCAAAACAACAAATTCCACCAACTGGGAAGCCTTCATGAAGCACAAAACCCAGCCAAATGAAATAGGGTAGGGTCCCCTAAACCACCAAAGAAACCAAGGAGCTAACAAGATAGTTCCCACCAAACACCTCTATAGAGGGAGGTCAGCCATCTGTAGCTTCACATAATCAAGGGACCAACTCTCCAAAGGAGTTCTAGCAACAATTTCAATAGGAACCAACAAAACCCTCATAGCAAGAAAAGTAGCCCAAAAGAACAACCAACTCCCAACCACCCAGGCCTAGATTTTTGAACTCAGAGCCACCAAAGAGTAAGAATAATAGAGCAGCTAACACGAAGCAAGTAGAGTAACTTACACAAAGATCTACTTCTCATCGATGAGCAGAAAAGGAGCTTACACAAAGCAAGTAAAGCCCAGTGCATACCCAAAGCAAACATCACACCAAATCCAGAGACCACAAGAACATGTATTCTAAAAAGAAGAGCAACCCAGACCACCCCAGTACAACATAAGTAAAAACATAATACCAACCCATGAAATCATGAGAAAGGATGAAGCTACCCCCAGTCATGCCACAAGGGAAGGAACAGGGGAGTCGAGCAACAACCATTCAACTGGACCAAACTACACCTAGTTTCTAATAGAGTGAGTGATCCAAGGACAACCAAAGTCACACTTAGTGAGAGGCCCCACCCAAGAGGTGCATCGCATGAGAAAAATAGAAGACAAGGGAACAAAGAAAGGAGAAGGCCAAGAGAACCTTCCCCACACACACTCTAGCAAACCAAGTCGGCCAGTGACTAGGACAACCATGGTAGCCACAAAGGGCTTCTCAGCGAGCTCCCACACCATGATAGAAACTAGTAAAATGGTTTCCTCAAAAACAAAAATGAGAATAGTTTTTGCAACCTCTAGGAACCTACCAAAACTAGGAAAAGAAACATGAGGGAAGAATGTCACCTCCTTCCAATGGAGAAACTGTAGAGAGATGAAAATCACAGAGCCATCCAATGCCTCAATCAAAGTGATTCCACTAGGCACACAACCACTTAATGCAGAATACGCCAGCAACCCAGAACGGGAAAATAGTAAAGGCACTCTTTCATCCCCATCCCCATCCTCTCTATCACTCTCACCTTCATCATCATCTATAGAAAATTTGAAACAGATCTTCTTGCCCATTGCTCTCATCATTGCTTTCTCCTCTTTTATGTTTATTTTTAGGCTGTGATAGTTTTTCTAATGTTAATATTTAGTCCTAATATGATTTTTTTGCTGATATTAATGTTGACATCAATGAAAATCTTCCAATTTCCAACAAGGACCTCTTTAAAACAGACAAGAAAATTCCATTTCTCTTAACCCAATATCGCACAAAGTGCAAGTGGAGTGGATACATAGCAAGTTCTTGGGGTGAATTTTTTTTTTGTAAACTTTGAGTGTTTCTCTTCACCCAAGATCACAAGAAGCACAAGGGAAGTGTATACACACTACAAGTTTACACAAGCACAACAAGCATGACATAAAATTATTCTTTTTAAATCCTCAAAGGAAATGATGACTTCATTTTAAAAGCACCAAACTAAATTATGAATTTATATTTTTTCAATTTCAACCAATACTACAATGATGAGGATGTTTGGGTTCATTTTTAACCAACTTTGAAAGATTATTGCATTGTAAATTTTAAACCTAATTGAAATCTATTTGTCCTAAAACATGAAATAAATCAGCATATGATGGGTTATATCATCCCATAAGTGTTTAAAACACTTTTACAATATAAATCAAGTGATGATATGCTCCTTTTTCAAATCTATAAGATCAGTTAGCCTCAGAAAAAAAAAAAGTCAATAAATGATAGTGAGTGAATTAAATTGAAAAATAAAATCAACATTAAAATGTAGCTCTATGTTTTACCTTGCAAAAGTGTCATTCCACAAAAGCATCTCTCTGCCAAACATCAAAAGCGTTACTATTCCACAAAAGAATTGTTGTAATTCAAAAGTGTTGCTGTAGCGAAAAACAAAAGTGGCCTCGCTATTGTCCCTGTCAAAAAACTAAAGACGTCAAAAGCGTTGTTGTTATCAAAGGTGGATCTTTGTCAAAAAATTCAAAAGCGATGCCATAAAGCTAAAAGTGTTGGTGAATTTCAAAAGTGACTCTACATTTCAAAAGCGTCGATGTTCCTCAAAAGCATCACTCTGGTAAAAAGAAAAAGTGACTCGTTGCCTGTAACTTTCAAAACATGGGAAACTCAAGGAAAATTTGTCAAATAAAGTTAGTTCTTCCCTCCTATCACCAAAATGTGACTATAATTATAGTACAAGCTAAATACACCAAATCCAATAGATTCTACACAATATTTAAGAAACTAAACTATAATCCCAATGGCATTTTTAAAAACATAGAACATATAAGCCATTTAAAAAAAATCTATTAAGAAATGCATAAAGGAACCTAGTTAAATGTTTCAAACCTCATCCCATTGGGGGATCGGTGTCATATTGATATGGAATGATGGCCCTTTCCCAATCCCTTTGATAAAACGAGCATCTAAATGAATTCCATTGATGAAAACTAAGCTAAAGATGAATAAAAAGCTAAAATGGATGCAAGATGAATGAAGATGAGTGTGAAAACATGTAGCATAACTTTTGTAAAATGGAAGTGGATCCCTTTCTCATAGAAGTGAGGTGTATTTATAGGAGAAAATGGTGAATTACGGGTCAAGATTGATTTGATCAATCAAGGGATGAGAAGCCATGAGAGGTGAAGGTATGGATCAAGGATTCTCATCAATGGATGAGAATGCAAGTTGACATGGATCAAAGAGTTAATCAATGGCTGACATTGATTCAAAGAAGCACACTTCCTAAAATTTAGAAAGTTTGTTAGGAATTTGTTACAAAAGAATATTCTATTTTTGAGTTCAAATGGAGGAATATTCTAGGGGAATATTCCCTTGCAAGTGGGAGGGTGAGGGAAAATAGGAATTAGATAATTAAAACAAAGTTTTAATTGTGCAAGTTGGGTGAAATTAGGATGCTCATTAAATAATTAATTTATTTAATGAAAGAGGGTTCAAATGACATTTAATTAAATAATGAAGATTATTTAATGAAATGAGAGGACATAAGGTGTTAATTTAAATAATTCGCATTATCCAATTAAACAAGATGAAAATTAGTGTGAAAGGGGGTGAATTAGCCAAATAATAATGATTGTTTGATTAATAGGAGAAATTGATGCATTTAATTAAACAACTAGGATCATTCAATTAAATAGTTGAAAAGAAGGTGAATTTAGGACAAAACAGTGTTAGTAATTAGATTCAAATGTGCAATATCAATTAGGCTAGTTTTAAGTATCTATAGGAATGATTTATCCATTAAGACATATGTCAAGATGTTGATGATGAATTATCGATATGTAGGTATTTTAACACTTAGGCATTGTTTTAGTCTAATGATGATCAAGTCTTTGCCATATTTTGCTTGGAAGTTTTAGATTTTGATGTTTTCTTTGCTTGTCGATTGTTCTGTCAAAGGTTGAAGGTGATGATTTTTTACTATGCATGGAAAGTTTATTGTGGATAGGTGATGATGGAGATATGACTTTTAAGGTTTTCTGAATTATTTGATGATGTTTTTTGTTGTTTTTGGGAGATTTAGAGACAATTAAAGGGACCTAAAGGGATTGACCTAGTGCCTCGGGGGCTCATCGATGATGGAATTTCATATGTGACAAAATGTAGAGACATCGTAGTTCAACTATATTGAGTGACACTATTTTTGGAGTTTTCTGACTTTTTACGAATGTTTTTGGAGTTTTGATAAGATATTTGAATGTTTTTGGAGTTTTGGGGGACTAACCTAGGGCCTCGAGGGCTCATCGGTGATGGCCTTGCCTATGTTGTACATGTAGAGGCTCATAGTTCACTTATTTTGAGACTCAATTGTAGCTTGTCCTAAGACAACCTACAATATTTTTTGGGATTTTGATATTTTTTTACTTTGTTTTGATTTTGTTTGTTTTCTAGATGTTTTTTAATTTTTGATACTTTCGACAATGTGGGATGAACAAGGATCCAATACACTACCAGTTTTGGGAAGTTTCCCCTAGTTTGGAACAAGATTACGTTTATTAGGGTAGATGGATGAAGATGGTGTAAAAGGGTTCAATACTTGATCAATTATCGAGCCATGGTTGGGTACACGTTTTATTATGCGACAGATGGGGTGGGTGCAACAGATAGTGTTGATAGATAGAGATGTAGGACTTATGCAAAAATAATGCCTATTTACTAGGTTTTCACTATAGTATCAGTCCTAGAAGTGCCACAAGGTGGTTTTCACTTAAAGGACGTTTTATTTCTCTTTACTATTTTTCTTGATCTTTTTGATTTTTTTGATTTTTTATCTTTTTTTCCTGGGATATTCTGATGCACTGGAGTGTAATTTTTTTGAGATGGTTTCTATTCAAAGATTTGGATAAAGGTTCTCCTTTAAGAGTAGCCAATTGATATGCTCTAGAGCCATAGCTTGTTGTTATGATGAAATGACTTAATTAGTTTGGTTCAAATTTACCCTTCCCATCCTGATTTAGTTGGATCTTTTAATTTTCTTTCAGTACCAAGTCACCAACTTGAAAGTTTATGTTCTTAATATTCTTGTTGTAGCTTCATTTGAGCCAATTCTAATAAACCTAGAGATGGTTTAACATACTCAAACATCTTTCATCTAGAAGTTCTAGCTCAGTAATTTTGGATACCCAATATTCCTCATTCCTAACTATGCCTTTCAGGGATACTCATAGTGATGGGATCTCGACTTCGATAGGTTGGATTGCTTTAGATCCATAGACCAAGGAAAAAGGTGTTGCACTTGTGGGTGTGTGAATACTAGTTCGGTAAGCCCATAAGGTAGTGTTTAGCTACAAATGCCAATCATGGTCGATGTCATTAATAGTCGTTTTTAATATTTTTAGAATGGTTTTATTGGATGCTTTAGTCTGACCATTTCCTTGGGGGTAGTATGGGGTTGAGAATCAATGTTGGATAGAGAACTTTGAACAAATTTTATAGACATCTTGGTTTTTAAATGGAGTTCTATTATCTATTATGATAGTTTGTGAAATTCCATGTCAATGGATCAAATAATTCAAGAAAAAATTGGATATTTGTTTCCCTATGATGCAAGTTAGTGGAATGGCTTTTATCCACTTTGTAAAGTATTTTGTTGTAGTTATAATGAATTTGTGCCCATTGGGTGAAGTGGGAAATACCTTTTCTATCAAGTCAAGTCCCCACTGCAAGAAAGGCCATGGTGTAGTTATAGGTCATAGCTCCTATGTCGGTGCATGAACAAGATCATTGTGTTGTTGACATTGGCAACACTTCCTTGAGTAATGAATGGATTCTTGCTCCATTAAGGGCCAATAATACCCTATTCTTAGTAACTTCTATACTAGATTATGTCCACTAGAGTGAGACCCACAAACACCTTTGTGCACTTCTTGTAAGTTGGTTTGTGCTTCATCCACATTGGGACATTAGAGTAATGTACCATCTAGATTTTTTCTATATAGGGTATCTCCTAGGATGGTGAATTGGGATGTTCTATGGACAAAGTTTTTCTTTTTATTTTTTGTTAAGGCAGGGGGTATGATCCCATACTGGATATAAGCAATGTGTCTTAGTACCAGGGAGAGTTAGGACCAACAACATCACATACAAGTTTTGATTATGGGATATCAAATGCCAGTATAATTAGTTTCTCCATGAGGAATTTGTATTTGGGAAAGTTTTGGGTTATGTCTAGGAGTGAACCTATTGTTGCAATAGCATTAGTTGCTTTGTTGTTGATTCTGGGAACTTGTTTAAAGGTGATGATGAGAAAGTATTGCTTGAATCTATCCACCATTCTTTTGTATGGCATTAGCTTGTCATCCTTCATCTGGTATTCATCATTTACCTACCTTATGACTAGTTGAGAGTCACCATAGACCTATAGATCCTTTATCTTCCATTCTATGACCATATTTAGTCTAGTGATGAGTGCTTCATATTGAGAAATGTTGTTAGTACATGGAAAGGTGATCCTATAAGCTTTTGGTATACTATCTCCCTAAACTATGAGAAATAGGATATCAACCCCTAAGCCGTGTTGAGTGTGGGATCTGTCAAAGTACAAGGTCCAACATCTAGACTAGTCGATTAGAAGTATGCTTTCATCTAGAAATTATGATACTAGAGGCCGATGGTCTTCCATAGGTGCATTTGCTAACTGATTTTCTATTACTTTTCCCTTTTATGGATTTTCTATTAATGTATTCTATGTCAAACTCACTAATTATCATTACCCACTTAGCAATCCTCCCTGTTAGAGCTTCCTTTACCAATAGATGCATTAAGGGATCCACTTTTGATATCAGCTTTACTTTCCTATTTAATATGTAGTGCCTAAGCTTATGTGTTACGAAGACAACAAATAGACATGCTTTTTATATGGGCGTATAGTTTAATAATTAGCCCACTAGGGTTTGGTTGATATAGTATACTACTCTTTCCTTGTTTTGGTCATCCAATTGTGGTAATAGAGATCCTAAAGTTGTCATTGTTGTAGATACATAAAAAATCATTGTGTTATCTTGAATTAGAGGCATCAACACTAGGGGAGTGAGAAAATAATCCTTGACTTGTTGGAAAGCCCGTTCACACCTACCATCCCATTTGAATGTTATGTCCTTATGTAAAAAATGGGTGAATGGAGGACACTTGTGTACTAACTATGCGATGAATCTTTTGATGAACTGAAACTTACCTTGTAGACTTCGTAGTTGTTTCAATGTTTTTGGAGGAGGCATTTCTAGGATAGCTTTAACCTTGGTATGATTCACCTCGATGCCTCTTCTTGATACAATGTATACCAACATTTTTCCAGATGTCACGTAGAATACACATTTCTTTGGATTGAGATGTAGGTAGTATTATTATCGCCTTTCAAATACCTTGGCTAGGTTAGTCAGATGATCTTTTCATTTGATTGATTTTGCTAATATTTTTTCCATATAGTCCTCCATGCTAATGTACAACATATTGTGGAAAATGGTGGTCATTTCTCATTGGTAGGTTTCCCCTACATTCTTCAAACCAAATGGCATGATGTTCTAGCAAAAGGTCCCCCATGCACAAGTGAAAGTTGTTTTGTGTTGGTCTTCATGGGATATCTTTATTTAATTATATCTAGAGGAACTATCCATCAGTGAGAATTTCATAGCCTGTAGTTAGGTCCATAATCATGTCGATGCTACGTAGAGGGAAGTCATCCTTCGGGAATGCCTTGTTGAGATCCCTAAAGTTTGTGTAGATACGTATGCCCCTAGTGGGATTTGACATTGGTACATGATTAGATGCCTATTCAGGATAGTTGATGGGTCTAATGAACCCCCTGTGTAGAAGTTTCTAAAGCTCTACTTTGATCAAGAGTGCTCTTTATGGGTGCATCTTGTGTAGCTTTTGTTTGATGGGTTTAGCTCTAGGGAACATTGCTAGGTGATGTATTACTAATGCTAGATCTAGTCTTGGCATGTCTACATATGTCAGGAAAAGTTGATTTTGTGTTCATTAATGAATTCCATGAAGTTCACCTTTTCCTTTGGATCTAAGGAAGCTACTTGATATGTTATTTTTGGTGTCTCTGTTGTGCCAATGTTGATAGGTTTGAAACCTTCAACCAAGAGTGTTGATTTTCTTTATATTATGTAATGGGGAGATTGAATTCTCCATCTTTGGGTACCTCTAATGCATCCTTTTTTTTCTCTTCTCTTGATCCGATAAAGCCACATTGTGGTTTTCCTTAGGGGACCTCTTTTTTATTTCTAAATTTTTTAGTTTATTTTTGTGACTGGAGGACACAATCTCCCCTCCAAAATATGCTCCTTGATCAAGCTCCATTACAAAACCAATTTTATGATCTCCTCATGGCATATTTTTTTAAAGTCCCATGAACTCCGTAATAGCTTCATTGTTCTAGAATGAGTCCAAAATAGGTGTATGATGATGTTGGTCCCAGTCTATTAACTATGGGTAAAGCAAGGGTATTTTATTATTGGTATCAGAAAAGCTTATGGAAATCGTAGGTAGGGTAGAGGTATCATTGTTACCAAGGTTCCATAGGGTATCTAGTTTATAATCACTAGAGGTGCAAGAATCCAATTCATATTCACTGGAATCCATTTCAGTGTGGTAATATTTAGATGTAGGTTTAGTAGTGATGGTATTTATGTTAAGGTTTCCAAATATGTTTTGGATATATAGGTAGTCATCTAGTTGTTTGCAATCATCTGATGTCTTAGTAGTAGTAGAAGGAGCTCCTTCCTCATAAGAAGTGATTTCGGTGCTTGGGGTAATCATGTCTAATGAACCATAACCTAGTCCAAGATTCTTCTGATGCTTTTCTATGATAACTTGTTCTCTTATACCTTGTTCATGTAGACCAAGGCCACCTTTTCTTGTGAACTCCATGCTTTTTTCTATTTGATATCCTTTACTATTTTGATCAATAGGAAGGGGAGGTAGTGGTTTCTCATGTCCTTTGTAAATCCATGAATATAGGTCTTCTTCAAACACTTCCTCATCTTGCATGTCTTCCAACTTGGTGAAAATGGTGGGTTTGAATTCCATTGTAACAACTTGAACATGCTTGATCTCTCTTGGTCCTCCATAAGTCTTTGGTGTTGGGGGAAGCATTCCAATGAAAAATGATTGGCTGAAATGGTATTCTCCACATCCTTTATCAAGCACTTGGATCTTGAGATTGGATTTTGGTGGCTCAACTGATGGAGATGCAATGGAGGATGAAGGTAGTGATGATGGGTCAACATAAAAAAAAAGAGTGGAAAGATATGTCATTGCTTGGTATTTGAAGAGTCTTTTTATACTTCTCCAATTTGGTATAGTAATGAAAATTTTTGGGCTTGGAATATATGGTAACTTCCTTATCATTATAAGGAAATTTTAGGAATTGATGAAATGTTGAATAGAGTGCATTTAAGTCATGGATCCATGGTTGTCCTAAGAGAAGGTTATATGGTAGCTCAAGATTCGGTACTTGGCATGTTGTCTTTGCTATTGTTGGTCCTATCTAAACAGGAAGTTTGACTATTCCTTATGAATTTCTCTCCATATCATTATAAGCTCTTATGGTGATACTTTTATTTTTATCTATTACATCATCAGAATATACTAGTTGTTTTACTAATTTTAGGGTACAAATTTTTAAGCCTGCACAATTATCTATTAGTAATCTCTTCACCTTGTGTTTATGGAAGCACACTTTTAGATAGATATCTTGATTGTGGAAAGATCTTTGTGGAAGGCCTTTCTCATAAAAGACCAAATGATGGGTGGAGGTGATGTTACCAACCATGGCTTGAAACCAATCAACATTAAGGTTGTTAGGGACTAATGTTTCAACAAGATATTTCTCCAAGATTTCCTTACGTGCTGGAAACAACTTCAAAAGCTCAAAGATGGATATTAAGGCAAGATTTTTCTTTAATTGTTTCATAATGTTTTAGTCACTTGATGGATTACTTGTGGATTTTGCTTGGGGTGGGGCTCCTTGGATTGTAACTCTCCCTCTTCTTGTAGTTACATTACACTCGAGATCTCTGCCTAGTATGGTTACAACATTGATGGTATGATTGGCTTGAGAAATTTTTCCTATGAATGGGTATGTGCAAGATCATCATGGAAAAAATAGGCCCTTAAGTGACAATTTTTTTAAAAAAATCAGAGTTAGGCAACTTGACGTAAAAATTTGAATAAGTTATCTATATTATTTCAAAAATATGTAAGAATAGAATCTTTATCAAATTGAATTTAGTTTCTAAACTACTAGGTTTATTAAAAAAAAAAAATCTATTTGGTGAAAGTTTGAAATTTCAATGCAGTAGTACTTAAATTTTAGGGAAAAAAAAAGTAGGTTTCTTCGACCACCCTAACGACAATAAAATGATAATATTTTTTATAATATTTTAGATATATGTAGAGGACTTATGTCCCAATGTGATGCATATTTTTTGTAATTTTTTCCAAGTAAAAAATTAATTATGAATTTTTTATTACAACTTTTAAAAAATATAAAAACTCGTATGTCTGACCATCTTAACTTGGTCAAAAGTTCATGAAATTCATTTTTTTTTAATCCTCTAGTATGCAAAGCATAGTATATGACACATGTTTCAAATTCAAAAAATGTGATACCGTTTGAAAGCTCTAGATGTTTTTCAATCAACCTATCAATCAAGACTTTAGTCATAATTCAAATAGAAAATGAATAATAATTATTTATTAAATTCAAAGTAAAGTATAACTTATATTGGTGGAAAGCTGAGAATCTCCTTTAAAAACCCTTTTTGTTTCATCAATTTTGGGTAAAAATAAGTTGTTAGCCACATGCCCTACAAATACCCATCATATCACCACTTTTGGCCCATCATGATTTTGCACATACCTGAATTCATCATAAGCAAAGTTGGCTTTATGGTAATCTTGCCCTTTCCCTTGTCATTTCCTAGGTAGAATGGTCAGGGATTGGATCCTTGTATATTTTTAAGTCTTTATATCCAAGACGAGGTTTTATGTCGACCTCTCCTTTTTCTATTAAGTCTTGCACAATATTTTTGAGCTTCCTGCAATTTTTGGTGGTATGAACCTTAATCTTGTGAAATTCACATTTTTCATTCTCATTATACCAAGGGGGTTTGAATTTTGGCTCCTCATAGCTTGTTCTATCATTAAATTTGATAAGGTTTTTTTGGACTAGTTTACACATAATTACCTCAAGGGGTTCTCCCAATGGGATGAATTTTATTCTAGGTTGGTCATATTGCCTTGGTGGCTTCCTTTGATCATCTTGCCCTTGATTTGGTTATTGGTTGCTTGGTTGGTTGTTTGGGGTGTTTTTTTTAGCATAGATTTGTTATCTTGTTTAAACATTATTTTGTGGGCCATTGGAAGGTTGTATGTTTTATACAATCTTAGCATCAACCACTCTGTCATTGGTTACATTTTTTTTTCTTCACCCATATCTTTGGTTTGTCATTTTAACTAGAAGGTTGATCCTCATGATTGTAGAGTTTAATTAATCCCCTTGCAATGGAAGCTCTTTCGATTAGAAAACCCTTTTTAATAGTCTCATCAAAGTTGCTAGGGAACAACATAGTGAGTTGGTAGTTAATGTCCACATGTATGTTATATATAAATATGTCTACAAGCTATTTCTCTAGAATGGGCCATTTACATTTGTTGGCTTTGTGTCTCTATCTCTATAGATATGGAGCAAAAGATTCACCTTGACTTTCTTTTATTTTGTAGAGATCGAGGATCTTTATATCTTGCTCTATGTTGTACAAGAAATGGTTGACAAATTTGTTTGACAACTCATCTAATGTTCTAATACCAGGTGGTAGCTGAGAGAACCACTCAATAGAAACCCCGTTGAGACTTCATGGGAAAAAAATCATTAGATATGTATCATTGTGTTGTAGATCCATGCAAGCCATTGATAATTCTTGCATGTTATCTATTGGATCCCCTCTTCCCCTATATTTATCATACTTTGGTATTTCAAAGTTCTTGGGGAAAGGTATCATAGATAAGTTTTGATCAAAAGGACATGGAAAAATATCTTGTTGAGCATAGATCTTCTTTGTATTTTTAATTTGGATTTCTGATATTCTTTGGTTGATGGTTTATAGTTGCATGTTTATGTCGTTAGTTGGTGTGCTTGCTTGAGGATTTCGTGCAATGTATCCTTGTTGTCCCATGCAATTTTTTTGGTCATAAGTGGGATATTGTGTAGATATGGGACCTTGATGACCATATTGTGTGTACAGAAGATTGATTCCTTGTTGTGTGTGTAGGTATGTTGAGTTTGTGGTAAACCCTAATATTGATTTTGAGGGACTCCTTGGTATTAATTGTGTGGAACTCCTTGATATTGATTTTGAGGGATACCTTGGTATTGCATTTGAGGTACACCTTCTTGTTGTGTGATAGGAGTTTGAGCTTGGGTTTGTGGAATACCTCGATGTTGTGTTTGGTGTAGACCTTAGTGTTGTGGATTATGTGGAGTACCCTGGTAGTTCATTTGGGGTACACCTTGGTTGTTTGTCTCTAGGGTACACCTTGTTGTTGTGGATTTTGGAGAGTACCTTGGTAGTTCATTTGGGGTACACCTTGTTGTTGTGGATTTTGTTGAGGAGTACCTTGGTAGTTCATTTGGGGCACAACTTGTTGTTGTATATTTTGTTGAGGAGTACAGGTTGGTAGTTTGTTTGGGGTACACGTTGTTGTGGATTTTTTTGAGGAGTACCTTGGTAGTTTGTTTGGGGTACAACTTCTTGTGGATTTTGAAGAGTACCTTGGTAGTTCGTTTGGGGTACACCTTGTTGTTGTAGATTTTGTTGAGCAGTACCTTGGTAGTTTGTTTTGGGTACACCTTGTTGTTGTGGATTTTGTTGTGATTTTCCTTGTTGATACCGTGTGTTATTTGAAGGGTCATAATATGATGTTTGTTGTGGCATGTATTGTCCTTATGATAGGATGTTACCTTGTTGATCCACTACATGTTGTGGTGGTCCTATTGGAAGGCTTCCCATGTTTTGAGTTGAATTTCCTTGATATTGTTGGGCTACCACTGCTTGCTCAATTTGTGAAGGTTGAATATACAATGGGTTATCCATAGGTTGTGGTGCAGATTGATCATTGTGTTTTGAGAACAAGGGTGGTATCTTGGGATCCACTATTGGTTTTTCTATCTATCTTACCACTATTTGATCCCCTAATGGAATGAGGTTAGGATCCTTAAGAATTTCCACATTAAAGTCCATGGGTATTTTGGTACCACTTTGTGCTAGCGTAAGGAAATAAGATTTTACGTTCTTCCCAAGAATTTTGTCCATAAGTTTCTGCATCTTAGGATCTTGGTAGTACATTAATATTTTTTCATTGGTAAGTTCCTCATCACTATCATATTCTTCTATGATGATTCTAGGATGTTGGGTTTGTCTAGAAATCATGTTTTGATGTTCAAGAAATGTATCCTCTTCACTAGGTGGTTGATTTTGTGTAGCTTTAAATGTGGGCTCTCTTTGAGGAGTTGAAAGTTGATTTGGATTGTAACCCCATGATTGAGGTTCCTCAAGAGTTGTGTTTGTATTGGGTGCACTAGAACTACTCTTGTTGGCTTCCATTCTTTTCTTGTGTTGAGATATCATTGTTGTCATAAACAAGCTGAAGACCTTGGTGAATTTTGTGATCACTAACTATGAAATGGGATGATGTTTTTTTTGGGATTTTTGCTAAAATGATGTATGAAGATGATGTGTGAAAAACCTTTTGCTCAAAGGTTGTCGATGGTTCACTATGGATTGTGTATTTGATGCTCAAGACCCTAAAGTATGAGTGATTTTGGTGGATGTTTTGGGATGACGCTAATCTTAGGACACAAGGTGTACAAGACTTGGAATGATATTTTGCTCTATTTTTAGAGGATATGTTAATACTCTACATGAACTATCCTTGAGGTTGCAAGCAAAGGTTGATGTTAATATCCTAGAAAATGAGAGCAAGAGGATAATCCAAGTTGTGTTTGATTTGTGTCTTAAAAATAGGTTGATGTTTTGATTTGCTAATGGGTATGGAAAGATGCGGATATGATTTGGTGCAGGTCAAATTGTTTGTGTTTCAAAGGATGATGGATTAACTAGCTTTGGACCAATTCTGATTTGCACCAAAATTTAGGACAATAGCAGTTTTTGTTTAGGACAATAGTGGCAATTTTCAGGATAGTAGTGGCAATTTTTTAGGATAGTAGTGGTTTCTTTTTCTAGATGACTGCGACAATTTTAGAAAAAGCAGTCTCTGTGCAAAATATGTGATTGGTAAGGGTTAGTGTTGGATAATGGGGGTCCAAACTAGGCCTCTAAGTGGTAATGAAAATTTATAAAAACAGAGTTAGGCAACTTGTCATAAAAATTTGAATAGGTTATTAACATAAGCTGAAAAATATGTAAGAACAAAAGTTGTAGCAAATTGAAAGTAGTTTCTAGGCTACTAGTCCTTTTTTGGAAAAAAGTAAATCTATTTTGCAAAAAATTGAAATTTCAATGCAGTGGTACTAAATTTTCAAGAAAAAGATAAGATGCAGGTGTATGTCTAACCACCCTAAGTACAAGAAAAAAATAATATTTTTTTATGAATCTTTCAATATATGTAGAGGACACATGCTCAAATGTGCCAAATTTTGTTTGTAATTTTTTTCCATGTAACTAATTACTTATGATTTTTTTATTGGAACATTTCAGAATTATTAAAATGTGTGTGTCTGGCCACCATAACTTGGTCAAAAGTTTATGATTTTTTATTTTTTTTAATCCTATAGTATGTGAAGCATAAAATGTGGTGCATCTTGTAGGTTCAAAAAATGTTAAGTAGTTTGAAAGTTATAGAATTTTTTTTAATTAGCTTATCAATCAAGACTTTAGTCATAATGTATGTAGAAAATCAATAATAATTATTTATTAAATTCAAAATAAGGCATAAATTATATTAGTGGAAAGCTGAATTTTTTTTCTATAAACCCTTTTCGTTTCATGAAATTCGGATTAAAAAAGTCATCAACCACAAGGGTGAACTTTGGAAAACTAAGCAAATTTTCTAAACATGCTTTTTGAATTGACTTTCTAGGTTAGGAAATCCTGAACCAAATCCCAAGCCAAATGATTTTGTCAGAAAAATAGATATTCATTCAAAATGGATATCTATTACCTAAATTATTTATAATACATAATATTAAATATTTTAATACATACTAATATATATTATATATTATGCATTATATACATATATTATATGTTATATTAATATTATGTAATATATTATATATATTATATAATATATTTAATACATAGTATATATTATATATTTATTGATGTGTGACCAATTCACAAGAGAGAGAGACCTGAGAGGAAGGGAGAGAGAGTCTTGAGATGGAGAGAGAGAGAGAGAGACTTCAAAGGGAGAGAGAGAGAGGGAGGGAGAGAGAGAGAGAGAGAGAGACTTGGGAGGGAGAGAGAGTCTTGAGAGAGAGAGAGAGAGCTAAGAGGGAGAGAGAGAGACTTGTGCAGGAGAGAGGGAGGAAAAGAGGAAGAGAGAGAGATTTGAGAGAGATGAGAGGGAGAGGGAGTGTGAGGGACTTGAGAGCGAGAGGGAGAGAGTGAGACTTGAGAGAGAGAGAGGGGGGGAGGGAGAGAGGGAGAGAGGGAGAGAGAGAGGGATGGACCTAAGAGAGAGATACTTGAGAGGGAGAGAGAGAGAGAGACTTGAGAGGGAGAGAGAGAGGGAGTGGGAGGGACCTAAGAGAGAGAGATAATTGAGAGGGAGAGAGATAGAGAGGAGTGGGAGGGACTTGAGAGAGAGAGGGAGTGAGAGAGACTGAGAGAGAAAGATAGAGGAGGGAGAGACATGAGAGAGAGGAGTGGGAGGGACCCGAGAGGGAGAGAGAGAAAGACCTAAGAGGGAGGGAGAGATATACTTGAGAGAGAAACTAGAGAGAGAGAGGGAGAGAGAGAGACCTAAGAGGGAGGGGGAGAGGAAGAGAGGGAGAGAGAGACCTAAGAGGGAGGGAGAGAGAGACTTGAGAGGGGGAGAGGGAGGGAGAGAGGAAGAGAGGAAGAGAGAGAAACCTAAGAGAAAGAGAGGGAGTGGGAGGGACCTAAGAGTGAGAGGGAGAGAGAGAGAGTTGAGAGAGAGAGAGAGAGAGCGAGAGAGCTGAGATAGAGAGAGAGAGTTGAGAGGGAGAATGGGATGGAGAGAGGGAGAGAGTCTTGAGAGGGAGAGGGAGAGAGGGAGGGAGAGAGGAAGGGAGAGATACTTGAGATGGAGAGGGAGGGAGGGAAGGGGAGAGAGAGAAATAGAGAGATAGAGATAGAGAGAGACCTAAGAGTGAGATGGAGAGAGAGAGAAAGAGAGAAAGACCTAAGAATGAGAGAGAGAGCAAGAGAGAGAGAGGGGGAAATAATTGAGAGGGAGAGAGTGAGAGAGAGAGGAGAGGGAGAGGGAGGGAGAGAGAGATAGAAAATAGATAGATAGACAACAGAGAGAGAGAGAGAGGAATGGAGGGAGAGAGAGGGGGGGGAGTGGGGAGGCAACTGAGAGAGAGAGAGATCTGGAGAGGAGAGAGACTTGAGAGAGAGAGAGGGTGGGAGACCCGGAGGAGAAAGATAGAGGAAGGGAGGAGACCCAAGAGAGAGGGAGGGGAAGGACTTAAGAGAGGGAGAGAGAAAGAGAGAAAGACCTGGCAGAGAGGGAGAGAGAGAGAGAGAGAGAGAGAGAGAGAGAGAGAGAGAGAGAGAGAGAGAGAGAGAGAGAGAGAGAGAGAGAGAGAGAGAGAGAGAGAGAGAGGGTGGGAGGGAGGAAGAGAGGGAGAGAGAGGGTGAGAGAATTATCTAGTTAGGATGGGAGGGAGAGACCTAAGAGAGAGAGAGAGAGGAGTGGGAGAGACCTAAGAGAGAGAGGGAGTGGGATGGACTTGAGAGAGATTATTTTGTGTTGAAATGCACAAGACAAATGAGAGGGGTGTGAATCAGTTGTCACCAATCACATTCACAAATCTCAAAAAAATATTAACTCCACATCCACTTTAGTCTTTTATTTAGTATGAGCATGAAGTGAAAATAACATAAAGTAATATCAACACAAGAAACACCAGATTTACATGGAAAACCGAATAAGGGAAAAACCACGGTGAGGATTAACTCACAATATAAGAGTAATTGCAAAACCGTTTACAAAGAGGATCATTTCCCATGATAGGACTCGCTGTCTAGATAGGTCTCACTATTTGAATGGGAGGCTCATTGCCTACAAATACAAAAAGATATAAATAAGAATGTTACATAGAGAATATTATCTCAATGTAATAGAAGATACACCACAACAACTTGCACACATCCACAACCTTGATCAGAGAATTGCAGAAACCATTAGCTCACTACTTTAAGGAGTCTAACACTTTAAAGTTCTTGTTGCCTCAATTCACTTTCACACAATCTCTTGCAACTACCTTGCTTCTCACACTTGTGGCATACAATCCATAACATCTTGACTTGTATTTATACCATCTTCAACCTTAGAAACTTTCTCCAAGGTCGGCTACACTCGCTTCATTTTACAAATTTAAATTAGGTTGGAAACTCAAAATTCTCGTGATGGAAGAGAATGAGAGTAGACCAAACCAACACTTAACCAGGACCCAAAAAAACATCTTGGATCAATCACATGCTTCCTTAATTGATACTTATCCTTCGCATGACGTGTAAATACTAGGTCGGCCAAACCTAATGAAAACATCAATGAACTTTTAAGTACACACTTCCACAACAAGAAGATAACATGCAGACCACATAACATGCTTCACCATGCACTAGAACACATCTTAGATCCCTTTAGATTCATCAACAACTACTACAACAACCTTCATACATAGAACACTTTCCATCAGTCCATTCAGACTGTATAGACACACACAGTAACTCTGAAACTAGTCTTTTGGAGCACCAAACCATGAACACCTTTGATAGAACACAAATGACACCATTACAATCCTTCCTCCAAATTTGTAAGACTTCAAACGAACCAGTGGAGGATTGCAGAGTAGATACATTTCTCCCAGTCCATAGACAAACAATTGTGCCAGAGCAGTTCACAAACCGGGGAACTCAATTTTCACTCTTCATCAGACCAAAAGCTATAATCCAAGATATATCACCCAAGTATTCCCTTAAACAACACTTCAAATTTTCATAGGCATAAGATCAACATAGAAGAAATGTGGAGCACATACCAGAGCACATTCTAAACAAACACACAATTTTTTCTTCACTATTTATTAATTTTCTCATTGGTAACTCATCATATCAGCACACCTGAAACACCATAAAGATAGCTCCATGTACTCACAACATCTAAATTGTATCTCAACTATACATGCACCACCTACAATCACTTTTTTCCTTTTTCTGCAACAAACTATACTATGTTGACATCAATGACAACATCAATGACAACACCACAATACTCATTCATACTTGCAACAATCTCCCCCTTTATCATTGATGGAAACACACAACTCTCTCTCCCCCTTTGACATCAGTGGCAAATATTTTTTTTTTTAACATAATTATGATCACTCCCCCTTTGGAGTGCACCCACACATCTTATACTGCAACAATGATACTTCCTACTCCCCCTGAGGAGTAGACCCCAGTCATCAGTCCAGGAAAATGATGAATTTGTAGATCCACTAGACTGATCCACCTCTATGTGCACCTAGTTCAAAGAAGGAGGGATAGTAACCCCCAACTTCTCCCTGAGATACTCAAAAGTATCCTTCAGAAGAGCCTTAGTAAATATATCAACAATCTGATCCTTTGTAGGCACATATTCCAACCCAACTTCATTCTCCAATAACTTATCTCTCAAGAAATGATATTTGATAGATATATGCTTTGTCCTTGAATGCATTACTGGATTCTTTGAAATATTTATTGCACTTTTATTGTCATAGAAGATAAGGATAGGCTCATCACACATCACTCATATATCCTTCAATGTTTGCTTCATCCACAATACCTATGTGCAACAAGATGTTGTTGCTATGTACTTAGCCTCTATAGTGGATAAAGAAACTGAATCTTGTTTCTTACTTAGCCATGAGACCAACTTGCATCCAAGAAAGAATGCACAACCACTTGTACTCTTCTGGTCATCTACACAACCATCCCAATCTACATCAGTGTAAGTACTAAAGGTAAAATCAGTATCCTTAGGATACCACAAACCATAATCTGGAGTGCCTTCTAGATATTTGAATATCCTCTTCATAGTTGTAAGATGTGTTTCTTTGGGTTCTGCTTGAAATTTGGAAACCAAACATACAACATGCATGATATCCGATCTAGTAGTAGTAAGATATAACAGTCCACCAATCATAGATTTGTACATGCTCTAATCAACTTTAGGAGATTCATCATCCTTACTCAGTTTGCATCCAATCACCATAGGGGTACTAACCGATTTGGAGTCATCCATTCCAAACTTCTTCAACAATTATTTAACATACTTTGATTATGAAATGAATACACCCTTATCATTTTGATTCACTTGAAGTCCAAGAAAGAAATTCAACTCACCAATCATAAACATTTCAAACTCTTTTTGCATCTCCTCTGCAAATTTCTTGCACATACCCTCATTTCCTCCAAAGATAATTTCATCAACATATACAACCACTATCAACATTTTTTTTCCTTCAACCTTGAAATAGAGATTACTGTCTCTCGAGCCTTTGTTGAACCTTTGTTATGTCAAATACTTGTCCAACCTTGCATACCATGCTCTAGTAGCCTGTTTAAGTCCATACAATTCCTTTTTCAACTTACTGACCATGTCGGGTTAATCTGATAACTGAAATCCCTCTAGTTGTTCTATGTAGACCTCTTCTTCCAATTCACCATTCAAGAATGCATACTTAACATCCATCTGGTATACCTTGAAATCTTTGTGAGAAAAAAATGCCAAAAACATTTGAATAGCCTCCATTCTTTCCACTAGGGCAAATGTTTCCTCAAAGTCTATTCCTTCAACCTGTGAATAACCTTTGCACACAAGCCTTGCTTTGTTTCTTAATACTTCACCATTCTCATTCAACTTATTCCTGAATACCCATTTTGTACCATTATATTCTTGTTTACTGGTCTACGAACCAATTCCCATGTCTGATTTTTCTCTATCTGTTGTAATTCCTCTTTCATTGATCTAACTTAGTTTTCATCTTTGCATGCTTCTCACAATATTTTAGGTTCTATCTTGGAAAGTAAACACAAATTTACCTCAACTTCTACCACTTTGCTTCTTGTCTTTACACCTTCACCTTTGTCTCCAATTATTTGTTCTTTCAGATAATTTTTTTGTACATATTTTGGAGTCTTAGGAGAAGGTTCTGAAGATTCTTCTTCTTCAATATCTTCTTCTTCTTCCTTATTCTCTTCTTGTACTTGTTCACAGATAGGTTCATCTAGTTCAACTTCACTTGTTTCAACTGAACTATGCATATCTTCATCAACTTTTACATTTGCACTTTCAACAATCTTTCTCAATCTTTTATTGAAGCATCTATAAGCTTTGCTATTAGTTGAATATCCAAGGAAAATACCTTCATCGCATCTAGCATCAAACTTTCCTAGGTTCTCATCATCTCTTTTAATATAACATTTTCTTCCAAACACCTTAAAGTATTTAATAGTAGGAATTTTTCCATGCCATAGTTCATAAGGAGTCTTTGTGCTATTACCTTTGATCTGAACTCTGTTAAGAATATAAACAATAGTGTGAATCACTTCTCTCCAGTATACTTTAGGTACATTTTCTTCTTTCATCACAGTCCTTGTAGCTTCTTGAACTATCTAGTTCCTCCTCTCAACAACATTTTTTTGAGGAGTTTTAGGAGTAGAAAAATTCCTCTTTATACCATGCTCTTCAAAGAACATATTAAACTCATTTGAGGTGAATTATCCACCTTTGTGAGACCTTAAACATTTTATTTTCAAGTTCACTTCATTCTCTACCATAACCTTGAAAACCTTGAATTTATCTAGAGTTGAGATTTCTCCCTAAGAAAAGTAACCCATGTCATTCTAGAATAATCATCAATTAAAAGAATAAAATACCTGCCACCATTAAGACTTCCTGTTCTTGTGGGACCACAAAGGTCTATGTGAATCAATTCCATCATTTTGGTAGTTGATTATTCTTTTCCTTTAAAGCTGCATCTTGTTTGTTTTCCCAATCGAGAACTTCTACAAACAACATTGGTAGGCTTTGTGATTTTTGGTAAATCCCTAATAGATTCTCTTGAACTAATCCTGATTAGATTGTCAAAGTTCACATGTCGCATCCTCCAATTCCATAGCCAACTTTCATTAACTTGAGACACAAAACACTGACCATCAGCACACTTAAGCTAACAAATGTTTCCATATGTTCTGCTTCCTACAACTACCACAGTTTTAGACCTGTTTCTAATCTCACAAGTATTATCCTAAAACACAAGCTTAAATCCTTTGCTACACATTTTTCCAACACTCAAGAGATTATTCCTTAATCCCTCAACATAATAGGCATCATCAATACTATGTTTTCCATCAAAACTAATTGTTCCTTTTCCAACAATATTTGCACCAAAATCATCTCCAAACATATCTAATCCTCCATCATACTTTTCAAGTTTAGTAAACTTACTTTTGTCTCTGGTCATGTGATTTGAGTAGCCACTATCAATTACCCAATAATCTTCATCTTGTCTAGCATGAAAGGCGGTAACTAGAGAACCTTCCATCTCTTCCTTCTTTTTTTTTGAACCACATTCCCTTGCACATTTTCCATGGTTAGTAGACATTAATTTATTCTCTAAGGATAGAAACAAGCATTCATCATTATCACCATCAATATCAAATTCATCATCAAAAATTCCAGCATCTTCTCTAACATAATACAATTTCTTGAACTTTTTGTCCTTTTTGTCTTTATTGTCTTTGCTCGTCTTGTGTATGGCTCTATTTGGACATCTTGAAGCATAGTGAACAATATTTCCACAACTGAAACATTTAAAAGGTAACATACGTTTATACTTACCAGTACCTTTCTTCAACGTCCTTGTAAAATTTGCTTCCAACTCCTCTAAACGATCACCTTTTGGGTCATCTTATGTATTTGTTGCTTTGAAGGTTGTTTCTCTTTTCTCCTTTTCTTTTCCAAAATTCCTCATTTAAAATGTGGTCAAGGTGCCAAATAGCTGTTCTTTAGTGAACTTCTTTAGATCATAAAATTCCTCAATGGTTGAGACCTATCACTATAACTCTCTAGTAGGGTAATTAGAATCTTCTCCATTACATCTTCATCTATCAAAGTACCGCCTTGATTTTTGAATTCATTTACTGCAATGCCAACCCTCTAAAAATAGCTTGCAATGTCTTCACCTTCTTCTATTTTCAAGTTCTCATATCTGTTGTTAGCTGTTAACTTCTTTGATAATTTGACTCTATCATTTCCTTCATAGATATCTTTCAAATTTTCCCAAACTTCATAAGCAATGCCTAATGAAATAACTTTTTTCAGCTCAGTCTTAGATAAAGCACTATAGATTGCATACCTTTCTTTTTCATTTTCTTCATAGGTAGAAATATCATATGCAAAAGAAGGACCACTTGCCGGCTCAACATATTTTTTCTTAATAGCTTTCCAAGTCTTCTAACCAAGAGAGATTAGGTAACCTCTCATCTACACTTTCTAGAAATTGTATTTAAATCCATCAAACATAGGGGTTGCTAATTTTTGCACCATTAGATCTACCTCAAGGAATTAAGCTATTCTATGAGGAACCAAAGCTTTAATACCAATTGTTGAAATGCACAAGACAACTGAGAGGAGGGGTGAATTAGTTGTCACCAATCACATTCAAAAATCTCAAATAATTATTAACTCCACATCCACTTTAGTCTATTATTAAGTATGAACATGAAGTGCAAATAATAGAAAGCAATATCAACACAAGAAACACCAGATTTATGTGGAAAACCCAATAAGGGAAAAACCACGGTGAGGATTAACTCACAATATAAGAGTAATTGCAAAATTGTTTACAAAGAGGCTCACTACCCAATATATGACTCACTATCCAAATGGGAGGCTCACTAACTAAAAATATAGAAAGATAGAAATAAGAATGTTACACAGAGAACATTATCTCAATGCAACAAAAGATCTACCACAACAAATTGGACACATTCACAACCTTGATTAGAGAATTGCAAACACCATCAACTCACTGCTTTCAGGAGTTTAACACTTTAAAGTTCCTGCTGCCTCAATTCACTTTCACACAATCTCTTGTGACTACCTTCCTTCTCACACTTGTGGTGTACAGTCCATAACATCTCGACTTATATTTATACCATCTTCAACCTTAGAAAATTTCTTGAAGGTTGGCTACACATGCTTCATTTTACAAATTCAAATTAGGTCTACATCTCAACATTCCCATAGTGGAAGAGAATGAGAGAAAACCAAACCAAAACTTAACTAGGACCCAAAACAACATATTGGATCAATCACACATTTCCTTAATTGATACTTATCCTTCACATGATGTGTAAACAATAGGTCAGCCAAACCTAATGAAAAAACCAATGAACTTTGAAGTACACACTTCCAAAACAAGAAGATAACATGTAGACCAAATAACATGCTTCACCATGCACTGGAACACATCTTAGATGCCTTCAAATTCATCTGCAACTACTACAACAACCTTCATACATAGATTACTTTACATCAGTCCATCTAGACTATACAAACACACACAATAACTCTGAAACTAGTCTTTCAGAGCACCAAACCATGAACACCTTTGATAGAACATAGATAACACCATTATGAGCATTCTTCTAGATTCACAAGACCTGAAATGAACCAACAGAGGATTGTAGAGTAGATACATTTCTCCTAATCCATAAACAAACAACTCTTCGAGACCAGTTCACAAATCAGTGAACTCAACTTTCACTCTTCATCATCCCAGAAGCTATAATCTAGGATATATCACCCAAGGATTCCCTTAAACAACACTTTAGATCTACATAGGCATAGGATCAACACAAAATAAATGTGGAGCACATATCAGAGCACATTCTGAACACACATAGAATTTTGTCTTCACTATTTATTAATTTTCTCAAGAGCACTTGGTAACTCATCATATCAACACACCTGAAACACCATAAAGATAGCTCCATGTACTCACAACATCTCAATAGTATCTCAACTATACATGCACCACCAATCACTTGTTTCCTTTCTTTGCAACAACCTATACTGTGTTGACATCAATGACAACATTAATGGCAATTCCACAATACTCATTCATACTTGTAACATTGTGCACATGAGGAGATCTCATCCATGCTACTTATTTTAATGTGAGGTGAAGAATGTGGTTATTGTATTGTGCTTGCTTTTTTTAATGATGCACAAAAGAGAGCCACAAAGGATGTTGGTAAGATTGTAGGCCTCAATGTCATGCAGACAATTATTGAGCCAATGGCCACAACTATAACTTATGGCTTCCATGATGTATTCACTAGAGAAAGAAGTATTATTGTCTTTCATTTGGGTGGAGGTATGTTCGATGTGTCGATTCTTTTTGTTTGAAAGGGTAATATTGGCATCATGGCCATTATAGGGGATATGCATTTGGGAGGTCAGGATTTTGATAATAAAATGCTTAATTACCGTGTTAAAAAATTCAATACAAAATACAAGTTGGCTATTAGTAGTAGTGCCAGAGCTAGAGAGAGAGAGTATAAGATATTTAATGTATAGTATATATAATATATAATATATTATTTATATACTATATAGTATAAAATATATATTATATAATATATAATATATTATGATGTATTAATATATAATATATTTATTATATATTAATAATACATAATATTGATTTTATGTGTTATTTGGTTTTTTTAAAATAAAACGATAACAAATATCCATTTTTTATTGTACAGGTATGCATATTCATTTATAATATTAATTTAAATTAATATATATAATAATATTAATTTATACTAATATATTAATATATATAGGTTAAAAGGAGGAGAGAGAGAAAGAGAGAGGGGGGAGAGAGAGAGGGAGTGGGAGAGAGAGGGAGTGAGAGAGAGAGAGAAAGAGGAGGTAGAGAGAGAAGACAAGAGGGAGAGAGGGAAGACATGAGAGGGAGAGGGAGAGGAGAGAGAGGGAGAGGAGAGGGGGAGAGAGGGAAGGAGAGAGAGAGAGCTGAAAGGGGAGAGAGGAGAGAGGAGAGAGAGAGAGGGAAAGACCTAAGATGGAGAGAGGGAGGAGAGGAGAGAGAGAGAGCTAAAGGAGAGAGGGAGAGGGAGGGAGTGAGGAGAGAGAGAGGGAGATAAAGAAATACACCCGGAGGGAGAGAGGGAGGAGGGGGAGAGGAGGGAGAGTGGGAGAGGGAGAGGGAGAATGGGAGAGGATGAGACAGGAGGGAGGAGGGGGGAGAGGATGGAGGAGGAGTTCACGAGAGGGAGAGAGAGAGAAAGACCTCGAAGGAGAGGATGGAGAGAGAGAGAGAGAAAGACCCGGAAGGGAGAGGGAGAGAGAGAAAGACTTGAAAGGGAGAGAGGGGAGAGGAGAGAGAGGAGGCAGAGGGAGGAGAGAGTGGAGAAGGAGAGAGGGAGAGAGAAAGACCCAAGAGGGAGAGGAGAGAGGGTGAGGAGACAGGAAGACCTCAAAGTGAGGAGGAAGGGAGACAGAGAGGACAGAGAACATATGCTTATATGATTAACATATGCATATTATAAATGATTAAATTATATAATATATATTAATATAATATTAATATATAATATATATTTAATATAATATTAATATAGTATATATTATATAAATATATATAATAAATTAATTTAGTATATTAATATATAATAAATATATATATCATAACATATAATATAATAAATATATAATATAAAATATATTAATAATAATTCTTAAAACTAAAGCAAATGGATATCCGTTTATAATGGATATTGGTTTTGGAATGGATATACATTTACTAAGTTATATAAAAAAACAAAAATGGGACCATTTTGAGTATTCCAACAGTCCCTATATTTTTTTGTCATAAAAATCTCTTTTTTTTGTCTGTATTAGTCAAAATTCATCTTTTGGGAGATTCTTTTACACTTTATTTACAATTACAATCATCTGTGTGTGATTTTTGTTTGTGCAATGGGGAGCAACAGTTTTCATAAGAGAAAAGGAAAAAGGAAACTAACTATAGATCAAATTGAAGCATATAAAGTAAAAGATAGAGAAAGACATAGGAAAAGAAGACAAGGTATGACAAATATTCAAATTAAAGCTTCTTCTACACCATTAAATATTAATTCAAGTGAAGATGAAATAGAATTTGAAAATATTGAACATCATATTGAAAATTAAAATGAAAATATTGAAATTGAATATGTGGAAATTAAAAATAAAAATGTGAAACAACATTGAAAATGAAAATGTTGTTGAAAATGAAATTGTTATTGAAAATGTTGAAAATATTGAAAATAGTGAGAATGAAAATGTTAATAACATTGAACTTGAAAATGAAAATGTTGGAATTATTATTGAAAATGTTGAAAATGAGCCTTATGTAACACCTAATTACATGAGAACCCCTAAATTGTTGCTTGAAATAGATGAGAACATAATATATAGTCTTCAAGGAAAAGGGTCACAACGAACGGTTTGTTTGTGGGCTACCAATATGTTCAATGAATACTTTTCCGATAAGACATTAACTGAATAATGCCAATTTTTTGTGCAATTGCTTAATTCTTACAAAATGAGACCATTATTAAGAATATTGAAGATTTGTGCACCAAAAAATTGGAAAAAAATAGTATTATTGTTAAAAATCCTTTTAATGCTCTACCCTCTATTGGAAAGACTAGTAAGGAAAAAAGATAAAAGCGCTACTCGTAGCGTGATCACAACCTCACTAGTAAGCCATCATTTGAGAAAGGCTCATTTAATGAGACAAACTTATATTGATTTAAATATAAATAATAAAACATTGAATAGAGCACTCTCAAGAAGAGGAAGACTCGATAGTCCTCTTCAAAATGATACGTGGGATTTTAGTGGGATGCTTCCACGTGTTGATAAGAAGATAATCGATAATGTAAAGATGCAAATTGAACAATTTTGGAACTCTCAATCTAGAGTATCATTGAATGTAAAGGATGTTTTAAAGTTACAAATTGGTAATCGAGATCGCATACCGCATCCTAAAAATTTCGTGGAATGTAGCCAAACAATTTTGTCAAGAATATCCAAATTCATAAATCTCACAAAGGGGTTTTGAGTCTTGCAAGCCATTTTATTGTGTTCCTATTAATGTTTGTAATACATGTTGTAAATACCATGTTGAGTTTTCAATTTATCATGAATTATTATGCCATATTCATTCTACTATGCATACTGACAAAATGTTGTAGGAGTGTCATGCAATGCAAATTCCCAAGTCATCCAAGGACTTGTTAGATTGATTTTTATGCATTAGAGGTGATGGTTGCTTATTTTATAGAAATGATTATTTAAATGAAACATGTTTGCAATGTGGTGGTTTATTAAAGTTTGAAACATCCTTTCATGAGGGTAGAGATCATGATTTTGGTAACAAGATTGTTGAGAAAAAAAGGTTTGAGATAGTCAAATACACATTGAAGAGTGGAGGTGAAGGTTCTAGATGTGAGTTGGTTGCAAGAGAGGTAAGTATTGTTGATTTTATTTCTGATTTTAAGAAAAATATTTTCTATAAGTATGCAAAGAATACTCACAAGTCACAGTGGTTGGATCTGCAATTCAAGATGTGTAATCTAACTCTTTTCCGATTGGAACTATTATATCCGTAGTTGATTTTACTAAAAATTATGCATTGCAACCACAAAATGAAGTACAATCACAATATTATAATTCTATTCAAATTGTTATTTTTGTTCACATAATATATAGACATACCCCTGATAGTACAAAAGAGGATAGGAAGATAATCAGGGAGTACCATTTTTACATGAGTGATGATAGATCTCATTCATCTGAGTTTGTACAACATTGTTTTGAAAACCTTTTTAAGTTCTTGTAGGAAAAAGGTATTGCAATGAGTCAACATATCATTTGGTCAGGTAATTGTGTAGGACAATTTAAGAATGCTCACATGTTTTATTGGTTGAGTAGGATGCATATAGAGAGGGGTTTACCACATATTTGGGGTTTTTTTAAAGTTGGGAATGGAAAAGGTGAGCATGATGGTGCAGGTGCATGTGCAAAGAGAGATTTGGTTAAGGAAAAAATGAAGATTGAAGGTGGTGCAACATTCAGTGATGCACATTCTATTATTGATTAGTGTACTTATGTATTATCACGAGGAGAGACACTTGATTCACAAAAGAGTAGATTATTTTCATTGGTTGAGGAGGGCACAATGGGAGATAAACTAGAATGCCAAAAAATCAAAGATTCTTCAAAGATGCATTCATTTCAAAGCTCATATGTGGGTGCATGGACCATATGGACATGAGAGTTGGCTTGTATTCAGTGTGATTGGGATCAATGTGAGTCAAGTGAGTTGGTACATACATGGATTCCATAGTACCTAAGCCCTTTATCTATAGCACAATCCTCTTTAGAAAATGAAATAGAAAGTTCACTTGACTATGAACATATTTTAGATCTTGTACAACCATGATATGTATATGCAATTGTAGCACCATAGGGGAATGAAGAGGGATCAAACTAGTGGTTGGCACAATGTGTATAGGGAAAGGAAAATCTAACACAATTAATGACAGATGATGATGGGTTCATGTATCCTACAGGTTCAATTGTCGTTTCTCAAACTTGGTTACATTACCATTTCATTATTATTTAGGTTCTTTAGAATAATATATATTTGTTATTCTAAGCATATTTTCTAGTTTTCATTACCATTGGGTATGTGCAGGATCATGATGGGACAAAAAGTGGCAATATGATGGGTATTTGTAGGGTATGTGGCTAACAAATTTTTTTACCCAAAATTAATGAAACGAAAAGGGTTTTTAAAGGAGATTCTCAGCTTTACACCAATATAAATTATTCTTTACTTTAAATTTAATAAATAATTATTATTCATTTTCTATTTGAATTACAACTAAAGTCCTAATTGATAGGCTGATTGAAAATCATCTATAGCTTTCAAACGGTATCATATTTTTTGAATCCAAAACATGCGTCACATTCTATGCTTCATATACTATAGGATTAAAAAAAATTGAATTTCATGAAGTTTTGACCAAGTAAGGTGGTTAGACGTACGAGTTTTAATATTTTTTAAAAGTTGTAATAAAAAAATCATAATTAATTATTTACTTAGAAAAAAATTACAAAAAAAATGCATCACATCAGGACATGAATCCTCTACTTATATCTAAAATCTTCTAAAAAAATATTATCATTTTATTGTGGTGAGGGTGGTCAGACAGACACCTACTTATTTTTTCTCTGAAATTTAAGTACTATTGCATTGAAATTTCAATTTTCACCAAATGTATTTTGTTTAAAAAAAAATAAACCTAGTAGTTTAAAAACTACATTCAATTTGTTACAAATTCTATTCTTACATATTTTTGAAATAATATAGATAACTTATTCAAATTTTTACGTCAAGTTGCCTAACTCTAATTTTTTTGAATGTTTTGCCACTTAAGGGCCTATTTTTTCCATGATGATCCTGCACATACCCCATTTCATCATCATTTAGGTTGTTTAGAATAATATAGATTTTTTATTCTAAGTATATTTAGTTGTTGATAACAAACTTATGATCATACAGGTTCAGTTGTTGTTTTTGAAACTTGGTTGTGAAAATATATGATTAGAAAGAATGATATACCTGCATTTGAAGACTATGAGAAACATAAAACCATTCTCATGTATTCACACCTTGTTATAGAAACAAAATTTAAGCTATTGAGACATCATGCTAGACCACAAACAAAGGAACTATGGATACTAGCGGTTCATTTTTTGAATGGGATAGGTATGATATTGTTCATCACATTTTAATATTGTTTATCTACTAAGGTTCATTATTTAGGTTGTTTAGAATAATATAGATTTATTATTCTAAGCATCTTTTCTAGTTTGCATTACCATTTCATCATCATTTAGGTTGTTTAGAATAATATAGATTTGTTATTCTAAGCATCTTTTCTATTGTGATCATATATATTTGTCATTCGAAGTATATTGTGATGCTTGTGGCATGATGGACCATGGAGCTACTGCAACAATAGCCAGCTCTAATCCTTTGGTAGAGGTATGCAATGGATTAGTAAATTTTACATTATATTAGCTCTTTTATGGTCTATTATTGAAAAATTTCATGATTCTTGTATGTAGTTTAACTGCTACCTTGATGGTTTCTATAGGTTCTTGTCACTCTAGAATATCAACATGCTACTGTTGTGGAAGAATGTGATGGCTATTTATTTGCAATTATTTTGTTATATGCCATTCCACAGTTTTCAATTTTTATATATTAACATATATACTTATTCTATTAGTTGCATCTCCAAATGAGTGAAGAGAGGAGGACTAGTGGGCACATTTAGAAGACAAAAGAATCAATAGAAACTCCATCCAGCCAACCGTGAAGGAAACACATGATCTATTTCCTTCCCCTACCGGGAAATGACTATGTATTAGGCCTGTTTGTTGCATGCCTACGTGGTATTTCATAAATCCTATATTTGATAGCAATTCTTGAATGATGATATCATGTGTATTATGTATACTTTACATGTATTCAAGTGTATACTTTACAACTTATGTGTATACTTTGTGACTTATGAGTATTCCAATGTATACTTTATGACCTACGTGTTTTCATGTGTATACTTTGTATTCATGTGTGTAGTTCATGAATTAAGTATATTTGAGTAAATGATTCACTTATTCACGAGGATCAAAATGAACCATAAACCATTTGCACCTTTACACTGTATCCATCTGACCCTTTTTCAATGAACTAAAAATTCAACATCACAGGAAAATGCCTTAGAGATATCAAAAATTGAGAGAGGTCATTGTAGAGGGGCCCTACATGATTCCATAGCCTCAAACAAATTATTTCTAGGTGACACAATTTTTGAGTAATAGCTCGTCAAAGATTGTTTCCTTTAGCACTTTTGACTCTAAATGGAAATCGCTAGTCCAATGTAGCTCGAACTGTTTCAGAGTGTTTGGGTCTGAAACAAGACCATGCCTAGCATAAACCCACTAATTCAGACATGTTGAAACAATTCGTTTGGTCGTACGAGTTGCATAATGAAAGTTGCACCACTTTGCAACTTTACACTGCTTGCATTTGACAACTTTTTCCTCAACTAAAAAGTAATCACCACGAGAAAATGCTTCCAAAATAGTAAAAATCAAGAGAGGTTATTGTAGAGGGTCTCAATACAATCTTGTATCCTTAGATGGAGATTTTGTAAGGTCACAATTTTTGAGTAATAGCCCATGAAAGATTGCAACCATTTTTCACTTTGGACTCTTAAGGGATCAATCTAGTTGAATGTAGCTTAGATTAATTTGGCATGTTTGGGTGAAATAGAGGACCATTCATAATATAAACGTACCCATCCATACATGTTGGAATAGTTTGTTTGGTCGTACGAGTTGTAGAATAAAAGTTGCGCCACTTTGCAACTTTACACTACTTGCATTTGACAACTTTTTCCTCAACTAAAAAGTCATCACCATAGGAAAATACCTTCAAATTAGAAAAAATTGAGAGAGGTTATTGTAAAGGGCCCAACATGATCCTGTAGCCTCAGAGAAAGAGTTTGTAAGCATCATGGTTTCCGAGTAATAGCCCATCAAAAATTGCCACCTTTTTACACTTTGGACTCTTAAGGAATCAAGTCGGTTGAACATAGCTCAGAGTGATTCAATGTGTTTGGGTATAAAAGAGGACCACACCTAGTGTAAACATACCCATATGGACATGTTGGAACAGTTTGTTTGGTCGTACGAGTTGCAAAATAAAAGTTTCATCGCTTTGCAACTTTACACTACTTACATTTGACAACTTTTTCCTCAACTAAAAAGTCATCACCACGGGAAAATGTCTTTGAGATAGAAAAAACTGAGAGAGGTTATTGTAGAGGGTCCCAACATGATCTCATAGTCTCAGATGAACATTTTGTAAGCATCGCGGTTTTTGAGTAATATCCCATCAAATATTGCAGTCATTTTTGCACTTTGGACTCTTAAGGGATCAAACCAATTAAACATAACTCAGGGTGATTCAGTGTGTTTGGGTGAAAAAGAGGACCATTCATAGTGTAAACGTACCCATTCAGACATGTTGGAATAGTCCATTTGGTTGTATGAATTGTAGAATGAAAGTTGCACCACTTTTTAACTTTACACTGCTTGCATTTGACAACTTTTTCCTCAACTGAAAAGTCGTCACCATAGGAAAACACCTTTGAGATAGAAAAAATAGAGAGAGGTTATTGTAGAGGGTCCCAACATGATCTTATATTCTTAGACGAAGAGTTTGTAAGCATCACGATTTCCAAGTAATAACCCATCAAAGATTGCATCTTTTGTGCACTTTGGACTCTTAAAGGATCGAGTCGGTTGAACGTAGCTCAGAGTGATTCAGTGTATTTGGGTGTAAAAAAGGGAAATTCCTAATGTAATCATACCCATATAGATGTGTTAGAACAATACGTTTGGCCATACGAGTTGCAGAATGAAAGTTGCACCACTTCGCAACTTTACACTGCTTGCATTTAACAATTTTTTCCTCAACTAAAAAGTCATCACCACGAGAAAATACCTCCAAGATAGAAAAAACCGAGAGAGGTTATTATAGAGAGTCCCAATTCAATCCTATATCCTCAAATAAAGAGTTTTTAAGAGTCATGGTTTTTGAGTAATAGCCCATCAAAGATTGTTATCTTTTTGCACTTTGGACTCTTAAGAGATTGAGTTGATTGAACATAGCCCAGAGTGATTCGACATGTTTGGGTGCAAAATAAGACTATTCCTAACATATACGTACCCATCCAGATGTGTTGGAATAGTCTGTTTGGTCATATGAGTTGTAGAACGAAAGTGGCACCACTTTGCAACTTTACACTGCTTGCATTTGATAACCTTTTTCTCAATTCAAAAGTTGTCACCATGGGAAAACACCTCTGAGATAGAAAAAATTGAGAGAGGTTATTGTAGAGGGTCCCAACGTGATCTTATAGCCTCATATGGACAGTTTGTAAGCATAATGGTTTCATATTAATAGCCCGTCAAAGATTGTTTCCTTTTTGCACTTTGGACTCTTAAGGGATTGAACCAGTTGAACATAGCTCAAAGTGATTCAAAATGTTTGGGTGTAAAAGAGTACCATGACTAGTGTTTACCCATTCAGATGTATTGAAACAGTTTGTTTGGTCGTATGAGTTGTAGAATAAAAGTTGCACCACTTTGCAACTTTATATTGCTTGCATTTGACAACTTTTTCCTCAACTAAAAAGTCAACACTACGGGAAAATGCCTCCGAACTAGAAAAAATTGAGAAAGGTTATTGTAGAGGGTCCCAAAATGATCCTTGATGCAGGAGCATCCATGGCTTAGTGATATCCTATGTCAACTTGAAGGTGTCATTTTTGAATTTTTCAATTTTGGTGTGTTGGATTTCATGTTTGATTATTGAAATTCATATTTTGGTGTGAAATTAAATATCTTGTAATGTGGGGAAAATTTGAATTTGAAATTGATTTCAATTTGGGTCAAATTGGTGAAGGGGAATCATGGAGAATATAAGAGGTGGGCATCCAGGTTGAATCTGCTTTTTGCTTTATTTGAGAAAGCATGAAAGCCATTTTAAAGCCCATATTAAGTTTTGACTAAGTTTGGAGGATTAAAATATATATTTTATTAAGCTTTGAATATTAAATTATATATTTTTTTCCCTTCCTAGAGGTGGGCGTTGCTTTTCTTGAGGAGTTTCGAATGAAAGAAAAATGACAATGAAATGCATTTAAAATTGCATTCTAGGAAAACATGGTGAAATAAAATTGAATTTCATTCATTTTCAGATAGTTTTTTAGAGAGGAAAACACATAAAGAGAAAAAGGTCATTTCTTACCTTCATAGGGTGATTCCATTGTTGGATTGATAGATTAGAGAGTGTTGATAGAGGAAAAATCAGCACAGGTTGAGTAGATTGAAGAGATTGATTGTTAAAGAAGTTTGAAGCTATAGGTGTTGAGAGGTGAATGATTCCAAGCTTTTATCGTTGCTACAAATTAGATTGTAATATTTTTTTTGGGGTTTCATATGGCTTGTTATAGCCTTATTCCATGATTGGAGTGTAATTATTTTATTTTCCCAATTGATAATACAAAAATTTTCCAATTGCACACTGCAACTAGGGCTTGAAATTGTGTTACTTTCTCTATATGTGTGCGGATGAAAATTATTTATGAGTTTTTTTAATTTTATTTGTAGCAAATTATTTTAAATTAAATAGCTCATACATCAGTAGTATCAAAGCAACAAGATCTTGAGTGTGTAACAAACCGCCGAAGAGAGGCAATTGCGCTAGGATTGTGTTGTGGGTATTGAAAAAAAAAGTGGATGGGAGAGGAGCCCATCATGGTAGAGGTAGAGGAAGAGGAATAGGAGATAATTTTGTCAGGAATGATGATTTTAGAGTTTTTAGAAGGCAGGTTGAAACTTTGCAAAATGAGATAAGGAGAGGATTTGCAAGAATGAGAGACCCAGGAAGTGATGAAGAAGATGAAAGCACAGAGAATGCTAGTTTGGATAGTGAAAAAAGAGAAAAAGTTGTAGTAGTTGCAACGGATCTATTGTTGAGAGTTTAAAAAAAAATGGGAAAAAAACAAAGTATTGATGTTCCTATCTTTAATGGGAGTTTGAATCCAGAAGAACTGATAGACTGGATAAATGATATGGAAGATTATTTTGAATTTGAGGAAGTTGGAGACCCAAACCAAGTAAGGTTTTCCAAGACAAAATTGAAGGGACATGCTTCAATATGATGGAGAGAAATTTAGTTGGAAAAAGGAAGAAAAGGAAAAGAGAAGATTAAAAGAAGGGATAAAATGGTAGAGAAAATGAAGAGGCAATTCATTCCAGTAGATTATGAGCTAGAATCGCTTAAAAATATGAAAAGCTTGAAGCAAGGAAAAAAAAACTATTAAAGAGTATACAAAAGAATTCCATAAAATCCTCATAAGAACTGGACATTCAAAAGTAACCAAAAAGAATATTGCAAGGTACATGAACGGGCTGCGATCAAGCACTCAAGAAGAAATGGCATTGGTTAGAGTTGTGACAATGGAGGATGGCTATCAAATGGCATTAAAGATAGAGGAAAGGTTGAACAAAAGGTTTGAGAATAAACACAAGGGAAAAGATAAAGCTTATGTGCAGTAAAAAGAGGATGAATAACAGATTAGAGACATTAAGGGAAGCAAGGATGAAAGATATGAAAACTCAAGGAAGCCCTGTGTTCAACATTTTAGAGGAAGAGAAAGATCGGGTAGGGGATTTGAAAGAGAAAATTTTAAAATAACGTGTTTCAAGTGTCGAGAAGAGGGGCACAAATCATATGAGTGTCTTAATGAAGAGGGAAGACCAATAAGAAGAACTGTAAATCGGAATAGAGTAGAAAACATAAATAGGGAAGATGCACATTCAACACATTTTGAAGAAGTAGAAGATGGTGAAGCCTAGATGATGAGGAGAGTTTTGATGAATGAAAATAGTGAACCCATTTAGAGGAGGAGATTGTTTCATACAAGATGCAAATGAAAAGGTAAAGTTTTTAAAGTCATTATTGATGGTGGTAGTATTGATAATATTGTTTCTATAGAGATGGTTGAGAAGTTGTAGTTGGAGAGAAAGAGGCACCCACATCTACATAGGATCTCATGGTTGCAGGATGATCACAAAGTGTTGGTATATGAACAATGTGTGGTAAGATTTAAGATTGAAAGTTTTTATGATGAAGTATTGTGTGATGTTATGAACATGGATGTTTTTCATTTATTGTTGGGTAGACCATGGTAGTTTGATATGAAAGTAGTGCATAATGGATGTGTGAACACTTATAGTTTGATGAAGGATGGAGTTCATCATAAGTTGAAGCCATTGGATGAGAGAGGAGGAAAGGTATGTAGCAAGGTTGAATTTTTTTTGGTTAGTAATTTAAACCAGTTAGAGAAAAAAGATGAAGGTGAGGAGGATGATTTGCTAATGCAATTGGAAGAAATTGTAGGAGAGATGAATGATAAAATTTCAACTAACACAAAGGTTGCAGCCAAAGGTAATGATGTAATTTTTAATTTTTATACTTCTTATTATGAGAATAAAGATGTAGTTGCAGTAGCAAATGTGTTGGAGATAGGTGAGAGTGATGAGAAAGATGTGAATGTGAATTTGGGTATTGTTGATGATTCCTTGTTTGAGAATGATGAAGGTGAAGATTCCTTGATAGAAGAACTTGATTACTTGTTGCAGAAGGTGGATGATGAGTCACAAGATTATCATTCTAACATTGTTTTGGGTGTAGAAAATTAGTTTGCAGTAGTAGAGTGTCTTTCTAAAGACACCAATGGAGTGGAAAGTTGCATTGAATACAAGGAAAAAGGAGGAGTAGAAAAAGGTGTGGCAACAAGAAAGGTAATACAAGACACATGTTGTGTTGAAGAAGGTATGAATACCATTGATTTGTTCCATTTTGATAAAGAACATTGGTGGGAGGTAGAGTTTGGTAATTTGTATTTCATAGGGATGAGGAAAGGAGGGAAGATGAAAGGGAATACTAATGTAAATTTACAGGATGAGAGGAATAGAAAATTTCTAGTGAACAAGGAGCAGAGGTGGATCCAGGATAGACATAGAGTATACAAATTTTTATGAGTTTCACTCATGAAACATTTTCTTCTACCTTGGGTGTCTGATGCAGGAGCATCCATGGATCAATGCAATCCTATGTCAACTTGAAGGTGTAATTTTTGAATTTTGAATTTTGGTGTGTTGGATTTCATGTTTGATTATTGAAATTCATATTTTTGTGTGAAATTAAATATCTTGTAGTGTGGGGAAATTTTGAATTTGAAATTGATTTCAATTTGAGTCAAATTGGTGAAGGGGAACCACAGAGAATATGCTTTAAAACTAAAAAAGAAGAAAAAGGAAATTAATGGTGTGGGTTTATGGGAGCCATTCAGGCCATTTTAACTCTTATTTTTAATTTTCATAGTTTCTTAAAAAATAGAAACCCAAGAGGTGGGCACCCAGGTTGAGGAATCTACTTTTTGCTTTATTTGAGAAAGCATGAAAGCCATTTTAAATCCCATATTAAATTTTGACTAAGTTTGGAGGATTAAAATATATATTTTATTTTCCCTTCTTGGAGGAGGGCATTGATTTTCTTGAGGAGTTAGGAATGAAAGCAAAATGACAATGAAATGCATTCAAAATTGCATTCCAAGAAAGCATGGTGAAATAAAATTGAATTTCATTCATTTTGAGATAGTTTTTCATAGCGGAAAAACATAGAAAGAGAAGAAGGGCATTTCTTACCATCAGAGGGTGATTCCATTATTGGATTGACATATTACAGAGTGTTGACAGAGGAAAAATCAACACAGGTTGAGCAGATTGAAGAGATTGATTTTGAAAGAAGTTTGAAGCTACAGGTGCTAGAGAGGTGAATGATTCCAGGCTTTGATTGTTTTTGCAAATTAGATTTTAATGTTTTTTTTTGAGGTCTCATATGGCTTGTTACAACCTTATTCCATGATTAGAGTGTATTTGTTTGATTTTCCCCATTGATAATACAAAATTTTTCTAGTTGCACACTACAACTAGGGCTTGAAATTGTTACTTTATGTGTGTGTGTGTGGATAAAAATTATTTGTGAGATTTTTAATTTTATCTATAGCAATTTATTTTAAATTAAATAGGTCATACATTAATCATGTAGCCTTAGATGAAGAGTTTGTAATCATCATGGTTTCTGAGTAATATCCTGTGAAAGATTACTACCTTTTTGCACTTTGGACTCTTAAGGGATATCATCGGTCCAATGTAGCTTGAACTATTTTGGCATGTTTGGGTTTGAAATAGGACCATGCCTAGCCTAAATGTACCCATCTAGATGCATTGAAATTGTTTTAGAGTAGACTAACCTCCTTTTCATTGATGATAAAATCTTCTTCTTATCTTTTCATTCCTTTTCTAAGTGGTTAATTTTAGTTTTTCAGTTGTTTTGCTTCAATTTCAATGCTTAGGACAACAAGATCCCTTTGTTTGCTAGAGTTTTCAACACTTAGGACAACAACTTCATTTGTTCAAATACACCTTAAGCATCATCTCTCACTTTCTTTGCCTGAACAAATTCTTACCAAATACGAAACCTCAATTGCATTAGGTTGAATGGCATACATGACAACAATTATGATATAGAAATTTTGGTGTGGGTCAAGGTTGATTGACATATATGACAATATCATATGAGTGTTATTTCTTTTGTGTGAAGTGTGCATTATGACTAGTGTGCATCAAGTCCATATAATATGCCTATTTTTCTTATTTATGCATTATGGTTAGCAACATTCATTGTTGTGCATTATGATATTACAAATT
This sequence comes from Sequoia sempervirens, assembly GCA_007258455.2. Taxonomy (NCBI): domain Eukaryota; kingdom Viridiplantae; phylum Streptophyta; class Pinopsida; order Cupressales; family Cupressaceae; genus Sequoia; species Sequoia sempervirens. Next base: position 659,737,281 of record VDFB02000003.1, on the reverse strand, counting down.
GCATGTGGAAGGTCATATAACATGCATTCCATAGAGTTGTATTTGGTTTATTTAATGGTTGTATCACACTCATTTGGTTTGTTTAATGGTTACATCATGGTTGAGAGATGTCTTAATTTTTTATCATGATTACTGTATAGGTTTCACATGAACAATCTAATGAACATGTATCTTGTTCATTTGTAAGGACTTTGTTTGAAGGTTGTATCAAATCCCTATGGTTGAAATATAGTGATTCTTATTCAATATGATTTTATACCTTTTACATGTTATTAAACTTGAATGAACATTGAGTGACATTGATTTTTATCAAGATGATTATATTACTTTTGAATGAACACTATAATGGCATATATTTCATTAAGTTGTATCCATTTGTTTGAAGTTTTTAATAAATCGAAAGAATCAATGCCATAAGACTGTCATAAGCTGCTCTTTTCATCTTTTTGGCCTTTTCTATGAGACCAGAATTCTTTGAGGCATATTTTCAAACAATTCTTCTCAACAAATATTATATAGTGCTTCTCATAGCATTTTTCATTAATTTTAACTTCTTTTGAAATAAAAACCAGTTTCCCACTTCATTATAGGTGTTTAAAAAATAAAATAATTGATAAGTAGGAGGTATTTTTCCACAGCGTGTCAAATTATGATATTGCTATCAGGATTCAACCATGTTGTTTTGGGTCAAACTCATTGACCCATGTTTCATGAGTAGTGGTTCACAAGAACCCATCTCTCATGATAATGAATGGTCCACTTAGCACTCATTGCATCTAGGTGATGCTCACAAAGGTGGAGCACTGGTCCGTCCCGGGAGGTCACCCATCCCGGTACTGCTCCAGCTCAAGTGCGCTTAACCAGGGAGTTTTCTCCAAGGTTAAGCGCTTGGGTTACCCCATTTGCAAACCTTCAGCAAGTGTTGTGCCTTATGAACCATTCATAATAGAGCCCCTTTAGCTCATCAATTGATAAGTAGGAGGTATTTTTCCATCGTGTCAAATTATGATATTGCTATCAGGATTCAACCGTGTAGTTTCGGTCAAACTCATTGACCCATGTTTCATGAGTAGTGGTTCACAAGAACCCATCTCTCATGATAATGAATAGTCCACTTAGCACTCATTGCATCTAGGTGATGCTCACAGGTGTGAAGCACTGGTCCGTCCCGGGAGGTCACCCATCCCTACTGCTCCACTCAAACGCTTAACCAGGGAGTTTTCTCCAAGGTTAAGCACTTATCCATCCACGGTACTTATCAATTGATGAGCTAAAGGGCTCTATTGTGAATGGTTCATAGGCACAACACTTTGCTGAAGGTTTTGCAAATGGGGTAACAACTCAAGCGGGCTTAACCTTGGAGAAAACTCCCCGGTTAGCGGCTTGAGCTGGAGCAGTACGGATGGGTGACCTCCCGGGACGGACCAGTGCTTCACCTCTGTGAGCATCACCTAGATGCAATGAGTGCTAAGTGGACCATTCGATATCATGAGAGATGGGTTCTTGTTGAACCACTACTCATGAAACATGGGTCAATGAGTTTGACCCAAAACTACACGGTTGAATCCTGATAGCAATATCATAATTTGACATGCTGTGGAAGAATACCTCCTACTTATCAATTGATGAGCTAAAGGGGCTCGATTATGAATGGTTCATAAGGTACAACACTTCCTGCTGGGGTTTGCAATGGTAATAACTCCAAGCGGCTTAACCTTGGAGAAAACTCCCTTGCTGCTGCCAGCTTTGAGTTGGACAGATGCTACGGCCTCTCGTGAGCATCACCTAGATGCAATGAGTGCTAAGTGGACCATTCATTATCATGAGAGATGGGTTCTTGTGAACCACTACTCATGAAACATGGGTCAATGAGTTTGACCCGAAACTACACGGTTGAATCCTGATAGCAATATCATAAATAAAATCATGTCAAATGTAAATTCATTCAAGAGAGCTTGAAATCATGTGTATTCTCAAATTGAGTGTTTGATAAAAATGTTTTGGGAAACATGTATGCAAATGTGGTACAATAGAAAAGGCAATGAATTTTTTGAAAAACTCCTCAAAGAAATGTGGTCTCATGGAATGTAATGTATGTGAACCTTAATATGAATGAACTTTAACATAGATGGATTACCAATTGTAATTCATAAGTTCTATTAAAATGCAATTTTGTTAGTCTATATCATGTTATTGATCATAACTTTAAAACATTCTAAGATAATTATACGTTCCATTTTGAAGATTCAAAGTAGAAAGACATGCACATGAGGAACAAATTAGATCGAATATCAATTCTTATATATCAAAATGTAGAATAATTGTGTTTGTGCATATACAAATTTGGCATATATTCCTACTCAAAACAAGTCTTACAAATTATGGCATCTATGCCATCTCAAGATCTATCAAACCCTAAATACATATCAATATAATATCAAATCCTAATCTTGTGCTGGACCATCAAAATTGAGCCTCCTCAAAGAACTTAGTTGTTGTGAAGCTTCTTGCACAATAACAATTCAAACTATAAATTAGATTAATTATGTGAATGGTTGACAAGATAGACTAGTAAATAGAAACTTATATACTATCATTTATAAATTATGAATTTAACATCAAAATCACTATATGTGTACTATACTTTATCAATAATGCAATTATTGTTTACCTCAAGTTTTTCTCTCTTTTCTGCAAGATGGTTTGCATATGATTGTCCCTTAGGATGATCGAGAGTCCTCATATAAAGAAATGGTCCCACACTCATCACAGTGCTAAGTTGGGTAGAGGACTATAGTAGGTAAAATAAAAATGATACAAATTAACATATAATTATTGACAAATAATCATATTTACTAAACATATATCTACTCCTATCTAAACGTAAATATTTGCAATATAAAATAAACACATATGTACCTACTGTGATGCTTCTACACTAGATGGGCTTATGGTGGATGAAACAGCTAAGATGGTTTCCAATATAAAACATGATAAGAATGTGACAGAATTTAAATGCACATGCACATATAATCATAATGTCAAGAATATAAAAAATATATACCTATTGTGCAACTTCATCCAATGGGTCAGGCTTAGTCAACATGGCTGTAAAAGAACTAGGTTGTAGCATAAAAAGACAAGATTACATTAGACTATAAATCTATGTAGTACATGTATTTAAACATAATATATTTCAAAAATTAACATCTAAATAATAATTTAAATAATAATGTATACTGAGTCCCTAGACCAAATGAAATGGCTGATTGCGTAGCCTCCTACATTTGGAAAATATGGTCCTCTATCAGCAACTGCTAAAGATTCTAGCACATAAACATATATTAGTACAAATATCCCTTATAAAATATGAAATAATTTAGATAAAACACAGTATGAAATTACTTTAAGTCTTACCGATGCTCCCACATCATGCTCTATCAACTCCTACATCTGACATATCCTAAACCTCATAGTTGGATGTGTCTATGGGAGCCTCAGTGGACCGTCGAAGAGGACCCAAACATAATTTTTTGCATGTCATGCAGTAATGGAGTAGACAAGCATGTGTTGAAGAGGATGGTGTACCAATTGGAGTTCATGACGGTGTACCAGTTAGAGCTGATGACGATATACTAGTTAGAGCTAATGCAACAGGTGCATCACCATCATGCTAAGATGTATCAGGTGCAACACCATCATGATGGGATGCAATGCCATATGACTATTCAACATGATGGCTTTGCATGACCAAATAATCACTTAATGAATATAAGGTATAAATGCTTTAACTCCCTACATCTAAAGCAATCTCAAGGTAATGTAGTGGAGCTAGGACAACAATAGGAAGAGCAGGAAGAACTTGGGTGACTCAGTGTGCTCTAGGTCTATCTTGTGGCATCCCTTTACCCACACCCTGAAAATATCACATGTCATTTAAATAATTTACATGCATCCTAAGGACAAACTCCACATATAATTTTTGAAGAAAATATTGAGGGACATCAAGATTGTTATTGGGTGGTTTATCAAAAACCATCCACCAACATCTCTAGAAATTATCTAATATTCCTTTGTGTGCACCATTTAATTGAAAATTTTGGCTTCCGCACATTTATAGGCTATCCTATTTTTGGATTGATGAATAATTGGGTTAATTGGACTTTTCCAGTATCAAGTGCCTTCACATCATCATATGATAACCCATTGGCATAAAATTTTCTTTGTTCCTTTAGCCATTGTGCAAATCTATTGTGTTGATTTGCTAAAGTTTGAACATTTGAAACGATTGTTTCTAAAGTGTTTTTCATGTATGACAGCTCAGTGAGTGTCTCATAGATTCGACATACATTTATCAATTGATCTAAATTTCTATGAATAGATTCATGTATTGTTGACACGTTTTGGTTTGGATATAACGGTCACGGTGAAGGAGGGTTTGGAGAGTTTTCATTTTGAGTGAGGTTAGGGCTTTCATATTGACTTGGGTTGGGATCATTTGTTCTTAAGCCTATTAATTGATAAAAAAATTCAAAATTAACAATCATTTTAATGCAATAAAAAACCTATCAAATATCCTATTTTGACTAAAATTCACAAAAAAACGATGCAAAACTAATATAAATTGAAGAAAAACATTAAAATCCAAAAATACCTTTCAAATGTGATTGATTTGAGCAAAAAGATTAACCTGCAAATGGATATTTGAGTTGTTGAACAGAAAACCTACTCGGATTGTGGAAGAGAAATGAGCTCTTGAATTTTTTGGTTTTGATTTTATAAAACAAGAAACGAATGTTTGTTTCCTTTATGTAGTTTTTCTAATATATGGTCGAGTTCGGGACCCAACCATATGTACCCAACCATATACATATTGGTGGTGTTTTTCAAAATGTAAGTAATCATTCATCATTTTATATTATAATACAATATACATTATATTATCTATAATATATATTATATTATAATATAATATTATATAATAATATAATATTATAATTAATATAATATATATTATATTATATATAGACATGATTATATATAAGTGTATATATATATTATACTATTTTATCATTTATATGTACTAATATACAATGTGGAAATTGGTCCCATTTGTTTTGTATCAAACAAAGTAAAGTAATAAATAATATAATATATAGTTTTTTTTGTTTCGTAAGATAGATTGTATTGATCTAAGAAAATTTACAAGTGTGTCTAATAGGAGAGTGACCAAATGCAAAAAACTAACGCCACTTTCTATTGGGCCCTGGCCATGCCTTGTCATTCAACAAAATTTCTAACTGTCAGTATGTGACCCTAGCCCAAGCTAACCGCTAACCAACCTTGTGAACCATATAAAAACATTATCATAGATTAACATATAACTACTTTACCAAACCCAGACAAAATGACCATGTCAGAAGTGACACGAGACACCCATCCCTTATAGAAAGCCATTGGATTTTGCAAAGGCATCAAACTCCTGAACCCAGGCGAAATCATTGACTACCTCCATCTGGAACACCTTCAAGAAATTTACCATGACCGCAACAAGCATTTTGTGCTTCACTAATGCCAACCCCTTTAAATCCAAAAGGAATGGGTAAATTTTAATGATGGGTAAAAGCACAAATCTATGTCACACTTTATAAAGGAATTGACCAATAACAAAAAAAACCTTTGAACTTCGACCACATAAAGGTGGTCTTTATGTTTTGAATTTCAAAATGATGTAAAATAATGAAATGTAGAAATTTTGATGAAGTTTATTCTTATAATTTTTTTAGATTTTTTAAAAATTGTTTTTGTAACAACCCACATGTTTGTATTTTGTTGTGGTATTTCCTTGATGGATTCCAATAGCTATATATTTTGTAATTACTCTATCCATCCCTTCGTTATTTTGTATTGACACCTGAGAGGTGTAATTCCGTGACTGTTATCCTGGATTATATGTTTACATGCTACATGTTTATATGCAGCTATGTTGTTGATATGATTATTGTTCATGTTGGATTACATGCTTATATTTTATGTATACATCATTGTCCTTGTTTTGTATGATTATGGACAAGAAAAAGATGATATCATAACACTCGTAACCGAGAGGCTTATGATATTACGATTCTTTTTCCTGATGGTTGATGTTTCCTTGGATATATGATATACGATTCATGCACATGTACTTTAACATTTGATTGAAGTGATGCAAGTATTGAGTATTGAATCCGCCTAAATTTATAGGCCTGAGCATACTCTCATTTCGTTGATGGTGGTTATTGGAGATAGTCACAGCCAATATCCCCTACCCTAGCCCACTGTACACTATTAGGGCAATTTTTTCGTATTGTTGTCTTCCATCTGGTTACCTAACGATAACTTCGAGAGCACCCTTCTCCCTTATGTGACTTGTTTGCTTGTCTCATTGGAGGTATTTGGGTTTTGGTTTTAATTATTATTTCATGTGTATTTAATATTGCTTATTTTGTGATCTTTATTAGTTGTTCCTTTTGGGGGAGCTTTAATGCATAATTTAAAAATAAAAAAATAAAAATGCTTTATTCCCTTTTTGTGGTTTTGGGGAAAAAATATAAAAGAAAAGAGAGTTTTGTTTTGAGGGGGTTTTTTCTTTTTTTTTTTTGAAAAGGGAGGAAATTGCTATTTTTGCATGGAAGAAAAACCCCTATCATTTGGGCAAATAAGTTGGGGAGATTGTGAAAGATTTGCTGTGGAGATTTTGTGGGTGGAAAATTATTGAAATCGGCTTACCAGTCCTTGCTTTTTGTCTGTTTTTGGAGCTTGGTCGTGCCTTCTCCTTTGTGCAAATTCACCATTTCAATTTTGGAGCAATTCGAGGTAAATTTTTGTGGTTTTCCATTGATTCTTGGCTAGTAAATTATTCTTTTAATTTGGGTTGTTGGTGTCCCATGAAAATTTGATGGAATCCATCATGCCTCTGTTTTTGTTTTGTTGGAAATGAATGTGGGATTGATTTAATTGGTGATTGCTGCTGTGTGGGGGTTTGTGTGACTGATTTTGTAGATTTTCAGCAACTTGAAATGGGCTTTGAAAAAAAATCTGTTTCTTGGGCTCTCTCTTATGTCTTTGTATTTTACCCAATTTATATGAAAAAATGTGTTTTCTTTTGTTGCTCATTACCTTGTTGTTGAAAATGAAATTTGAGTGTGGAATTCATATTGGGATGCCATTCCCTCAACTGGGTTTTCACGGATTTAAAATCTGGGCACCTTCAATTTTCTGTGTTTTTTGCTTGGCTTGTGTGGAAAAATGACATTTTTTTTCTGAACAACTCTTACTTCTACCCCTAAAATAAAAAATAAAAGGTGGATTTTACTCGAATCACCCAAATACGAATTGGGTCAGGCTTAGATTCATGATCCGGGCACTTTGAATTTTCACTTGTTTTCTATGCTTTCTTTTTTTGCGGATTTGCAGCCATTAAATGTGTGTTGCAGCAGTGTTAGTTGGTTGCCTTTAATTGGTTTATTTGACAGAAATTTTGTGGCTCTTCCTGTATTTCGAGTATTCTTTGGTTTCCTCGTTTGGTTAAATGAGATGAGCATAGGTCTAAATAATAAAGTGGTCATATGGAGTGGCTCTCTACGGGCCTGAGGCCCGCAAGTGGCTGCTAGGGGAACTAGTAATAGAGTTAGAGTAAAAAAGTGATAACTAAATAAAATTAATGGGGTAAAACACTAATAAGATAATGAGTCCTTGTGCATGGCCTTGAGCATTTGTAAAGGCTACGAATTCACTAGAAAAGGCCCATCCGTCTGCAAGACGTTGAGTCATCCGTTTGATGGGCGTGGATTCAGGCATGATTGAGTCTCCTCATCCCTATGAGAGGTGTACTTGATTCCATGTGGTGCCATCCCTTCAAGCATGCATGATGACACTCCATCTGATATGCACTCTATTATCTAGCCCTTGGTAGACGCGAGTAGTACCCGTCATGATTTTGGATGAGCTCTTCTTGTTGTGACTTTGGCTGTGTGCATTGCCTTTCTTGATTGCTTCATGATTGATGTGAGTGTTGGCTTTACCTTTCTTTTGTTTTTCCACCTTTGTTTGGGCCTTTTGACTATCTCCGAGCACAATGGGGTGGCCTCTTTTGATTCCACATGGTAGGGAGGCGTTGCCACCGCCATTGGGGACCGGTGTATAGGTTATTGGAGCACCTTTGGAGACATCCCCTCTTCTGTATTTATCTTTTAGATGATGCATTTTATCGATGTATATGCCATTGTACTTAAACTTATTTCTTTATGCTCATTGTACTCACTTGAGAGTGAAAGAAATCATAAATTAATGAGAAGATATGTGATGATTATGTTTGGCTTTTGGGTTCCGGTGTTGGTATTGGAATCACATGTTCTATGATAATTGTTTTATGGCTTCATTCTTATTGCATGCAAAATTTGAGCTTTTTATGTATTTATTTCGTTTATGTTTCTTGTGGTTATGTTTCCAGTGCATCAAATCATGCTTTTTAAGTTGTGTAGCTGCTGCCATAGTTCCGGAGTAGCGCTGCAAGTTCCAGAGCAGCGTTGCAAGTTCCAGAGCAACATTGTAGAAGTTTTGGAGCAGCGTTGTTAAGTTCTAGAGCAGCGCTACAGAAGTTTCAGAGCAGCACTCCAAGTTCGGGAGTAGCGCTATAGAAGTTCTAGAGCAGCGCTGTTAAGTTCCAGAGTAGCGCCACAAGTTCCAGAGTAGCGCTACAGAGGTTTCAGAGCAGCATTGCAAGTTCCAGAGCAGCGCTACAAGTTCCGGAGCAACGCTGCTAAGGTTACAGAGCATCTTCCTGGGAGCTATCTTATGTGTTCTTATTCTGTTTTCTTTGGAGGGTAGATTGATCCTTTAACTTGGGCTGCATTAGGCCATACTTGGCCTTTTTTGAGGCTGAATTTAATGTATTAGAAGCTTCTTTTGTGTATGCTATTCTGTATGTTTCAAACAAAACAAAAAAAAATCCCTCTTTTGGCTCTTATCCTTCAAGGCTTTTTAGAGGGATGTTACATCTGGTATCAAAGCCCATGTTCACACACTGGGAGCTCTGGTGTACTTGAGCCTTCTATGTTATTATGTGTTTGGCATGTGTGGCGTGTGCTTGTTATAATGTTTAATAGTCTTTTTGATATGCTTTAATGTCGTAGTTTGGTGAATAGGTCATCCTTATGATGATCTATTTTGATGTGTTTTTTGTTTTTTTTCAGAATTCCTCCTAGGGGTAGAGCCAGAGGAAGAGCTTGAGGTAGATCCTTTGTTCCTCGGTGGAGCACTCAGATTAATGTGGATTAGGGTAATCAAGGTGAGCAACAGGGGGGACAACGTGCTGAGAACCAAGCCGAAGGGCTCGGGGGTGCTTAGGCTTTAGCTCTTTTGCAGTAGATTATGGATTGTTTAGGACCTCATCAAGAGGTATCTCATGAGGAGGAGTCACACCCTTCTCGTCAGGATGGTTAGGATGTTAGAGCTGAGTGGGAGCATTCTCGTAGTCTGAGTCATTCGAGAGCAGATGTTGTGAGGGATAAGGTGGATGGAGACAGGGTTGATGTTGGTCACAAGAGGGATCTCCTTAGAGCCCATCTCCCTACTTTTGATGGTTCAGGTACAGGTACCAAGGCAGAGACTTGGTTGATTGATCTTGATCGATGCTTTGCTATGCATCCATACAGTAGCAATACTAGAGCTCGGTGTGCCATTATGCATCTTAGAGGCTTTGCATCTACATGGTGGAGAGTAGAGGAGCAGAAGCTTCACCTAGACATTGCTTCTGTTTCTTGGGGACTTTTCTTAGAGAGGTTTTAGGCATGCTTTCTTTCTGACTTCTATCGACAGAGACGTGCTGATGAGTTCCATGAGCTTCGTCAGTTGACTATGATGGTAGATTAGTATGAGCACCATTTCTTTGAGCTTAAGCAGTATGCTAGCATCTTTGATGGTGAGCCGATGTTAGTGCAACATTTCATCAGGGGCTTGAATGCCCATATTAGTGGTGGTGTTCGGGTGTTTGAACCGAAGACCTTAGATACCGCCATAGAGAAGGCGAGGTTGATAGAGGAGAATTTGGTTAGAGGCTTTGGTGGTCAAGCAGGTGTTCAGGTTGGTAGTGCCCCTCCTTCAGGATTAGCTTCTCGGGGTACACAATCTCAGGGAGCCGGACCGTCTAGATCTCAGTCTGCACCTTCTAGATCTGGTCAGTGGCATAGGCATAGGCCTTCTCAGTCTCAATAGAGTGGGAAGAGTCTTGGTACTTCATTTCCTAGGGATCATCCACATCATCGTTCTCAGAGTAGGCAGCAGAGTAGTCTAGCGTAGAGTTCTCAAAGTGCACAACAGAGTTCTAGGGGTGAAGGAATCCAGCAGTCACGTGCACCATTTTCGGGCTAAGGTTTTGGTAGGGGTGGTTGTTTTTCTTATGGGCAACATGGTCATATAGTTGTTCATTGTCCTCAGAGATCAGTAGCTGGAGGTAGTCAAAGAAAGGATACTTCAAAGCCTATGGTAGGTGATACTAGCAGATCTCATAGAGTTTTTGCGGCAGTGGATAACTGCCAAGCTCAGCATCAGGGCACCATGGTCGAGTATTCAGGTGCATTATTTGGGATTACCACATCTATTTTGTTTGATTCAAGAGCTTTAGATTATTTTATTTCTCATTCTCTCATAGAGCGCTGTGGACTTGTGGTGGCAAGGAAAGATGTTGGTTGGTAGGTTGAGTTAGCCACTGGAGCCAAGGTGGCTGTAGACTCCCTTGTTCATGGTTGTGTGTTAGATTTGGGCACCTTCACTACCACAATGGATCTTCATGTGTTGCCTTTGGGATCCTATGTAATTGTTTTAGGCATGGATTGGTTGGAGACACACCAAACCAGTATAGATTTTTGGCGTAAATCAGTTTGGTGTGTAGACGATGTTGGGAAGTGTGTTGAGTTAGTCGGGGTCCAGAGACCCATTTCTCTTTGTGTGATTTCATCCATGCAGCTGAAGCTTGCTATGTGGCAAGGTTGTTAGATGTTCGCTATTTCGGTTAGTGATTTGGCTGAGGGTGGGATTCAGGAGGTATCTCTTGATGACCATCCTCTTCTTTAGGAGTTTACAGATGTCTTTCCGAGTGCTATTCCAGGTATGCCACCTAAGCGTGACATAGACTTTTGTATTGACATCATTCCTGGAGCAGAGCCTATCTCTCGGGCACCATATCGTATGACTACTCAGGAGTTGAGTGAGTTGCGGTTGCAGTTAGAGGAGTTATTGGAGAAGGGTCTCATTCATCCTAGTGTATCCCCTTGGGGAGCACCTATCATCTTCATGAAGAAGAAGGATGGATCTCTTCGCTTGTGCATTGATTATTGCCAGTTAAACAAAGTGACGGTGAAGAATCATTACCCGTTGCCTCAGATAGATGATTTGTTTGATTAGATGAGGGGAGCCAAGGTGTTCTCCAAGATAGATCTAAAGTCAGGATACCATCAGCTTTGCATTCATGAGGCAGACATTCACCAAACAACATTTTTTACACGCTATGGACATTATGAGTTCACGGTTGTTCCTTTTGGATTGACCAATGCTCCATCAGTTTTCATGAGTTTGATGAATGGGGTGTTTCGCACCTATCTTGACTGATTTGTTCTCATGTTCCTCGATGATATTTTGATTTATTCGAGGACTATGGAGGAGCATGAAGGCCATTTGTGGCAAGTGTTGCAGTGCTTGCGAGACAATTAGTTGTTTGGAAATTTGGCCAAGTGTGAGTTCTTCCAGACTAAGGTGAGATATTTGGGCCATATCACCTTAGGAGAGGGTATCACTGTGGATCCTTCTAAGATTTAGGCCATTGTGGATTAGCTAGCACTGACGAATGTGGCTGAGGTTCACAATTTCATGGGATTGGCAGGTTACTACCGCCGATTTGTGAGAGATTTCTCTTGGGTAGCCCATCCCATCACCTCTCTTCAGCAGAAAGGAAAGAAGTTTGTGTGGTCAGATCAGTGTGAGTCAGCTTTTCAGGCTCTTAAGGAGCAATTGACTAGTGCACCCATCCTACTAGTGCCAGATCCTATAGGTGATTTCGTAGTGTGCACCAATGCTTCGTTGGAAGGTGTGGGGGCAGTTCTTATGCAGGAGGGATGAGTGATTGCATATGAGTCCTGTAAGCTCAAGGATTATGAGTTGAACTACCCTACCCACTATTTGGAGTTAGTGGTTGTCATCCATGCACTTGTGCATTGGAGAAATTTCCTCTTGGGACATCGGTTTGAGTTGCATAGTGATCATCACAGCTTGCAGTATATCTTCACTCAGCCGAATCTAAATGCTTGACAACGTCGTTGGATGAAGTTCCTCAGTGAGTATGACTTTGAGGTTCACTATATCCAGGGCAAGGAAAATGTTGTTGCAGATGCCTTGAGCAGGAGGAGACATGAGATATCAATTTTGTCCCTTGGAGTGGATTTGCGGAGCCGTATTTTGGAGTCACTTCCTTGTGATACTTGGTATTAGGAGGTGAAAGCAGAAATTGAGTCGAGGAGATTCCTTGAGGGCAGGTTTGTAGGGTTCTCTCTCAAGCCTGGTGGACTGCTGCGGCATCTTGGTCACATTTATGTTCCAGATTCTGGTGATCTTCGTTCCTTGGTTTTGTCAGAGGCCCATCGTGCACCCTATTCAGCTCATCCAGGTGTCACGAAGATGCATGCTGATCTTCGACAGTTGTATCATTGGGCAGGGTTGCGACGTGATATTACTGATTTTGTGGCTTGGTGTCTCAAGTGCCAATGGGTGAAGGGGGTGCTGTCACAATAGTGGTTTACAATTCTTGAGAGGAATGGATTTTAGCTGAAATCACATATTTTTAGAAAATATAATGATTTAAGCCTTTAAAAGTTCCATTTTAAGGATTCCAATTGAAGAGGGTTTGATCAGATCACCTTAGATCAACCCCCCTTGGATAGAACCTCGCTAGTTTTAAACCATACCTATAAATGCATATCCTTTACACCTATCAAAATGCTGATAAAAAATCACTTTTGATTTAGCTTTTGGGGGATCAAATGAATTCATTTAAAATTTATTTCAAATGATTATGGTATTCCTCAGAACAAGCTATCCAATGAATATAATTTTAATATGTTTTGGTTTTGTTATGTATTTGTTTTTAAGTTTTATTAAACATAGGTTTTTCATCGAAAATGAATTTATTTGTTCTTCACATATGGAAAAATAGAATATTATAAAAAATGAAAAATATGAGTGCACGGATATTGAAGTCCTTGATCCAACAAAAAAATTAAATTAAATTTTGTATACAAAAAGTTAAGCTTATACGTGCGTTGTGTGAATTGTAATTCATTTGACTTTGAAACTTGATTAAGGAAAAATATTCAATAAAAACTATCTAACCAAGTGGGCACTAGATATTGAGCTAAATCTAAATTAGAAAGAATTAGAATTTTATCCTTCATGGAAAAAATTTATGTTATATGGTGTGCTTCACTTTTTAAAATGTTTTATGAAAAATCAATTTTTGTGGGAGATGGAAAGAAGTGCAATTTGATTCCCAAAATTTTGAAAAAAATATTTTTAGAATCTACAAACAAAATTTGATGAGACTCTAGTTTGCACCATCTTCAAATTCCTCATGGTTTAGCCGCTATAGGTGCCCGAATGTGAAGATTTAGTTAAAAATAATAATTTCAATGTCCGGTTTGGCCAAAAATTGTAAACCACTATTATGGGATCACCCAAGGTAGAACATCAACACCCGACATGATTATTGCAGCCTCACTCCATCCCTAGATGGAAGTGGGATACGATATCTCTTGATTTTATAGTGGGGCTACCTATGTCTTCGTGCCATCATGACACTATTATGGCTACAGTGGACAAGTTGTCCAAGGTGGCACACTTCTCACCCATGAGGTCTTCGTACACTGCAGCATCTGTAGCTCGAGTGTTTATGGAGGATATTGTACAGATGCATGGTATTCCTCGTAGGATTATTTCTGATCGTGATCCAGTGTTCACTTCAGCTTTGTGGACTTCTCTCTAGCATGCTTTGGGAGCTCAACTTAATTTCAACTCTGCATACCATCCTGAGACTAATTGACAGGCGAAGCGGGTTAATCAGGTTTTAGAGGATATGCTTCGGATGTACGTTATGGATCAACAATCTAATTGGGAGGACTACTTGTACTTGGTTGAGTTTGCTTATAATAATGGGTACCACAGTTCTCTTGGCATGTCCCCCTTCCAGACCTTGTATGGTAGGCCATGTCAGACACCATTGAGTTGGGATCGCTTAGAGGACTGAGTTCTTTTGGGTCCAGAGATGCTTTAGCATATGGAGCAGTAGGTAGTGTGGATTAGAGAGTTGTTGGCTATATCTCAGGATTGTTAGAGGAAGTATGTTGATGCCCATAGGTTGGACCGCCACTTTTTAGTGGGTGACTGTGTGTTTTTGAGAGTTCGTTTGTGGAAGAGCCCTATCTGTTATGGGAAAGGCTCAAAGTTGGCACCTCGTTTTGTTGGACCTTTTGAAATCCTTGAGAGGATTGGTCCAGTCACCTATCGCCTTGCACTGCCATCAAGTCTATCGCACATCCATGATGTTTTCCATGTTTCTGTTCTTAGACAGTATATCCCTAATGTGACCCATGTTCTTGATTGGACTGCTTTGCAGGTCAAGGCAGACGGGTAGCTTTCTTTGGAGCCCGTACGAATCCTGTAACATTGGAGGTTGACCCTCAGGGGTCGGGACATAGAGCAGGTAAGGGTCCAGTGGGATCTTGATGGTGAGTCCTCAGCATCTTGGGAGGATGCAGCGAGGATGAGAGACCTTTATCTGTATCTTTTTGTAGGCTTCCAGGAGTAAGCCTGTCCTAGGGGGGAGGATGTAACAACCCCCATGTTTGTATTTTGTTGTGGTCTTTCCTTGATGGATTCTGATAACTATATATTTTGTAATTACTCTATCCATCCCTTCATTATTTTGTATTGACACCTAAAAGGTGTAATTCCATGACTGTTATCTTGGATTACATGTTTACATGCTACATGTTTATATGCGGTTATGTTGTTGATATGATTATTGTTCATGTTGGATTACATGCTTATATTTTATGTATACATCATTGTCCTTGTTTTGTATGATTATGGACAGGAAAACGATGATATCATAACACTCGTAATCGAGAGGCTTATGATATTACGATTCTTTTTCCTTATGGTTGATGTTGCCTTGGATATATGAAATATGATTCATGTACATGTACTTTAACGTTTGATTGAAGTGATGCAGGTACTGAGTATCAAATCCGCCTAAATTTATAGGCCTGAGCATACTCTCATTTCATCGATGGTGGTTGCTGGAGACAGTCACAGCCAATATCCCCTACCCTAGCCCACTGTACACTGTTAGGGCAGTGTTTCTGTGTTGTTGTCTTCCATCTAGTTACCTAACGGTAACTTCCGAAGCACCCTTCTCCCTTATGTGACTTGCCTGCTTGTCTCATTGGAGGTATTTGGGTTTTGGTTTTTATTATTATTTAATGCATATTTAATATTGCTTATTTTGTGATCTTTATTAGTTGTTCCTTTTGGGGGAGCTTTAATGCATAATTTAAAAACAAAAAAATAAAAATGCTTTATTCCCTTTTTGTGGTTTTGGGGGAAAAATATAAAAGAAAAGAGAGCTTTTGTTTTGAGGGGGTTTTTTTCTTTTTCTTTTTTTTGAAAAGGGAGAAAATTGCTATTTTTGCATGGAAGAAAAACCCCTATCATTTGGGCAAATAAGTTGGGGAGATTGTGAAAGATTTGCTGTGGAGATTTTGTGGGTGGAAAATTATTGAAATCAACCTACCAATCCTTTTTTTTGTCTGTTTTTGGAGCTTGGCCGTGCCTTCTCCTTTGTGCAAATTTTCCATTTCTATTTTTATGCAATTCAAGGTACATTTTTGTGGTTTTCCATTGATTCTTGGTTGGTAAATTATTCTTTTAATCTGGGTTGTTGGTGTCCCATGAAAATTTGATGGAATCCTTCTTGCCTCTGTTTTTGTTTTGTTGGAAATGAATGTGGGATTGATTTAATTGGTGATTGTTGTTGTGTGGGGGTTTGTGTGACTGATTTTGTAGATCTTCAGCAACTTGAAATGGGCTTTGAAAAAAAAATCTGTTTCTTGGGCTCTATCTTATGTCTTTGTATTTTACCCAATTTATATGAAAAAATGTTTTTTCTTTTGCTGCTCATTACCTTGTTGTTGAAAATGAAATTTGAGTGTGGAATTCATGTTGGGATGCCATTCCCTCAACTGGGTTATCGTGGATTTAAAATCTGGGTACCTTCAATTTTCTATGTTTTTTGCTTGGCTTGTGTGAAAAAATGACATTTTTTTTCTGAAAAGCTCTTACTTCTACCCCTAAAATCAAAAATAAAAGGTGGATTTTACTTGAATTTCCCAAATACAAACTGAGTCGGGCTTAGATTCGTGATCTGGGCACTTTGAATTTTCACTTGTTTTCTATGCTTTCTTTTTTTGCGGATTTGCAGCCATTAAATGTGTGTGTTGCAACAGTGTTAGTTGATTGCCTTTAATTGGTTTCTTTGACAGAAATTTTGTGGCCCTTCCTGTATTTCGAGTATTCTTTGGTTTCCTCATTTGGTTAAACAAGATGAACATAGGTCTAAAAAACAAAGTGGTCATATGGAGTGGCTCTCTACGGGCCTGGGGCCCGCAAGTGGCTGCCAGGGGAACTAGTAGTAGAGTTAGAGTAAAAAAGTGATAACTAAATAAAAATAATGGGGTAAAACACTAATAAGATAATGAGTCCTCGTGCATGGCCTTGATCTCTTGTAAAGGCTAAGGATGCACTCGAGAAGGCCCATCCATTTGCGGGGCATGGATTCAGGCATGATTGAGTCTCCTCGTCCCTATGAGAGGTGTACTTGATTCCATGTGGTGCCATCCCTTCGAGCACACATGATGACACTCCATCTGATATGCACTCTATTATCTAGCCCTTGGTAGATGCGAGTAGTACCCGTCATGATTTTGGATGAGCTCTTCTTGTTGTGACTTTGGCTGTGTGCATTGCCTTTCTTGATTGCTTCGTGATTGATGTGAGTGTTGGATTTACATTTCTTTTGTTTTTCCACCTTTGTTTGGGCTTTGTGACTATCTCCGAGTATGGTGGGGTGACCTTTTTTGATTCCACATGGTAGGGAGGCATTGCCAACCCCATTGGGGACCAGTGTACAGGTTATTGGAGCACCGTTGGAGACATCCCCTCTTCAGTATTTATCTTTCAGATGATGTATTTTATCCATATATATGCCATTGAACTCAAATTTACTTCTTTATGCTCATTGTACTCACTTGAGAGTGAAAGAAATCATAAATTAATGAGAAGATATGTGATGATTATGTTTGGCTTTCGCGTTCCAGTGTTGGTATTGGAATCACATGTTCTATGATAATTATTTTATGGCTTCATTCTTATTGCATGCAAAATTTGAGCTCTTGATATATTTACTTCCTTTATGTTTCTTGTGGTTATGTTTCCAGCGCATCACATCATGCTTTTTAAGCCGTGTAGTTGCTGCCATAGTTCCAAAGCAGCGTTGCAAGTTCCAGAGCAGCGTTGTTAAGTTCCAGAGTAGCGCTGCAAGTTCCGGAGTAGTGCTACAGAAGTTCTGAAGCAGTGCTATTAAGTTCTAGAGCAGCGCTATAGAAGTTCTGGAGTAGCATTGTTAAGTTCCGTAGCAGCCCTGCAAGTTCTGGAGCAACGCTGTTAAGTTTCGGAGCAACACTGCAGAAGTGCCGGAGCAGTGTTGTTAAGTTCCGGAGTAGCGCCGTAGAGGTTCCAGAGTAGCATTGCAAGTTTCGGAGCAGCGCTAAAAGTTTCGGAGCAGTGCTGCTAAGGTTTTGGAGCATCTTCTCAGGAGCTATCTTATGTGTTCTTGTTCTGTTTTCTTTGGAGGGTAGATTGATCCTTTCACTTGGGCTGCATTAGGCCATAATTGGCCTTGTTTGAGGCCGAATTTAATGTGTTGGAAGCTTTTTTTGTGTATGTTATTCTATATGTTTCAAAAAAACAAATATTTTGCCCTCTTTTGGCTCTTATCCTTCAAGGATTTTTAGAGTGATGTTATAGTTTTCATTATTTTTTTTATCAAAAAAAATTTAAAAAAAAAAAGTGACTTCATAGGCCGCTAAGAAACAAATTGAAAAAAACTTCAATTCTCCCTCAATTTTTTTCTCCAAATAGGTAACTTCAACATCTAGTGCATGGAAAAAAAAACAAATTTTGATGTATATTTTTCTTGTAATAACGTTTTAAAGTCAAACTTGTCAAAATTTGATAGTTTTCATGGGATGTCAACTATTTGTCTATTTTTTTAATCATTTTCAAAAAAAAAATTATACTCTTTTGAAGAGGACTCTCTCCTCTAGTGCACCATATATATTTTCAAAAAAATTAATATGTTTTATGATTTTTTTAAAAATTTCTAATCAACCTCTTTTTTTTAACTTTAACAACCTACTTGCATTATTTTAAAAATAAAATATATTAAAACTAATCAATATATTAAAAAAATTACATATTTGGATTCACTACTCTAAGCTCTACAAAAGGGTATTTTTCTTTTTTGCAGAAACAATATTCTGACTAGAGAAATACTCTATTAAAGTTGAATGTTTTTGAAAATTCTGCAAAAAAGGTGAGTTGGCTGCCAAGTAGGCAACCAACTAGATATGCTTGGCTGAGCTTGTTTTGACTGAGTAGGTTTCGGCCAAAACATGCTCGACTGAAACCTATTTAGCCAAAACATGACTAGCCAATAGGTTCTTGGCCGAAATCGATTGATATAATTTTTTTATAAAAAAAAAATCAACTCAAGAAGATTTGGTAAAATACATATTTTGACAAAGGAAGGCATATTTTGAAAAAGGAAGGCTTATTTTGAAAAAAAAAGGTTTATTTCAACAATTTAGAAGACTTATTTCGACAAAAGAAGGTTTATTTTGATAATTAAGAAGACTTATTTCGACAAAAGAAAATGTATTTGGACAATAGGAGAGCTATTTAAATGAAGGTACATTGATCTTCAACTTATTTAATTGATTATGTCACTATTTTCATGAGTGCATTTGAAGTTTATTTTCACTACTTTTCATTTGAATATGGTTGAGAACTAGGTTTATTAGGCTATGGTGTACACATGTACAAAGACCCACAATTTTGTTGCATCTTATGATAATATTCCTTCTACATATCATGATGATTAGATATGTCCATAGAGCCACATGTTCTTTTTATATCCTTCCTTATTTTATACATTATGATGTGTTTCACATGATCACCAAATTCTCCCATAGTTCATGTGAGACCTATCAATAAATTCATTTAGATATATACCTTTCATGATGCTTGCAATATGTAAATTGATGATTTATTTTGTTCGCCTGGATCATACATATGTACATTCATGCTTCATCATCTTTTCTTACATTACATGATGATATCGAGCCTACCAATGACAAAGAGAAACCACCTAATATGAGGTATATGAATTAAATTCTTAGATTTCATTATTATTGATCATCAATTCTATGTTCTTCCATTATTTTTCTTGGCTTTATGAACATTTTCACATTCCTAGTTAGCATGGGGATGATGCAAAGACACCTTTTGTATTACATTTTGACACAAAAAAATTTAAACATGTGTTATGATTTTTATGTCATTTTTTCTTGGTATCATTTTCACTTTTTAGTATTTTTCTATGTCATGTATATTGTGACCCCCTTCACCCATTCTTCCATATACCTTTTATTTCTTTATATTTTATATTTTTTAATACACCTTGTTTATTGTGATTTTCACACTTATTTTATCTTTTATATTTGGTTGGACATTCTTATCTTCCTTACTTGGAGTCATTTTAGTTTCCAATTTCTTTTCTTGAAATATTTCCTCCTATTCTTGTATACATCCTCCTTATGCCTATGTTTTATTTACCTTTTCCTTTACTTTTATTTCCAACTTGGACTTATCTTTTACATATATTAATTTTCTATTTTATGTTTTGCATGCTTATGTTTATTAGACTTTTGTTTAGTACTAGGGATTTTATGATCTTTTCCTTATAACTTTGGTTTCTCATGTTGCCTCATTAATTCTTAAATTTTCGTGCATGTATTGTGATACTTTTCTCATGCAACTTTTCCACATTATTCTTTGACTATTGATTATTTTCTTTGATCCTATATATGTTCATGTCACACTTTTATCTAGTTACCGCATAGACTAGAGGGCATCATGCATTCCATTACATCTTATACCTTCATTGTGTTGCATCTTTATATTATGGGAATCATGTCTCTATCCCTTTACATCTTATGCTTATATGGTTATATCCTTACATTTTAGGTCATTAATCCTTCATCCTTAACATAGTGTGATTTTATTTGTCACATCCTTGCATTTAAGGAATCATGCCTTCCCCTTTGTAATCTTATCCTTTCATTGCTATATTCTTTCTCATAGGAGATATATTATGTTTTCTCTCTTTCACATCATATAATTCTTTGATTACGATCTATTTAAATTAGAGGCATCATGCCTTTCCCCACTCATGAGTTTCATTATACTATCCTACCCATCTAGGGAAAACTAGCTTTATGCATGTGCACAATCATGTTTTCCCTTGCACCTCTTCTCTTCTCTACTTTTCATTTATTTCTCATGTGTGGATTCCATCCCTTGTTCTTGTGGATTTAACTCATTCCTTGTAACATGATCTACTCTCATGTGTTCACCCTCTAGATTCTTTTATAAAATGTTTAGGTTATCCAACCTATTGTGCCCCTACATCAAACTCCTTAGGTGTGAAATAATGTACACATGAATCCAAGATTCAAGAACAAATGAGATGAAGTAGTAGTTTCATGCTAGATTCAAAGTTCATCAAGATTGTCTCATCCTTCCCTAGACACTCATACTTTGCATGATTAATTTATGTTTTTTCCCTTATTTAAATGTTTTTCCTCAACCTCACCTACATGACATGTACACTAACTGAGCCACTAACCAAATCCATTTCCTTTTTAATTGTTAATTAAATTTCTTACATGTTGTCCAAGTTTTCCCATGCTCTTGCATTAGCTTGGCACATGTCTTAGGTTCACTTGAATTGATTAAATGTACAAATTGTACTTGGTGATCTACACATTTAGGTATATATCAAGCTCATGATTTTTCTCTTTCTATGTTTTATAGTACTCATTTTATTAAAAGATCCACATATTGATGCACATTTAGTGGTGATCTAGTAAGTGATATCATGATCTAGCATGTGCATCTAGTTACATGCTTTAAATATTTTTAAGTGATATATTCCAAATATGCTCATGACATGTTTGTAATTTATGTATTTAAATAAATTTTAATTGATGAACCTTTTTTCAAGTGATATATACCAAATATGCTCATGATACCAAATTTGCTCATGTGATATGTTTGTAATTTGAATGATTTTATTACTTTGGATTTAACAAAATGAATAATTTATAATTTAGTGTTAGATATTTATGCAATATTAACTGTATATGTTTCATTGAAAGCTCATGTGTGTACATTTGTATGTAGTTGAATTCAAATTTGAGTGCAATTTGTTATGGCAAATCCAAGGACTAGATTGAGGAAGTATGATTGAACAAGAGAGAGGAAGAGAAAAGTGGGTGAAGGAACATCTACCAAGTTGAAGAACAACCCATGGAAAATATTGATGAACAAGGTGATGTATAGGTACAAGAACAAACTAATCCTAATAATATAAAAAATTTCTATGGTATGGAAAATATAATAGAGATGGATGAGGACTTTCTTTTCAATAATATTTCATCTGAAGATATGTTATCTAAAAGCATAGTAAAATTACACTAAAAAATAATATAGGATGAATTTTTTGAAGAAAAATATCTAATTGGAAGAGCACAGTTAGTTGCAAAGTTATTTAGACAAAAATAAATGATCCCTGTTTTGGAGTTGTTAGGGGTTGATGATAGGAAAAATTCATCAGGTTCATTAAAAAAAAAAATTGTTGAAAACTTGCAAGAAGCATTTAATTGCATTGAAAACAAGAGTCAATCTAGTGATCTAAGTGTTGCACATAAAGCATTGATGATTGTAATTTCTAGTAAGAAATTATAACATAGAAGACAAGTTCAAGCAATTTCTAGATTACTAAATGTTTTTAGGAGAACTATTCAAAGGTATATTGAAAAGAGAAATGAAATAGATGAAAAAATTGAGAAAAATTGGGTAAATATTTGTAGGGTTCCTCAAAAAGATAGAATCTTAGAAGATGTAAAGAAATAGGTGGCTGAATATTGGACCAACCACTCTCATGTTTTTTCCAATAGAAGGGATACTATACAAATAATGGGTGAAAATGCTACAAAAATTTCTCATCCAAAACATTTTATAGATAAAACATAAAGTGAACTTTTTGAAGCATTCAAGCAAGAATTTTCAAATGTGAAGATTTGTCAAAGGATGTTTGAGACACTATGACCATAATTTGTACATATAAATAAAGTACGTGAAACTTGTTGTTGTCGAAATCATGTTGAATTTGATCTACACCTACAATCATATAAAAAATATATGGTAGTAATTGATCGAAATATAGCCATCCTTGGAAACACAACACAATTTGTGAAGTCTCTTGTATGCGAAAAATCAAAAGATTCAGATGAATTCAATGTTTAGTGTATAAAAAAATATATGCAATGTTTGTGGAGATTTGAATAATCTTTTACAAGTTGACAATATTGAAATGCAAGTTATTTGGAAGAGATTTGGATATGAGACATACTTAACGAAGTTAGGAGTGAAGGCCAAAAAAATTGTTCTCAAATAGAGTGGATTACCTTACAATGAATTTATAAATAAATTTCGCAATATCATATATCCACATATCCAACATTGTCATGGTGCAAGATGGAAAGCTAAGAAAATTCGTGATTCAAAGAATTTCTTTCCACTAGGTTGTATTCTCTCTATTGTAGATTTCTCTGAGAACTATACATTTAGTCCTCAAACTAAGATTCAAAGTCAATATTATCATTCAGAGCAAGTTGTAATCTTTGTGCAAGTTTTCTATAGGCATGCTGAGTTATAGGTAGATGGTATACAAAGTAGCAAAGATGATCAAATCATCATCAAAGAGGTTCACTTTTATATCAGTGATGATATGGGTCATGATAGAAAATATGTAGCTCATTGTTTCAATTTTTTTTTTGAAGACCTGAGATCGCTGGCATAAATCAAGAACAACATTGGATATGGTTTGATGGATGTGCTGGTAAGTACATTATTTTAAAAAAAAAAAATTATTTATTTACTTTTAACTTTGAGACTTAAATTATTCAATTACTTATATAGAATTACTTTTTTGAAGCTAATTTGGTTTGAGTGTAATTATTTGTAACTTCATAGGACAATTTAAGTCTGCAAAATCTTTCGTTTGGTTAATCCATCAACATGCTAGACGCAACACCAATTTTTTGTGGAATTTTTATGAGTGGACACGGAAAAGGAGAGCATGATGGAGTAGGAGCATGTGTGAAGCGTGCACTTCGTCAACATGAACTTGCTGGTAGTTCACCATAGATATATGGAATCTAGAGATATTTAAAAAAAAAAGATATATTTAAAATAAATTAAATTCTTAAGTTCCTTGAAAGTAATAGGTGATTTTTTTTTCCAACATGTGTAATTGCAGGTAATGCCATACAAAATGCAAATGAAATTGTTGAATGGTGTAAAAGTCATTTTTCCACTCGTGACTCAACATACAACACATGGTATTTTTGGGAAGTTACAGGTACATCTAGTCAAAATTTGTTAAAAATATTTGAATTTCAAAGTGTGTGTACATGATTTAATTGAATTTTCAAATTTGAATTATATATATATTCACTTAAATTAACCACTAGTGGATGTTTGTAATTTATAGATATTGATTGATCAAATCCATATAATTTTCAAACAATTCATGGTATTAGAAGTCTATATCAAATCATGAAAATGGGAAGTAGTAGGCCTTATGCAATTAATGTGAGAGAAAAATCATGTTTTTGTGTTGATTGCATTGAGGACAATGCAAATATTGTTCAATGTGAGAATATTAGAGATGGGTATGCTTCATGATGGGAAATGAAACAATTAATATCAATGCCTTCTTTTGATGAAAATGACAATGTTGATGTCTATGATCTTCTATATTCAACTAATTATGAACGTGTATCTAATTTAGTTGTTACAGGTATGGAAATTGATTAACTTAAAATTGATTTAAATATATTCTATGTAAGTAAGTTTCAAGCATGTTTATATATAAATTTATATATTAAAAATATATTTACAAATTTTGTAAACTTTACATGGTGTGTGTATAGGAGATATTTTTGTTGTTGTTTCAAATCCTAACAATACAGAAGGTGTAAATTATGATTTACTAAGATGTACACAACCAAAAAGAAAATTCGTGGAATCGATGACAAATGGTGATGGACAAGAGTATCCCATTGGATCAATCATTATTGAAGGAACATATTATGAACAAATAAAGATGATAAAAATGGTATTATATTTGTTGATTATATGCCAGGAAAAAATGTTCTACATTATAGTCACTTAGTTATAGCAACGAAAATAAATTTAGAAACTTTACCTAAAAGAGGAGGTGCCAAACAAAAGTGGAGGTTTCCTATTGAAGATCATGAAAAAAATTTAGAGATAATTAAAGATAGAGAGGATCCAAATTATATGTACCAGGAGCTTTAAGTTGTTTTTTGGATATATGTACATGTATGACTGGATATATATGTGTGTGTGTGTGTGTACTCAAACTTTTTATAGATAAATCTATATCTATATTAATTGTTCAAAGGCTTGGTAATTTATTTCTGGAATTGTATTTAAATTTGTTCCATGTGGAATTCTTAATTTAGTTCAAGAATCTTTGATTTCATAATTTAAATTTGAAACTCCACTTAAATATGTATGTTAGATCATATATGCTTGATACAAAACCTAGTGACTTTAAAAATGTTTTCAAACATTTTGCCTAAATTCCTTTAAATCATCTATTTCCAATTGCATTTTTATGTTGGATGTGGAATTCTTTTAAGTTCACTTGAATCTTCGATTTCATTTGTTGAATCTTAGATCATATATATGCAATTTACAAAACCTAGTGACTTTTAAAAAATTCACATTTTTCCTAAATTCCTTTAAATAATCTATTCCAATTGCATTTTATGTTTGACATGGAATTATTAAGTTCACATTCAAATCTTCGATTTCATTTTTTCAACTCCACTTATATGCTAGATCATATATATATGCAATTTATAATTTACCTAGTTTATGTTCCAATTTTGCATAAATTTATGTTCCATGGAATTCTTAAGTTCAAGAATCTTTCATTTCATTTGTTCAACTCCACAAGTATAACTTGCATCATATGCAGTTTACAAAAGATCTAGAACAACTTTAAAAATTCATTTTGCCTAAAAATTCCTTAAATCATCCTTGTGACCCTTGTAAAATCCTACAAGGGTCACAAGGATGATTTAAGGAATTTCTAGGCAAAATGAATTTTGCAAGGGTCACAAGGATGATTTAAGGAATTTCTAGGCCCAAAATGAATTTTTAAAGTTGTACTAGATATTTTTTTAAATTGCATATGATGCACTATATGCTTGTGGAGTTGAAAAAATGAAATGAAAGATTCTTGAACTTAAGAATTCCATGGAACATAAACTAGGTTTTGTAAATTGTATATATATGATCTACATCATATAAGTGGAGTTGAACAAATGAAATCGAGGATTTGAAAGTGAACTTAATAATTCCATGTCAAATATAAAAATACAATTGGAATTAGATGATTTAAAGGAATTTAGGAAAAATGTGAACTTTTTAAAAGTCACTAGGTTTTGTAAATTGCATATATATGATCTAAGATTCAACAAATGAAATCAATTTCATTAGTATTTAACTACCTTATGACATGGTGGTTGTGTTCTTTTATTCTATAAATATATTGTGTGAGAGTTTTCATGTTGGAAGTCTTCTTTTGTTCCCTAATCACATGGGTAAACACTAGTAGCTATGTTGAATACCATATGAAACTTGTTTATGTTGGGATCATGTGGTTTTAGAAGGTTTTTTCTAGTAGGTTCTTAAATGTGAAAGTGTTGGTATGCTCTTTATTAGTGTAATTTTTTTTATATTTTTTCTTATTGGGTTCCCAAAACTATGATTACTTTATTGTAATTTTGTGACAAATTGGATCTAATTGATTTGGTGTTTGAGTGGTACATGTTGTCTCTAGTTTTCTTTATTTTTTATGTTACTAATGTGACATTCAATATTTTTATTGTATTATCCAAGATCTATAGGCATTGTAATTTCCTTTCTTTCATTTAGAGTAGCAACCATGATTTTCTATAACCTTTGGTATGCTATGTGTATCATTTTGTGAATGTTCTTGTATGGGTTCTCTTGGATTGCTCTTTCTTGTTCATCTTGGTGCATTGGAATATTCATTGTAGTGAATCATAGTGATGGTTTTTGGGGTTCTTGAGATAGCTATATTTTGGCATAAATATTTGTTTACCATGTATAGCTTGAGACCACATGTAATGGGATCTTTGGTAATTATGTGGATTGATCACTTTTTAAAATATAGTTATCATGGGAAGATCTAGATACTTATATTATGTGCATAGTGATATTTTATCAATTTCCAATTGCATAAATGTTTCATGGAATTCTTAAGTTCAAGAATATATTTGATTTCATTTACATTCAACTCCACTTATAGCTCATCATCTAGATCACTTTCTTTGCATGCACAATCAAATTCATATGTATTAGATTATATGGAATTCTTAAGTTCAAGAATAGATTTCATTTCATTTACATTGAACTGGACACAAGTATAGTTCATCATCTAGTTTGAATTCTTTGCATGCACAATCAAATTCATGTGTATTAGATTATATGGAATTCTTAAGCTCATATAGCATCATATATGCACAATTTACATTTAACCTAGAGTGACTTTAAAAATGAACATTTAGAGCCAAGAATTCCTTATCATCTATTTCCAATTGCATTTTTATGTTCCACTTAAATAACAATGCATCTCTTAGGAATTGACCTAGAACTTACATATTTGCATTCAAATTATTTCTATTTCTTGACCTATTTAAAGACAAATTCATTTTTATAATTGTACATCCATCTTTTTAAATTTACAAATAGCAACCATTAGAAAATCCAACATTTTTATTTCACAATGTAAATAGATGTACAACAAGTGTTCAAACCATAATAAATGTAAATAAAGGTAAAAAATTGTTAAATAAATAAAACCATAATAATGCACGATGTAAATAGATGTAACAAGTGTTCAATCCATAATAATGTGTATAAAATCCTGTTCAAACCATAGTAATGTATGAATGTGATGTAAATCATAACAAGTGTATACCATAAAAAATAAATGTATGTAATGTGATGTAAATCATAAAAAGTTTCTCCAGCATAATAATCTAATCTCAAACCATAATACTATAAAACATGTAAAACATCTCAAATAGAGGGATATCTAGTATGAATAGAATCATTAGATCTTTGGCCCGATCTCTCCATCGATCTCTCCCTCGATCTATGTTGTGATCCCTCTCTTGATCTAATATGTTTGGATCCATGTCTCGATCCAAGCTCTCCTAATCCGTGTCCCGAGCCTCATCCCAAGCCCTGCACTAGTTCAAGTACACGTGTAATTTAATTTTCAATACATGTATCTGTACATATATGTAAAATTATCTAAAACTTGTACAATGTACAAGTTCAATGTGTTCAAACTTACATCAAGTAATTTATTTTTTTATTATTTAAATGTACCTCAACTATATACTGCATGAGATCACCATCATGTACCAAATTTCCAAACTCTAACAAATCACCATATTGCTAAAAATTTCAAATACACAATTTCAATTAGGATTTAAATAACTAGACTTTAAAATAAATTATGTATGTACGTAAATTTTTAGAACACAATATATATATATATATATATATATATATCAAGTACCTGTCGTGCCTCCTTGATGGCTCTACCAGTCTCACTAATATCACAAGTATGCAAAGACACCATAGGGGATTTGTAGCTGGTATAGTATCAGTGGCAAAAAGAAGTTGACTATATGTTCCATGGACAATATCAGGTGCCCCAGTAACCTCTGCTTGATTTGTAAAATTTTGAGGACCTAGGCAAGCTATAGGATCAATAGAAACATGATACGCATGGGATCTTGTTGGCTATTGTGGAATATCCTCTGTAGTTGTCACCCCATGGATCATATGTGTACTAGTATATCATTGTCTAATAAAGGCATGTACCTGTTCAAGAGGGATCCCATGGTCCTCACTAATGACCTGATAAGCTACTAGTAAAGCCAAAACAGAGACTCTACACATATTATGCAGAGTTGTGTGACTCATATGGTCGACATCTGAAGGAGTAGGTAGATCGACATGAATAAATGGATCATAAGATGTAGATGTAGCCTCAATGGAAGGAAGGATGATTTGTGGGCATAATAAGTATCTACCAACTCGATCAAATGGCATATGATCAATCTATGTCATAATAGTGGCAATACTATGAAAAATATAGGATCTAGTGGAGCATGTTGCTAACTCCCCTATTGCTACCAATTCCAAACATTTTGGTAGAACCAAAAGGTTTGGGCCAATTAATTCCCTCTTGTTCACAGCAGTGGAAAATCTAGACATCTAAACTCTTGTTTTTCAAAAAAATGGCCTTTCCCTTGGCCAACATGCTCAGGATAAAATGTGTATTCCACATCTCTCTATAAATGAAACTCTACATATAAGTATTTGAAAAAATATTGTGGTAACTCATCATTGTGAGGCCATCTATGATAAGCTGCCAACCATCTAGGATATATGAATGGTTCAACAAGAGGATCTACACACCTTGCCACCATATATCCTCTAATTCTATTTTTTCCTCTATAAAAAGGGAACATGGTAAAAACATTTTCCTATGAAACTAATTTGCCAACATCTTTCCATTTCTCTGTGCCAATAACACTCCTAGCAAGAGACAAATAAAACTGCTCAATACTAATATCATCATAAGGATTGAATGATCAAATTGTCCCAATCATTCATATAATCTCGTCTCTAATATTGACTAATCAATCTCGATTAGCTAAATTAGGCGAGTTGTGAATTGTTTGATCCAAACATCTTAGTGCATTTTCCAATCTAGCAATACTTTCCTGATATAAATTTTATCTAACTTGAGCATGTTGCTCAGAATGAGGAGAATGATGAGATCCCTCATCAGTCATGATATATATATATGTATGTATATATGTATATATATATGTATATATGTATATATGTATATAAGTAAAGAGATCTGCATATCATTAAAACAAAATATGTGACATGTTAAAAAAAATTATCAAAATTCAAAACTAAAACATATATAAATAAATTACAAATTTATCAAGTTTCGAAACTCAAACATTTTCACCTTTATATCTAATGAGATAGAAAGTTATAGATCTATGAAATAGAACCTTCTACAACTTAGATCAAAATAAGAAATGAAAACTCCAAAGAGACTTGATATACATGTATATACATGTACATATATGTGTATATATGTGTGTGTGTGTGTACATGTACATGTACATGTATGTATATATATGTATGTGTACATGTATGTACATACATGTTTGTGTGTATGTGTATGTATACATATGTGTATATATGTATGTATGTATATATGTACATACATGTATGACATATGTATATATGTATATATATGTATATGCATGTATGTTTGTATAAATATATGTATGTATATGTATGCATATACACACATACATGTATATATTAAACATACATACATGTACATACACATATGCATGTGTACATACATACATATAGATATATGTACATGTAACTACATACATGTATGTATATATATATATATATATGTATGCATATATATGTACATACATGTATATATATATACATATACATACATTCATGTACACATATGTACATACATACATACACACATGTACACATATATGCATACATACATACACATGTATACACATATATGCACATATATATGCATACATGTACATACACACATACACATATATGTATACATAGATGTATGTATATATACATACATACATATATACATATACATACATACATACACACATACATGTATATATGCATACATACACATACACACATATGCATACATACATACCCATACACATATATATGCATACATATGTATGTACATATATGTACATAAACATATGTACATGCAAACATATGTATATACATACATACACACATAAATGTATATATGCATACACACATACACATATATGCATGTACATACATACCTATTAATGGTATATTTTACAGATAAATACCTCAAGAACGACCTTAGCAGATGATGTTAATCTAGAAGAATTTGTAATGAATAAGGACGAGTTTTATAATCTACCTAGAAATTATTATATTTGTATGCTCCATCTTTAGCATGGCTCTAATGTTAGACTATACGTAATCATTTGTGAAGAGAATGTTGAATGCCATATTGGGGAGTTGAAGATGCCTAGCAGATCATATGTTGGTAACTTTGTTCAAAGGTAATTCCTATGAGTGTGCTTGAAGAGAATTTTGGATTTTATGTACATGTTTATTGGCCATGAAGTGCTACTATACTATTTTGTGGGAACAATGTTGAAAAATTGAGCTTAGGGGCAGAAAACATAGGTCTATATTTTTTTATTTGAGTAATAATTTTTGGAATAATCTTTGCTAGGACACTAACAATGGTAAAGCCATTCAAGGAATATGAATCATGATGGAAGCTCCTTATGATAGAGACATAAGATAAAGTGCTATATCATCCTCAAAAACAAATGATAGTTCAGTTTAAGGCCTTAAGTGCTAATGGACCATAAGTGAATTCCTTCCAAGATTATCTAGGCACAATATTATGAAACATTTTGTAGTGTTGAGATGATGAGGGTGCAACCCGAGACACATAAATTTATGCACAAAACCAGATAATAATTTTATTATTCAAAAATTTTACTTCTTACATGCAGAAGATCACAAATCCTCAAGCTCTACAATACATGCAAGCTACAAAAAATTACAGTCACTACATAATCCCCTTTCGCAGCATGCAAACTCTTTTTCCCCAAAAAGCTACAAAAATCCGAAAATCCCCCCCATAAATAGCTCCCTTTTCATTTTGGAGCCAAAAAAAATTTCAATTATCATATTTTTTGGCGGTTTGGCATGACAATTACAATTTGAAATTCAAAATTTAAATCATCATTCAAAATTAGCACATTTTGAAAGTGTACCAACTTCTGGCAGCCATAACTTTTGATCTAGGACTCCTTTTTTTGAACCGTTTGAACCGTCAGAAAGGTCTTGTAGTCAAGAATGTGCTCAAAATTGCTACACCAAATTTGGCAAGTTTTTGGGCCATTTCAAAACCGTTTAATGCGTCAAACTTGATCTGGAAGGTTTTCAGGTGCATTTCTGGGAGACTGAAACTGCAATATCTTTCAAACCGGGAATGCTCTTAGCCTAATTCTTTCACCAATATTTTTATTTTTCCATTATGAATCCTCCCATATAATTTTTATCCCCAAACACCTTCAAATTCCAATACTTTCTAAAAATAGTAGTTGACCAACAAAAGCGGAAAAACAAAACTGAAAGTGGGGATTTCCATTATGACGAAAAGGGTATCCAGAATGAAAAGACATCTACAAAAGGCTAACCAAAGGAAACATAAATGGAATGCATATTTTTGGGTGATGCAAGATTTCCCTTACACCATTGGATGCTCCTGCATCAGACACCTAGGGTAATTTGAGAAGTGACCCCATCACGTCTTAGATGGTTGAGGAAAACCAAAATGGTCAACCTCTGCCTTAAATAGCTAGGATGAGTCTTTCATAGTCCTTTCTCTCCACTTCACTAGATATTATTCATATTGCCTATTTCTGGTACTCCTTTCCACACGGCTATCTAGGATTGCTTCAATCTCCTCTTTCTTTGAAGTAGGTGTTGTAATGCCACACTATTCCATTGTTGGTACTTCCTCTGTGCCACCTTCATAATACTCTGTCAAATCTGAAATGTTGAACATAGGGGAAATGTTGACTCCATTCGGCAACTCTACCTCATATGCATTCCCTGAATCATGCTTCTTCAAAATTTTACAGGGACTGAACTTCTTCATCTTCAATTTTTTATAGGTTCCCACTAGAAACCTTTCTTTCCTTAAGTGGACCATATCTTCATCACCTACCTGAAACTCCTTATTCCTCCTCTTCTGATATGCCTTAGCCTTATACTGCATATTCATCTTGTTAATATGTTCTATTACCTCTTCATGTACATTCTTGATGTGCTCTGCAAAGTCTTCAGCTTCGGCACTAGTCTTCTTCTCTTGGTCCATCTTCCTCAATTCTGGAGCAGTTCTGGGACTACCTCCATACACAATTTGGAATGGTGATCTTCATGTACTCCTATTGAAAAAATTGTTGTAAGAAAATTCTTCCTAGGTTAAGATCAAGTCCCATCCCTTGGGTTTATCTCCTACCAAACATCTCAGTAAGTTACCCAGACTTCTCTTCACAACCTCAGTCTGCCCATCAGTTTGTGGATGGTGTGCAGAACTAAACTTCAACTTTATCTTCAACTTTTTCCACAAGGTCCTCTAAAAGTATCCCACAAACTTGGTATCACAATCTGAGACTATACTCTTTGGAAAACCATGTAGCCTCACCACCTCTCTGAAGAGAAAATCAATAATGTGGACTACATCATGGGTCTTCTGGCATGGAATGAAATGCACCATCTTTGAAAATATATCAACTACCAAAAACACTAAATCGTTCCCTCTCTATGTTCTTGGCAAACCAAGAAAAAAGTCCATACTTATATCTTCCCAAGGCCTCTCTGGTACAGGTAAGGGCTGATACAACCATGTATTCTAGCTCACTCCCTTAGCCATCTGACACACCTAGCAAATCTGCACAAACTTCTTCACATTCTGTGACAATTGAGGCCAATAATAATGCTCACTGATAATGGCAATAGTCTTATCTCGACCAAAATGTTTTGCCATTCCTCCACTGTGCTTCTCCTTTATCAAGTTCTCCCTCATGGAACTCCTCAAAATACACAATTAGCTTCCTTTAAACAACATTTCAGCCTAGATTATGAAATCCAGCCACCTTGTCTTGTCAACTATAACAGGCTCCTTGCAAGCTTTCCAAGCCTCTACGAAATCAAGATCCTCAGGGTACAATGTCTTGAGTTCATTGAACCCAACCACTTCAATCTGCATCTCATTCAACAATTTTTTCCTCCTACTTAAGGCATCTGCAACTCTATTCAACCTCCCACTCCTATGTTTTAAAACAAAGGTATAACTCTGCAAAAATTCTACCCATTTCATATGCCTCTGATTTAATTTTCCCTGACTATTTAGGTACTATAATGCTTGATGATCAGTAAAAAAAACAAACTCCTTTGGCAATAGATAATGTCTCCATTTCTTTAATGCTTGAACTATTGCATAAAATTATTGATCATGTATAAAGTATTTTCTCTTTGCATCATTTAAATTTTCACTGAAATAGGCAATCGACTTACCTTCTTGGCTCAACACTACTCCAATGACACAACCATTCACGTCAAAATCCACCTGAAAACACCTTATTGAAATATGGGAGGGCTAAAACTGGTTGCTCTATCAATTTTTGCTTCAAAAGATCAAAACACTTTGCTGCTCCAATGCTCCACTTGAACTCCTTTTTATCCCCTCTCATTGTTTTAGTCAGGGGTGCACAAATACTACTGAAGTTTCTAATGAACTTTTTGTAAAAATTGGCTAAACTGTGGAAAGATCTCACCTCAGTAGCAATTCTTGGGGTAGGCTATTCCAAAATAGCCTTCACCTTCTGTGGGTCCATCTTGAGACCTTTTGTCGAGACAACAAACCCCAAGTACACTAACTCCTTCACAAAACTACACTTCTTTAGATTAATCAACAATTTATCTTCTCTCAACTTTTCAAAGAATCTTCAAATATGCATCAAATTCTCACCTAGGGACTTACTGAATATCAAAATATCATCTAATTACACAATAAAAAAATTCCCCAGAATCTCTTTCAATACCTCATTCATGAGCCGCATGAATGTGCTCGGTGCATTGGTTAGCCCAAAGGGCATGACTAACCACTCGTACAGGCCCTCTTTGGTCTTGAAGGTTGTCTTCCATTCATCTCCCTCACGAATCTGGATCTGGTGATATCCACTCTTCAAGTCAATCTTTGTGAAGTACTATGCTCCACTCAAACAGTCTATCAAGTCATCCATCCTTGGCAGGGGAAATCTGTACTTGATTGTTATCTTGTTTATGGCTCGGGAGTCTGTGCACATTCTCCACTCCCCATCCTTCTTCAGTGCTAGTACTGCAGGTACTGCACATGGACTCAAACTCTCTCGAATCAAACCCTTTCTCAACAACTCCTGAACTTGTCTGTTCAACTCCTCATTTTCTGTAGGATTCATTCTATGAGTTTCCTTATTTGGAAAACTGGCTCCAGGGATCAAGTCAATCTAATGACTGAGCTTCCTCATTGGTGGAAAACCCTTAGGTACATTATTAGAAACAATCTCCTGAAACTCACCCAATAAGCTAGAAATTTCTACTAGCACATTCCCACTATCCTCTTTATCCATTCTAGGAATCAATGCCTAACACAGATGCTCATGCTTCATGCCTTCTAAAATTTTCCTTCCATCAACATAACAAACCCTAGCAATACTGCATACCTTTTCTTCGGCCTCCTTCAAGGGTTTCAACTTATGGTGGACTCCATCCTTCGTCAGGGAATAAGTGTTTGCATGGCCATCATGTATGGCTCGCTTGTCAAACTATCACGACCTCCCCAATAACATATGACATGCATCCATGGGGATGATATCATAGAGTACCTCATCATGATAGCTCCCAATTTTGAACTTCACCAAGCACTGCTCATTGACTAGAACTTTGTGATCTTTCTGTAGCCAAGCAATCCAATACGAATGTGGATGCCTTTCCCTCTTCAGCTTCATCTTTGCAACCATCTCTTCTGACACCAGATTATCGGTGCTTCCACTATCAATAATGACATCACAACATTTTCCTTCACATTTGTACCTTGTGCGAAACAAATTCTTCCTTTGTTTTGGCTCTTTCTCTTTAGTCACCAGGGTTTCTCCCCTTTCAACATCATTTGAATGCTTAGATTGAGCCTCCTCATCTACGTTTGCAACCCTTCCACAACCTTCTGGCCTTCTGTCTGTCCTTCCTTGGTGTTGAGAGCATTCATAGGCTTGATTCCCTTCTTCACCACTGAAAACAAGTACCTTTGAAACCACCTCTTTTGGATCCTTGTCTAGATCTACCTTGTCCTCTACCTCTTTGATCACCACTATTTTGATCACGAGGGCAGAAGAAATTATCACTCCTCTATCCTTGGCTGGTATCCACATTACCATTTTTCTTCTCATCCTCATTCTAGCTTCCAGAATATCTTCCACCACCCTTTCTGCTTTGACCTCCTCGTCCTTTTTTCTTGTTATCAAATCTTTTGTTCAACTTCTCTTCAACTTTTAGAGTGAACTAGTATGCATCCTCAATGATGGTCATTCTGACCAGGCTTAACTCCTCTTGAATACTCGGTCGTAACCCATTAAGATAATAGGCTACCTTCTCCTTGTTGGCCTCTGCATGGCCTGCTCCGATGATCATCTTGTGAGAATATTTTGTGTATTATTTCACTAATTTGCTCCCTTGCTTCAATCCTTGCAATTTCTTCAATAGATCTAACTCATAGTCCACTGGTATGAACTGCTTCTTCAGTTTATCCACCATGTGATCCCAACTACTAATCTTTCCTTTTCCTCTTCAATTTCTCTCCAACTAGACCTCTTTCCACCAAATATTTGCATGGCCCTTCATCTTCATTTTTGCAAAATTAACCTAATCTGGGTCCTCTACTTCTTCATACTCAAAATACTCCTCTAGCTCATTGACCTAGTTGATCAACTCTTCTAGGTCCAGACTTCCAGAATAATTGGGGACTTCTATTTTGGGTCTCTTTTTGATCTTCAAAATGGCCCTAATCAGCTGCATTTGATCTTGATCAATTTCTTCTTCTTCCTCTTCTACATCCAAATCTTCCACCTCTTCTTCATCCTCACATTCTTCTCTCCTTCTCGGCTTTAACCCTCTTCTCATTTGTTCCTACAATGTATCAATTTGTCTATAGAGGGATCTGAAACCCTTAGCCACCAATGGATCTCTTCCACCAACATTTTTACCACCTTTGCCACCTCTGGCACTTCCGCATCTATTAGGTATCACTCTTGGAGGCATCTTGAATATCTCAAACCCACAACCATGGTCCTGGTGTGAACTACCTCATGATTGGTGATCTGTCCACATGCTCAAGGAAACCTCACTGATACCACCTGATGAGGGTGCAACCCGAGACATAGAAATTTATACACAAAACTAGAGAATAATTTTATTATTCAGAAAATTTACTTCTTACATAAAGAAGATCACAAATCCTCAAGCTCTGCAATACATGCAAGCTACAAAAAATTATAGTCACTACAGAATCCCCTTTCGCAGCATGCAAACTCTTTTTCCCCAAAAAGCTACAAAAATCCAAAAATCCCCCCTATAAATAGTTCCCTTTTCATTTTGGAGCCAAAAAACATTTGAATTATTATATTTTTTGGTGGTTTGGCGAGACAATTACAATTTGAAATTCAAAATTTAAATCATCATTCAAAATTAGCACATTTTGAAAGTGTACCAATTTCTGGGAGCCATAACTTTTGATCCGAGACTCTATTTTTTGAACCGTTTGAACTGTCAAAAAGGTATCAAAGTCAAGAACATGCTCAAAACTGCTATGTCAATTTTTGCAAGTTTTCGGGCCATTTAGTGCCTCAAATCTGATCTGGAAGGTTTTCAGGTGCATTTACTGAAACTGCAATATCTTTCAAACTGGGAATGCTCTTGCCTGATTCTTTTGCCAATCTTCTTATTTTTCTGTTCTAAATCCTCCCGTATAATTTTTATCCCCAAACACCTTCAAATTCCAATACCTGCTAAAAATAGCAGTTGACTAGCAAAAGTAGAAAAACAAAACTGAAAGTGGGGATTTACATTATGATGAAAAGGGTAACCAAAGGAAACATAAATGGAATGCATATTTTTGCGTGATGCAATATTTCCCTTACACCACTGGATGCTCCTGCATCATGAGATTAATAGTGTGGAGACTAAAATGATTGTACATGCAACCTTGTATAGTCATTGTAGTCCTCTACACTATTAATCTCAACACTAAAGGAATGCATTTTCTCTTATTCAAAAGCCTAAGACTTCTCCAAATTAAAGTTCTTTGTAAAAGGAAAGCCCAAAGGTTGCAACGAGAAAAGGATAGTTTTGAGGGTAGTCTTCTTGAAGTGACAATATTAGGTTAAAGGATAGTGTTGAATGGAAGTTCACCGTTTAATTTAAGTATGAAAAAGTGTGCTAGCAAATGTAAGAGGCCCAATTTCACATAGAAGAAGATTAACACTAAGGAATTAAGGAATTTAAAAAATAACAAGATTCTTCTTTCTTGTGCTAGTAACATTAGCAAGGCTTTCATTGTCCTATTTTTATAGGTCTATGGGGAGGTTTGCAATGCCATTTTTGAAGGGTTTTCAATGAGAAGCAGTAATGTTTCAAGGAGTCACCAATAAAATCCATTTATATTCTTCCTTTCTTGGCAACTTTTTTGTATTGTCATATGATTCTTAAAATGAGTT
Organism: Sequoia sempervirens; assembly: GCA_007258455.2. Taxonomy (NCBI): domain Eukaryota; kingdom Viridiplantae; phylum Streptophyta; class Pinopsida; order Cupressales; family Cupressaceae; genus Sequoia; species Sequoia sempervirens. Next base: position 659,699,185 of record VDFB02000003.1, on the reverse strand, counting down.
TTTTGTATATGTATGTGTGTATGTATGTACATATGTGTATGTCTGAAAGTGTGTATGTCTATATATGCCAATTTATATGTGTATGTGTGTATGTATGTATGCATATCTGTGTATTTGTGTATGTGTATGTATACCAATTTTAATGTTTTTTCATTTTTAGGGTTTTGTATCTGAGTTTTTTATAGGCACACAATAGTGGCCATACGGGTGTTACTTTTTTAACATATTTTGAAACTATTCAAGCCAAAATAAAATTACACTATCACTACCTAGAAAGGGTTTTATATTATAAAACATATATTGAAAATAGTTTGTACCACATTCACCTATTCAAGCCAAAAATATAATACACTACAATTTTCACATAAACTGCTAAAAACTAAAATTTTACAATGTTATTCAAACTACCAAATATTTCTTTCACAAATATTGAAAAAACTCATATCGCCATTGCAATTTACTATATAGGAGAGAATTTTCACCCCTTATGCAAATTCCCCTTTCACATACCTTCACCTTAGAAAATCAAATCCAAAGGCATAATTCCACATCACCCAACTGCCTTCCTTCCACTTCGCATCTGTCTCTTGTGTCAATGAGAGAATATTTTTTAGAGATGTGTGCATGACACATAGACATTCGTGTGGCATGCTTATGTCCTTGACGGATTCCTGTGTCTAAAGCTAGTAGAGGCACTACACTTTTAATCAAGGTCAATTTTTAATGTCCCTCTTCGACCAACTGACCCTGAATATGGCATATTCTTCCCTCTTCTCCTTCAAATTCATCCATTCTTCATTTAATCCATATTTTTTTGCATTCTAAAGCACCTCATGAAATTCATTCTCTTTGCATTCTTCACTCTCAATAGCACTTTAGCACTCCATCATAGTAGCGGAAACACTCCATCAACTCTGCAAAGAAAGTGTGAAGCAAGCCATTAGCAACATGGGCTTGGGGTCTTGCAAGACTCCCCTTTCCAAGTCTGTATTCTCCTCCATTTGCTAGTGAGATTTTGGATGGAGGTGGTAATGTTTCACTCCTCTCCTTTGTGTTTGGTTGAGTAGCACTTTATTTTTTTGTAGTGTTCATTACATCTCTACTTTCTTTACTTCTTTATCGTATATTTCTCTCTTGTTACTATTTGTTTGTCCATGGAGGTAGAAACACCAAAATAGGGGTATGACTGAGGTAGACCCTATACAGCCCCAACAATTTTTCCCTCTTCCTTTTGTGTAGGTAGACGCGCATTTGGAGCTAGCTGGTGAACATGCATCCTTGTGAGACCATCTTTATCACCCTAGTTCTCATTTACTTGTTTTATCACTTTAGTTTCTATTTCCTATATCTACTTATTTTGTTATGTTTTTCCTTCAAGATTAGATAGCTAGGCCATAAGTTTGTTTTTGAGTAGTTTGTATTGTGTTCACTATTTTCTGACCATATAGACGCAGCGCACTGCACTGATGTCCCAAAACTATGCTGTCATCCTCAAACAAAGAGTTTTCTGAGGCACAATATTGACTTCAAAAATTGGCTTGCCTAGCCTAAACTGAAGCTTGGATATGTAGAGTGATTGAAGTACTTGGGTATGTGCAGGATCATGATGGAAAAAATAGGCCCTTAAGTGGCAAAAAATTTAGAAAAATCAGAGTTATGTAACTTGATATAAAAATTTGAATAAGTTATCTATATTATTTCAAAAATATGTAAGAATAGAATCTGTAGCAAATTGAATGTAGTTTCTAAACTACTAGGTTTTTTTTTTTTTTAAAAGATCTATTTGGTGAAAATTTGAAATTTCAATGTAGTAGTACTTAAATTTTAGGAAAAATAAGTAGTTGTCTGTCTAACCACCCTAACCATAATAAAATGATAATATTTTTTTATTAGATTTTAGATATAAGTAGAGGGCTCATGTCTGGATGTGATGCATATTCTTTTGTAAGTTTTTTCCAAGTAAATAATTAATTATGATTTTTTTATTACAACTTTAAAAAAATATAAAAACTTGTATGTCTGACCACCTTAACTTGGTCAAAACTTCATGGAATTCAATTCTTTTTTTTAATCATATAGTATGCGAAGCATAGAATGTGATGCATGTTTTGGATTCAAAAAATATGACATCGTTTGAAAGTTATAGATGTTTTGCAATTAGCCTATCGATTAGGACTTTAGTCATAATTCAAATAGAAAATGAATAATAATTACTTATTAAATTCAAAGTAAAGCATAACTTATATTGGTCAAAAGCTAAGAATCTCCTTTAAAAACCCTTTTTGTTTCATCAATTTTGGGTAAAAAAAAGTCATCAGCCACATACCCAACACATACCCATCATATTGCCACTTGTTGACCCATCATGATCCTACGCATACCCACTCTATAGCCCTAATCATTCTTGATCTCCATCTAAGACACCCCTTTAGAGTGAGGTAAATTAGGGCAGCCCTCCCCTCTCGACTCTTTGTGACTTGGAGTCTTAACATGGTTAGTCCCCCTCTCTTACATTTTTGGTGAACACAAAGTGAACCAACGTCTTCCCATTCATTGGTGTTGAAGCTTTTCTCTAGTACCTTGTGATAGTTGTACTCCTAAGTGTTGTGAAGGTTTATGAACATCACAATCTAGTCCATGAATTTTAGGTGTGTTGTTAGGAGAAGTGTACGCTACCTTCCAATGGAGAGGATGAAGGCCACTTTTGGTTTATCTATAGGCCTTTTTGTTGGATCTGCCATTGGTCTTGCTACTTAGGAGTAGTTTCCAAGAGGCGAGGTAGGGTTCTCTTATGAGACCGACCACGTCCCCACTCATCCTATGTCTCCTACACCATCGTTGGTAGACGAACATGATGTCATTCACATTCCTTTAGAATATATCTCTACCCTTAGCAAAGGACTAGATAACTTAGAAAATCACCTGGAAAAAGACCCAAAGATGGCTAGGGCCACTTAGGTTATCAGCAAAATGAAGTATATGGTGGGAAAAGACAAAACAGGCATAGAAATCTTGGCTAGCTTCTCTAGTCTGACTAAATCATGTGCCCCTTCAAACAACCATAACATCATACAAGGGGCCATTCTCAAATAACATGAGAGATAGTTAGGAGTTTCGATGCTCCCATGCCTATATACATGGCTAATGCAATCTCATCAATCAACATCCCCTTTGCCTCAGAGAGGTCTGAAACTATCAAAGTGAACATAATACCCTTTGGTTTTAGTTTCACCCCTCCTGTCACCTCTAGTAGTGGAGGTTTTGGTAGGCTGAGTGGTGGAGGCTTTGGCAGTAGAAGTGGCACTGACTAAAGTGGTTCAGGTGGAGGCCATGGTGGTGGTTTCGGAAGCAAAGGTGGCTCTGGTGGAGGCTCTGCTAGTGGTGGTGGCTCTAGCAGTGGTTCTAGTGGTGGTCACACTAGTGGTTCTGGAGGTGGCTCCGATAGTGGTGCTAGAGGAGGTTCCACTAGAAACTTGTCATCCAAAGACCTTATTCTAAATACTCTTCTTCAAAATATGGGTAAGATGCCAATCTAGCTAACAAGCCTCTCCCAAGCCTCTACCTAGCCTATCTTTTAGCCCTTCTTTTAACATAGTCCATTTTCAGTAGCAATCTTAAGTACTCCCTTCCCACAAGGAATAGAGATTCCAAAATTTGAGAAATATGTTGGCAAAGGGGACCCACAAACGCATGTGTCCACCTTCACTACCCTGTGTACATATTTCTTCCATCACAATGCATTGAAGGAAAAATTATTCCCTCAATCTCTTAAGGATATACCACTCGAGTGGTACTATTCCTTACTAGATAACTCCGTTTTCTTATTTGACCAACTTGTGAATCAGTTTCTCCAATAGTTCCAAGCCAACATTGGACCGAAGATGACCTTTTTAGATCTCCTCTGATGCAAGCAAGGAGATAATGAAAATATTATTTATTTCATAGCATGGTATGAAGTGCTCTTCTCACAAATCTTGTATCTGTTGTCTGATTCTGATGTACATAAGGTATTCATAGGGAACTTACAAAGACTTTGGCAGGATAATTTTTCCCTTATGAAGTACCCTTCTTTTGTACATCTGTGTGTAGCATTACAATAATATCAACAGACAGTAGTCTAGTTTATGGGATCATTCTTGTGCTCCCATTCAGGAAGAGAAGTCCATTGTATCAATAGAAGTTAGTAGAATTTTATTCTTCCATCCTATAGAAGTTGCTAAAGGATAAGATCATAACCTTGGAGAACCCTAAACTCCTCAAGGAACCTTACCCTAGTTGGTACGATGCAAATTCCTTCTATCAATACCATCGAGTCAATGGACATGATACCGAACATTATATGCGCTTTTATCACGAGATACAAGATCGCATTGACGATTGCACTATTTGTCTCGATGGGAATAAATAAAATGCAAAAAAATCAATGGTGAAAGAAAATAGTGAGTTGCATATATACACAGACTTGTTTCCATCACATTCTGCCAACATGATTATTGATCCCTTTGATTCTACTGCTCATCGTGAAGTATATGTTAACATGGTGACAATTACCCCTTCTACACAACCTACGACTAGTTCCCTAGACATGACATTCACTTTGTAGGATTTACCCTTAAACAACAAGCCCTCTCCCCTCTACATTCCTACTCACCTCAATGGCAACATTGTGATAGGGGTCTTAGTTGATCCCGTGAGTTGAGTGAATTCCATTATAGAAGAGATGTTGTGGCTTAATTTATTGCATAGAAAGGAGTATGAAGAAACAAAGTATACCATTTGTATGCACGATGGTCTTTTTCTAAAGTCGTATGGCTCAATAACTATGTCCATCCTAGTTGGACCTAGGGCTGTAGACATAGTCTTTGATGTTATTTTGGAGTCAGATCTATTCAAGATGAATTTAGGCATACCTTGGCTAGCTTCCATGAATGGAATCACCTCTATCATTCACAAATGTTTAAAGTTCTCCAATGAAGGTGTTGTACACATAGTGAATGAAACTGGATACCAGCCTTTGGTATCCCATGGGGGATATTCATTGGATTGCTTTTGGCCCACCCTGGTCGATCTGCTTCCTCCAAGAATGGACCTACTTTACAAGAACTATGTGAAGTATAAGACTGGGGGTAAGGGACAACTGAAGCTAACCCTTCTGATAGTGCAACAACAAGCTACCTCTTCTCGAAAGGGGAAGGAGAAGCTCCCCCATCCTCAGGATGGCTCTCCCGCTCCTCTTTCTAGAGAAAAGTTTTGGATGATTATGCCTGGATTTTACCCATTGAGTCCAATGATACCTTCTTGGCATAAACCTAAGGTTAGGATATTAGTCCTCCATACTAAACCACCTAGACCTTGGTACTACTTGTATGGCAAGGGAAAGGGTCCCCATGGGGAATCCTCTATGACTTGGCCTTTATGGCCTCCTACTACTCATGATCCAAAAGAAAAAAATGGGAAGAGGCCCCCTGCTAAGGCACTAGAGTTGATTCCCCCCATTGTTCCTCAACCTACTCCTACTCCCATTTAGGATCTTGTCCCTCTACTGGAAAAAAATATGGACACTCCCATGGATGAACAAGAGTCTTCCACTCCTTTGCAACCTCCAACCTCTAGCTTGAAGAATTGCAGAAACTGCCTTACACATGAATGCAAGCCTTTGCAAAATGATTTTGCGAATGAGTAGGCCGCCTTGCAGAGAAAGGAAGGGGAGATGACTGCCCCTACTTTAGGGACTCCTACTATGTCCTCCTCTCTCCTCCCCTCTACTTCCATTCAACCAAGCTTCGTATCTCTCCCGACTCCTGTTGTGAGTGCACCTAACCCCAAAATGTTGCAGGTGTTCATTGCTCCTTCAGTTGAGCCACCCTTGTTGATGCCCCTCCCAGATGTCCCACCTTTTTTGAAACCCGTGGATATGTCAAATACTTTGATGTTGTTTTCTATGATTTTATCCTCCTCCTCTTCCTCTATACCTATTGCCTCATGTGTGGGGAGTTCTCATCCCCTGATTAAGCAAAATATGGAGGATGTCCCTTCTAGCAATAGAGGGCATAAGAGGATCCCACCCTCTTTGAAGGTGGTCCTACGTTGGCTTATTTTTTCTTAGTGACGGAACCAACCCTGGCTTCCCTTGGGTTCATCACCACTCTCAAGTCACTCAGTGAGCCTAGCCATGAATCTTAGGCATAGCCCTCTCCATCCATTGAAGTATGACATGGCACTCTAGTGAAGTGCATGTTTAACACTCTGGATGAAGTTTTAGCCTAGTCAGCTATCTTTGCGAAGTCACTAACCATAGCTCCACAAGATTCAAGTGGAGGAGACCTTGTAGGGCCTTCTTCCTTAGCCCTTATTGTAGGAGGGTCAAAAGCTCCCCCCCTTAATATTCCACCATTGCAGGCTCATCCTCCTTCCCCTTATGATGATTTATAATGGGAAGTGGATGACCTCTTGGTTGATGAGTGTTAGGGGGAGGCCTCTTCTTTATCTTTAGATTAGAAGTGTCTATGTTGTGATGTGCTCCCCCGTACCCATACTATGTGTTCCTTGATGACCCTTGTCACCCTTGTTGATGCTTTGATACAAGAGTGAATTTTGTGTCATAAACCTTCTTCTATTTGTGTCATCATTCTTCCATGTTTGTGATTGATTTTTAGAAAATTGGGGATGATGCAAAGCATTGGGGGAATTTAGGCTTCCCTTCCATGTTGACCCAATTTTTTATTTTTACTTTTTCTTCTCATGTATTCTTCACATGGTTTGATATAGTAGGGAGTTGATGATAGTTCATTTATATATTATTGTTATACATATATATATATTTATGAGCAGCTCTGACCCTAAAATATCAGATCACCCTTGTGCCCTTTGTTTATGCTTATTTCTCCTTTTCTCTTTTCTTATCTTTTTCTCTCCTTTTCTTGAGATGCCCCTTTCATGTGTCACAATGCCATTTCTATGATGCTATGATTTTCAGAAAATGCATTTCCTTCCAACGAATCTTTTCTCAAAAATCCTCTCGAATATTTCTTTTTCAAAACCACATTCACAACTAGAACCCCTAATGGAATGCATTTCCTTCATCATGGGTTTGCAAAGAAAGAGCTTGAGAACTTTCCTCTAAGGTGGAAGCAACTTTGGCCTTTCCTTCACAAGGGAGCATTTTCTTCCTTTTGAATTCCTTGATGAAGTGAGCATCTTTCGAAAGGATTCCTTGATGATGAATGAATTTGAGAAAAAAATGTCTCTTTTTGTACTTTCAAACAGTGTGTCCCTTGAGTGGACCCCCTTCTCTTTTCACCTTAGGTTCATGAGGGACCCCTTTGAAAGTATTCCAATTTTCTAATGGTCTATGTGATTATCCACTTTATTGCTTATGTGGTCGCTTTGTTTCAAGCATGCTTTATTTGCGGGTAAACATGCCACTTTGCAGGTGTGCCTGTGAAGCCATTTTCCAATTTGACTCTACGAAGTATCCTCCTTTGGGTTTCCTTGATGAAAAAAATCTTGGGGGATGCCTCCTTGTAGGTCTACAGGTCTGTAAGGAACTTTCATCTAGGTTTCCTTCATGTGAGAGATCTTAGGGGATACCTTCTTATAGGTCTATGGGATTGTAAGGAACATACTTCATGAGGCTTCCATCATGTGAGAGATCTTGAGGGCTGCCTCCTTGTAGGTCTATGGGCCTATGAGATTCTTTCATCTTGTAGGATTTTTCCATCATTGGTCCAAGGGCCTTTGATGTACCTAGTGCAACTTCATAGTTCTATGGGGCTATGGAGTCTTTTGTTCTCGCCTATGCTTTGAAGCTTGCCAAATCATGGTTTGCTTCCTCGATGGTTTAGGTATACATCCCTAACCCTACTAACTCTTCAATCTACTTTACCGAAGCACTCATCAGTATTCGTGCTCACTAAAGTGGGGGTAAAATCTATAGGAGTGAATTTGCACCCCTTATGCAAATTCCCCTTTCACATACGTTCACCTTAGAAAATCAAATCCAAAGGAAAAATTCCACATCACCCAACTACCTTGCTTCACTTGGCATCTGTCTCTTGTCTTAGTGAGAGAATATTTTTTGGAGACATGCACACAATGCAAAAACATTCGTGTGGCACACTTATGTCCCTAATGGATTCCTGTGTCTGAAGCTAGCAGAGGCATTACACTTTCGATTGGGGTAGATTTTTAATGTACCTCTTCGACCAACCGACCTTTAATATGGAAAATTCTTCCCTCTTCTTCTTCAAATTCATCTATTCTTCATTCAATCCATCTTTTTTTGCATTCTCAAGCACCTCAACTTCATTCTCTTTGCATTCTTCACTCTCAATGACACTTTAGCACTCCACACAGTAGAAGCAACACTCCATCAACTTTGTAAAGCAAGTGTGAAGCAAGCCATTAGAAGTGTGGGCTTGGGGTCTTGTGATACTCCCCTTTCCAAGTTTGTATTTTCCTCCATTGGCTAGTGAGCTTTTGGGTGGAGGTGGTAACATTTCACTCCTCTCCTTTGTGATTTGGTTGAGTAGCACTTTATTATTTTGTAGTGTTCATTGCATCTCTACTTTATTTTACTTCTTTATCACATATTTCTCTCTCATTTCTATTTGGCTTTCCATGGAGGCGGAAACACGAAAATGGGGGTCTAGCTAAGGCAAACCCCTATACAGCCCCAACAATTTTTCCCTCTTCCGTGTGTACAGGTGGATGTTCATTTGGAGCTAGCTGGCAAACATACATCCTTGTGAGATCATCTTTGTTATCCTAGTTCTCATTTACTTGTTTTATCACTTTAGTTTCTATTTCTTGTATCTACTTATTTTGTTTTTTTGTCAAGATTAGATAGCTAGGCTGTAAGTTTGATTTTGAGTAGTTTGTATTGTGCTCATTGTTTTCTAACTGTACGGATTCCAACATGCTTAAGAGATGTTAGCACACTATGCTGATGTCCTAGAACTGCATTATCATCCTCAGATAGAGAGTTGTTTGAAGCATAGTATAGACTTCAAAAATTGGCTTGCCTAGCCTAAACTTAAGCTCAGATCTGTACAGTGATTGAAGTACTTTATATTCCTCATCATTCTCAACCTCCTTTTGAAACATCCCTTTAGAGTGAGGTAAGTTAGGTAAGCCCTCCACTCTCAGCTCTCCATGACTTGGAGCCTTGACGTGGTTGGTCCCCCTCTCTTACATCTGCTTATGAAAAACCAACGAATATCTCAAACCCTCACTTTGTCTAAAAAAAATCATGAACTACTACACATTACCTACCAAACCATGGGAGGAAATAATCATAGAAGAAGAGGAGAAGAACAAAAACTTGGGGAAATGATTTACTATTTATGGATGCTTGAAAACCCTCTTTCGACTGACCTCCTCTCGTCTAAAGAAATTTTGCCCGAGCATGCAAAATGGTTGAGACCTCTTTTTTTTTATTACTCATGTTTTCAACCAGAAGGTATTCAATCAAGTGGATTTGGGCTGAAACCCCTCCAACTGAAAAGGTTTCTCCACATCAACGCCATGTCACTACCACGTGGTTTCGACCGAATACCTTTAAGCTAAAAATAGTTCGCTCAAAACTATTTATTTGGCTGAAAGTGTGACACACTATTGTTCTTTTACCCTAATCTCACCTTGAACTTTTAACAAGTATAAATCTCATGGAAGATGAATTCCTTTTCTAGGGAGTGCCACCTTCAAGGTCTCCTCCAAACCACCCAACAATTCTTTCTTGAACAGCTTACAGACCAATGCCTTTGCCTCTTCCTTGGGTGTACAGTTGTCCAAGACCGATGCTAGAAACCTCGAGGCAATCTGAATGTTTTTCCTAAAATTATCCTTATATTCCAAATGCACTTTACCAAGAACCATCTTCACAACCACCATGGTAAGATGGTCGATATTTAGCACTATGCACTTGAGGTGCTAGTCTGTGACCAAATGGAAGGCATTTTACCGATCCTTGCATTCAAGAGATATCAGAGTGTCCACTCCAAAACACACCAATGAATCCACTGACATTTCCACAATGAATTTGGAATGCTCTGCCATTGTTTCCTCCACTACAAAGCATTACAAATAATATAATTGTATAATATTATATTATATTATATTATATATATTATAATATATATAATATAATGTAATATAATATATATATATTATTATATATTTAATATTAAATAATAATATAATTAATATATTATAATATTATATAATATTATAGTAGATTTAATTGATATATAAAATTTTAATTTAATCTTATATATAGAAAGGATGGTGCAAGTTAGCGAAGAAGTGAGAAAAAGAGTAGGCGACTTGAGGGGAAAGAGGTGGTGTGATGTCAAGGATGAAAGGAGTTCTTTGGAAGGATCAATAACAAAGAAGAGATCAGAAGCAAATAGCTATAGACCACAATGGGTTTTTGTGGGCAGGCGGTGGGTAGATTGCCACCGTCCTTTAAGCAAACAAACTGGCATGTACAAAACATCCACGAAGGGCCAAATTCACAACTAGAAAGGGTGGAAAACCAAAATGTCTCCACCATGGCTATATCCGAATGGTTGGGCTCAAAACAAAATCAGCTCTCCAAGAAGGGGGGATGGATCTGGCTAAAATAAGACACAAAAAGGAAAAAAGGGAGCCAAAGAGGATGGATGCAATGACCAGAAGGTGTGGGTGGTTCAGGGAGAATCAAAACCATAGGGAAGACTGGTCGAATAATTGGAATGTAGATAAGATTCCACTGACAAGAGAGAGGGTGAATCACCGTAGGAGACAAGAGACCCTCTCTCAATGACCCTCAATAGTCGGTGACACTGAAAATAATCAATTGTGGGTGGAAAAGAAGCATACAAGAAACAAATAAGTAAAATATAGAGTTCACTCAAGCACAACCATCATCATTCCATCAAAATTGACTAAGGGAAGGTGGGAAAACTTGGAGAAATGTGTGATCATCAAAAAATGGTGGGGTGGGAGTTTCTCCAAAGATTTCATGAAGCACTAGTGGGAAAGCATTTGGGGTGAGGAGGTAAAGATTAGTTTCATACAAAATAATTGCATACTCATTGAATGTCCTTCAGCACAAATCAAAGAAGAAATATTAGGTAGGAAAGAGCTTATTTTTGAAGGGAGGACCTTTCATCTAATCTCCTGGTGCCAAAACTTCAATGTTAAAGCTTTCATCCTAGAAAAAATGGTGGTTTGGGTGGGCATTCCTGACCTACACATGGAATTGTGGTGTGAAGAAGGATTGGAATGCATGGGAGAAACACTGGGAAGAATGGTAAAGGTGGATGGAGAGGCAATTCGATCCAATATTGAGGGTATAATGAGGATTTGCATTGAAATCGCACCTTGGAACTACATTGAGGAAGATTTGGAAATAATTCATGCAAAAGGATGACTCTTCTAACACCTAATTTGGGAATGCACAAAGGAATAACAATGCCTCAGAAGCATCTAGAAGAGTGGTGCTTTCTAGGCAAGCAACAACCTAGACACAAAAGGCAAGAGGATTTTGGATCAAGGAGAAGGGCCCTCCGAAAAGGAAGTAGAGGAATAGCTGACAGATTGATTACAAACAGAGGAATACTCAGTCCCATCCACAGAATTCTAAGAGCCAAAAATGGGTATGATGGAAGATTAGGAGGAGGCAAAGTACTTTAGGCAGGTCCCGAATGTAGGGGAAAAATCACAGATATGGGAGTTGGAGACAATCCTTGATGTAGGGAAAGAGCTTCGCGCAATGGAGAGGGAGGCGGAAAAAAAATTTGAGGACCACTTTCCAGCCTCTGAATGTGTGGAACTAGAATAATTTGGCTATTACCTAAATAATCTACAAATAATACCAGTGTTAGACTCAAACTGGAATTTGGTAGAGCTAGTGGAGGTAGGGAAGGTTGTTGGCTCAGAAGTGGTTAAAGGCACTATAAGAGATTCAAAAGAAGCCTATGAAACTCAAAAAGTGGAGGAGTAGCAGGAGGAAAAGAGGACCTAGCCACCTCAAATGGGAAGCTTGGGGTCTAGTTCACAATCTTTGGGAAAAGCAACCCAGATTGTGGAGAAAAAAAGAAAGTAGGAATGAAGTCCAAAGAAGAGAAGCATGCTTTAGATGGGGAGGCTGAAGGGCAATAGAAAATTTCCAAGATGCTTCTAAGATTAGGGAAGGGTGTTGCCCTTCCTGAGGGCCAATGAGGTTAATTAGCTAGAATGTTAGGGTCTTAAATTCCCCTAACAAGAAGAGTCTATTTAGATGATTTTTAGATAGGACAAAGGCTAAATTGATATTATTGCAAGAGTCGATATTGGCAAAAATAGAGGTTGAATTTTTGAAGTTAAGATGCAAGGGTGGGAAATTTTCTTATGTAGAGGTGAGAGAGGCTTTAAGGGAGCTCATCACCCTTTCAAAACCGAAATCTTTGTGTGTGGAGGAGATTGTTGCAAACAAGTCTTGGCTAGCTAGCAAGTTGAGGAGCTACAAGGGGAATTTAGAGTTTGTCTTGATCAATGTGTATGGCCCAACATCTATCTAAAGCAAGAAAGAGGTTTGGGTAGAGATTGGGTTATTTATGTAGTCACAACAAGGCTCCCCATTCATTCTGGGTGGGGATTTCAATGCCCTTCTCCACAACAACAATAAGAGGGGAGGTCTTCACATTAGGTCTCAGTCATAGGAGGATTTTGAGAATTTCATTACGGGGAACTAGTTGATGGAAATTGCTATGCTTGAGGATACCTTGGACAAACTGAAGGTTGGGCTTTAGCAGTATATCGAAAAGGATGGACAAGTTTTTCTTTGGTGGTGACTTGGGATGCTTTACGTACACCTTTGAATTTAGCATCTTGTCCCAATCAGGTTCAAATCATTATCCAGTCAAATTGGACATTCTCAAGGACAAGAGTGTAGTGAGATGTTTGTTTAGGTTTGAAAAGATGTGGTGTATAGATCCTGGTTTGCTGAAAATCCTAGAAGTTTTATGGCGCAACACTCACCCAGAAGGAAATAAGATCTTCCATGTTGTGAAAAAACTCAAATTACTGAAGCAAAATCTTAAGCAATGGAACAAAGAAACCTTCGGTGACATTTTTGAAGAAAAGGCCAGGTTGGAAAGTGAGTTCTAAAAGGTGAATGAGGCAGTAATTACGAATGGCATGGAAAAAGCCTTATTTATCAAGGACAAGGATCTTCTTCGAAGGTTGGAAGAAAAATTGGTGAGAGAATAAATTCATTGGCATCATAAGTATAGAGAGATTTGGATCAAAGAAGGTGATAGGAACAAAAAAAAAATTCATAATACCACCCGGGCAAGAAGTGAGATAAATAGGATTGACCACCTCTACAGAAATGATGGTGACCATATTGAAGGGGTAGAGGCGATCTCCAAGGAAGCTATTGACTATTTCCACAACCTTCTCAACAATATGGAGGGCTCTAATCTGACAACACAAAACAAGCTCCTTTGCAATATTCCCAAATTGATAAGCAATGAGCAGAATCAACTTCTACATTGACCTTTCATAGAGGAGGAAATTTGGATTGATTCCTTTCAGGTACACCTAGATAATGCACTAGGGCCTAATGGTTTTCTTGCTCTCTTCTTCCAGAAGTGTTGGGGTTTTTAAGGTGTCAAAATTACGGAGGCCTAGAAGAGGCCAACGCCTCTGGCTCACTACTAAAAGAAGTAAACAGTACCTTTTTAGCCCTTATCCCAAAGAAAGGGAAGTCGAGCTCTCTGGATGACTTTCAGCCGATCGCACTATGCAATACGCTGTATAAAATTCTAACAAAGGCAATTTATAATCGCTTGAAGGGTCTCATGCCATCCTTGATTTTTGAGGATCAAACATGCTTTGTTCTAGGATGCTCAATCTATGAAGGACCAATAATAGTGTAGGAGGTCTCCACTCCCTACAATGCAGCAAGAAGTTAGGGATGCTAATAAAGATGGATATAAGAAAGGCCTACGACATGGTCAATTGGAGGTTCCTTTGCAAATTCCTAGAAGCCTTTGGTTTTGAAAAAGGTTAGATTAATTGGATTTTTAATTGCATCTCAAGCCCTCGCTTTTCAATACTATCAATGGGATCTAGTTGGTTTTTTTGGTTCCTCTAGGGGATTGAGGAAGGGAGACCCGCTCTCTCCATTTCTCTACATTATGATGGCAGATGGTTTGGGTTGATCCATAAACAAAGAAGTCTCCCTGGGCAACATTGAAGGTTTGTAGGTCGTGAGGGGTGTGCCAACCGACTCTCATCAACAATTTGCTCACCCTCCCATTTGGAGCCCCAAGTGTAGAAGAAGCAAATTCTTTCAAAGGAGTCCTACAATAGTATGGTTGTGCTTCAGGATAGCAAGTCAGGGAATCCAAATATGTGGTCTTGTTTGTCAACACCCCCCATCGACAATAACTTCGGGTGGCAATAGCTCTAAATTTTGGTATTAGGTAGTTTCCAATCACATATTTTGGTCTTCCCTTGGCAATAGGCATCAACAATTGCAGACTTTGGGACCTGTTGGTGGAGAAAATGGGTACCAGGATGTCTTCTTGGGGCGGGAAGTGGCTATCGTGGGTGAGAAAGACTGTTATGCTCAAGGATGTGATATTAGCCTTTCCCATTTATTTTTTTTATCATGCCCATCCCTCTCCAAAAGTACTGCTACAACAATAAATAGGAATATGTGAAGGTGTTTTTAGTAGGGGTCATCAAATCAAAAAAAAATCCACTTATAGCATAGGACACTATGTGCAAGTCAAAAGTGAATGGTGGGTTGGGAATCTATGACATACTGAAGCAAAATCAAGCCTTAGGGGAAAAGTTGATTTAGAGCATGTATGTGAATAACTCAGAAAAATGGAAATTTTTTTTGCAACACAAGTATCTTAGCGAAGGCACAACAAACTACATCCTACTCATTAAGCACTTACCCCAAGATTCCAAGATTTGGAACTTCATGAAAGCTTGTCACTCTCTAATATTGAAACACCTATCATGGGACATTTGTGATGGTAGGACGGTGGGGTTTTGGGAGGAATCATGGGGTGGGAACTTAAGTTTGGATAGCATCCTATCCATGGATCAGATAAGAGCCATGTTGCAACAAGAATGGGGATATAAAGTATTGCTTCTAAAAAGATCATTTCTTGTAAGAACACCTAGAGATTTTGTAATAAAGCAATGATAATATTGTCTTTTTTTATTAAGACTAAATTGTAGAATAGAGAATATGAATGATCCATTGCGTTGCAACTCTATTTGATTTATAAGTGTTTACATGATAAATGTGCATTTGTGAGCAACATTCTTATAACTTTATAGTAGGAACAATACTTCCTTTTTGTATTTAAGCCAAAAATGTACTTAAGCAAACAACTAGTTTTGCAACTGTTTAGAAGGAAATAGTAAATGTATGATAAAACAATATGTATGAAACTATAAGGCTTGTACTGTTCACTTGACATTGAAATGTCAAATAGAATACTACCTAAGTTCACAATCTGAATTAATATAATTTCTTTCAGAATGTATGCACAAACTCAAACATAAGTAGGCACATATATGTGTATGCACATAGACTTTGTCTATGCACATACACATACTTGTGACATACCTTCTTTTATTTTTCTTGTAGTATTTTCATTTTAAAGGAAAAGTGCTTGAGATGATAAGTAGAAATTAATCATAATAATGAAGTGACTAAATAATGAATTTCTCCGTAAATAATAAATTTGTTCTTTAGATTTAGCTTACTTTACATTTTGATAGGAATGCACGAAGAATTAATTTGAAAATAGAAATATAATAGTGATACCTTAGTTGACTAGAGCATCTATGGGTAGTTGTTGCTAGAGGGTAGATAACTATTTAGTAGAAAGTTACCTTCTAGGACAGCTGCCGAAATGGTAAGAGAGTATAGGTTTTCTTTACCAGAACCTATCATTTGTTGTTGTTGCAACACACTTTTATGCTTTTCCAAGCAATATTGTTCATTATGTATGCATGGATGAACTCTGTGATTTCACTCTTTTCCATTCCTAGCATAGATCTTGCACTTCCTCCTTTTCTTGCATACAAGATAGAATTTTCATGATGATGTTGGACACACACCAAATTCCACCTTGCAGGTTGTTCTCTTACTAAACTCTCCATCTAGGGTCAGGCATTCTTCAAGTCAGAAGAATATCGGGGAAGCGTAAGCTTTGTGGTTTGGTGGTAAAGTGGTCCAACCATGTTCTCGTCCACCAGTGGAGGTGAGTGATGAAGAAGAACCTTATTGTTCACCAGACTAATGTAGTCTATGTTGTAAGTTGATGTAATTATCATTTAAGTACTTGATGAGAAATGTACCTTGAAATGATATTATGGCCTTTGGTTTTGAGTGAACATGATGTTGTAATTTGAATTTGAAGAGAATATAAGAATCTTGACTATTTTTAATGGACATGTGTAGCTATAATTGACTTTAGCCACTAGTTATGTCTCTTAAATTTGGAGTATATTCTTGTGTCATTTACAATAATTACTAAATAAGAAATAATTAGGAATAGGCTATTACATTTATTTTTAGAGCTTAGGGTTCAGCTCTAGGCCTTTTTGAGTCTACCGTAGTTGACTAGGGTAGTTGAACCTTGACCTAAAATTGGAAGTCCTAAGAATTGATCAAACCTAAATTGAATTAAGGAATGGGATGGTCACAGGAAAGATGAAGGAAAGGGAAGATTATTAGAACCCCACACAAGAATGACGTAAAGGAAGAAAATGCCAAGGCAGAGGTTCCATCAAAAACTCTTGATGATGATGAAACTATAGCACAATCCCTTACATGACTCAAGCTAGAGAGAGGCTTGAAGATTGAGGAAAAATGAACACCTAAAATAAAAAATCCTTCTACAATCTGGGACTGGCCTTTAGGGTGTGGACGCAATGCACCCTTGTTGATGAAAGAGGAAAGGGAGGGCCTATGTCCTCAACCATCTTCATTTGTAAAGTCTAATCTAAATTTGGATGATGATCAAGAGGAATGTCCTCTAACTAACATCGAGAAAATAGAATGATGTAGTCTAAAGCATATTGTAAATAAGGGTCTATTGACTCACCCTAAATATAAATAAAATCTAAAGATATTTTGGTGTGTTCAATGGAAGACTCTAGAATGTGTGTATCTTGCATGAATGTGTATGTCTATTATGCTAAAGGATGCATGCATATAAAAATTTTAAAATGTAAGAATGTTTACTTGTAGAACCTTGTGTTGAGATGTGATGAATGTGGTTGTGTTGCAGGATAAGTGTGGGACATCATGGTGACCACTAGGAAAGACAGGGGTGGTAGTGGTTCTGATAATGGACCAAACAAGAGGTTGGAACAAATTCTAGAATTTCTAAACTAGCAAGAGTCTCACATGGATCTTATTGAGCAATAATTTTGAGTGCACGTGAGGATCGGGACTGCATGAATGCAAAAGGAAATCAAGGAGATGGTGGTCTAGGGGCAAGTCCGCAAGGGGAAATTGAGGAAGAGCTTGGGAAAGACATCAAAAGAGTAGCACCACCCAAGTTTGATGGAAAGGTCATTAGAATAGGAGCTGAGGCTTGGATTATAGAAATGGAAAAATACTTTGGGCTTTGTAACCTTTCTAAATAGACTACTATGGCATGGGCTATGTATCCGCTTTTAGGTGAAGTAGCGACTTGGTGGGATAATGAGAAGTTAGAGAGAAACCGATAGCCTATTGAGATCACTTGGAGACTCTTCCTCTAGTATTTTAGGAAGAGATGGATACCACAACTTTATTTGACAAGAAAATGATAGAATTTCAGAACTTAATCCAAGGAAATATGCCTCTGATTCAGTATTTTGGGAATAGTTCACGAATTTGTTGAAGTGTGTACCTCAATATTAGGGGGATGCATGGTTCCATATCTATAAATTTATAATGGGACTCAAACCTCATATAGGAGCCGAGGTGGGCATGCATGAGCCTCAGACCATGTATGAAGTCTTTCAAAAATCCACCAAATAGGAATAGAAGTTGCAACAATTGTCCAACCTTCACAACGATTTAGGTTCTAAGTCTTGGTATGGAAAGAAAAGATTTCATAAGGGGGACAAGATCCATTAGATTCTTAACCTCAAGAGGGGAAGTGAATCACAGGAGAAGGGCGACAATGGTAATGGTGGAAGGAATAAGAAAGAAAATATGGGTAAGGCCAAGGATGACCATGCACATAAAGGCTTTAAGGATGATAATCCAAGAGGTCACAAAGGACCACGTGATGGATGTTATACTTGTGGGGGTGATCAGTATGCCTCAAATTGTCCTCAACAGTCAAAGATACGGAGGGAAGGAAGCTAATAGTAGACTCACCAAATCCACACCGCAATGGACAATAGGCAGGCAGAATATTAGGCTTTGCCAATTCAGCTAGTAGGTAAGCTCTATGGCCAAACTATCTCTATCTTGATTAGTACTGGAGCTACTGAATGTTTTGTAGATCCTAGAATAATATTTAAGATATCCATTACATCGGGGTACATGGAAAACTCATGGATAGTCCAGTATGGAAATCAAGTAGAGTGGAGGGTAGATACTTGTCTCTTTTGTAGTGAGTTATAACTTCCAACCTTTCAAACCCAAGTCAACTTGTATGTAGCACCCTTAGGCTCATATGATGTGATTTTTGGAATAAATTGGTTATCTGAGCATAAAGGCTTAGTGAATTGTGAGGATAAGGTGGTCAACTATCTGGATGATCTTGGAAACCCAATGGAAGTCTGTGGAATTTAGAGACTCTTAGAGCTTAGACAGATTTTTGTAATGCAGCTCAAGAAGGATTGTCGAAAGGGATATGCAATTTTATGTAGTGCATGTTAGTAATCCTGATAGCAAGGAGCCATATTTAGATTACTATCCTATTCTCAAGGAGTTCGGCGATGTATTTCCTGAAGAAATTATAGAATTGCATTCAAAGCGGGAATTTTATTTTTCCATTGACTTAGTCCTAGGAGCCAAACCTTAATCCAAGGAACCCTATCAAATGACCACTATAGAACTATATGAGTTGAAGGCCCAACTAATGGAATTATTGGACAAGAGAATCATAAGACCTAGTGTGTCTCCTTGGGGAGTACCGGTATTTTTTGTGAAGAAGAAGGATGGAACTTTGTGACTATGTATAGATTATCAGATGTTGAACAAGGTTACCATCAAGAACCGGTATCCACTTTTGAGGATTGATGAGTTGTTTGATCAAATGAAGGGAGCAACAATGTTCTCCAAAATTGATCTCAGGTTAGCGTACCATCAATTAATGATTAAGGAAGAAGATATTCTAAAGTCTTCATTCTAAACTTAGTATGGACATTATGAGTTCATAGTGGTACCTTTTGGTTGAACTAATGCACCAGTAGCCTTCATGAACCTAATGAATAGTGTGTTTAGGGACTGCTTGGATGACTTTGTCTTGATATCCATTGATGACATTTTAGTCTACTCAAAGACTGTTGAAGAGCATGATAGACATTTGAGAATATTTTTTCAATGACTGAGAGAAAGGAAACTCTTTGGTAATCTATCCAAGTGTTCCTTTTATCAAGACCGAGTGCACTACTTGGGCCATATAATTTTAGCCAAAGGAGTCTCCATGGACCTCGAAAAGATCAAGGAAATAGTGGAATGGCTAGTGCCACAAAATGTGTTGAAAGTTTGTATCTTCATGGGACTCATAGGGTACTATAGGAAGTTTGTGAAAGGGTTCTCCCAGATTTCATCTCCTATCACCTCACTTCAAAGGAAGGGAATGTGGTTTGAATGGATTGAGAAATGTGAGCAGTCATTCCAACTCCTAAAGGAGAGGCTCATGATAGCACCAGTGCTAACTTTTCCTGACCCTAATGGGAGATTCACGGTAATCATAGATGCCTTTGGAGAGGGATTAGGAGTAGTGTTAATGCAAGAAAGATAAGTGGTGGCATATGAATTAAGGAAGCTCAAGCAACATGAAGCGAACTATGCACCTCATGATTTGGAATTGGCAGCCATAGTTCATTCCTTATAGATGTGGAGGCATTAACTTTCTAGGGAAGCCATTTGAACTCAAGACAGACCATTTGGGGTTGAGATATATATTTACCCATCCAAATCTTAATGCACAACAGAGAAGGTGGTTAGAATTCCTTAGAGAATACAACTTTGGAATTCAATATATAAAAGGGAAAGAGAATAAAGTGGTTGATGCTCTTAGTAGAGAAAGAAATATGAAAACCATGATCTCAACAAGGTCTAATTTGAGGTAGCAAGTAATTTAGTAATTGCCTAGGGATGAGCACTATGAAAGGGTGAAGAATGCCCTAGTAGAAAATCCTTCAAATCATCGGTTTGATGGGTATGAGATCAAAATGAATGGCATTTTGAGGTACCAGAGGAGAATGTATATTCTAGATTCTAGAGAGTTGAGAAAGTTGGCTTTGGAAGAAGTTCACAATGCACCTTATTCAGGACACCTCAGTGTATCTAAGATGATCACAAAGTTGAAGACTTTTTATTTTTTGCCTAAACTCAAGAAGGATGTAGTGGAGTATGTAGCCAGATGATTGGAGTACCAACGAGTCAAGGATGAGCATGTACACCCATCTGGGTTATTGTATCCCCATGACATACCTGAGTATAAATGGTAGGTGATCAATATGGACTTCGTACAAGGGTTGCCTTTAAGAAAGAATAAGCATGATGTCATCTTGGTTGTGATTGATAAGCTGACCAAGGTTGCACATTTCATTCCAGGAAACCTTAAGGATGGATTGTTGACCCTAGCAGAGAAATTTGTTTAGGAGATCTTCCGTTTGCATGGATTACTAGAGACTATCATTTCTAATAGGGACACAAAAATGACCTCAAGGTTTTGGATGACCTTGAATGTAGCATTGGGAACTAAATTGAATTTCATCTCAGCTTATCATCTTCAGAGCTTACGGGTAGACAAAGAGGGTGATCTAGGTAGTCAAAGACCTCTTCTGAATGTATTGTATGGACCAACAATATAGGTGGGAAGAATATTTTCCTTTGGTGGAGTTTTCTTACAATAAATCCTATCATACCTCCTTAGGCATGGCACTATTTGAGGCCTTGTATGGGCGAAAGTTTCATACCCCCATCAGTTGGGATAAATTGGAGGACATGATCATAGTAGGACTAGAAATGCTTAAGGAAATGGAAGAGAAAATGTAGGTCATTAAGAGCAGATTGAAAGAGGCAGTAGACCAACAAAAGAGTTATGCCAACAAGAACTGAACTTAGAGGCAGTTTGTAATAGGGGACAAGGTTTTCTTGAGAGCTAAACCTCATAAAAGCTCTATTACTTTTGGAAAGTCTTCCAAGTTGGCCCCAAGATATGTGGGACTGTTCAAAGTCCTGGAAGTGATTAACCCAGTTTCCTATAGACTAGCTCTACCACCTGCTTTGGCTCAACTTCATAATGTGTTTCATGTTTCTTTGCTTAAGTCATATCATCCTAATGTGACCCATGTCCTTGATTGGAAATATTTGTAGGTACAAGATCTAGGAGTGGTGCTAGTGGAGCCCATTAGAATCCCAAATAAATGCAACATTAAATTGCAGAACAAAGATATCGCACAATTCAAGGTCCAATGGGACCACTATTCTAAGGATAGTGCTACATGGGAGGATGTGGAAGAAATAGAACACTCCTTTCCACATTTGCTTTCTGAAAAGAGAAACTCAATAATTTTGGTTTGATATTTATTTTGGCTTGAGATACTATGATATTTGATGGTTTAAAATTTTGATGTTGAAATAGACATATGTTTGAAATGATGTTGAAATAGACATATATTTCATGAGATGTTGAAATAAACATATATTTTGAAATGATGTTGAAATAGACATATATTTCACGAGATGTTGAAATAGACATATATTTTGAAATGATGTTGAAAGACATATTTTATGTGATGTTGAAATAGACATCTATTTTGAAATAATGTTGAAGTAGACATATATTTTATGTGATGTTGAAATAGACATATATTTTGAAATGATGTTGAAATAGACATATATTTTGAAATGATGTTGAAATAGACATATATTTCATGTGATGTTGAAATAGACATAAATGAATCATAAGTGATATGATGTCATTCATTTTGATTTACTAGACCCCGAGATGATGTCTCTTCCAAGAGGGGAAGGATGTCATAACCCAATTTTATTTCATATTTATTTAAATACAAAAAATTGAATTATTGAAGAAATTCAATTAAATATTAAATGGATATTCTGGAATATTCACATGTTGAATATGAGGAGTTGACTAATGTTGAATTTATGAAATCTTGAAAACTATTTATATATATATATATATATATGTCATCATGGATTTAACATTACTAATAAATTTGCAAGTATGTGCAATAACAAGGTGACTGGATGAAGGACGAGAACACTATTGAAGTAAGATTGTTTAGCCAGATCAAACAGTAAGCCAGCTGGAATCTGGGTGCACACACCACATAAGGGCATGATGATTTGCATTTTAATCAAATTGCATATGTTTGAGAATGAGAATTTCTTGATTTGAACTAATTCCGTGTTTAGAAATATATGGCTTGTAGATATAAAATTTCCCATTTAAAAATTTGTGTTTGATGAAACAAAAATAAGATTTCTTTATATGTATGTATAGAGGTGCTCAAATTTGAATTTAAGTTCTCTATTGAAAGTAATATTGCATGGAACTCGTAAGACATAAAAAACAATTACACATGGAAGTAAATATCTATATAAAATATATACATATACATATATACATGTATGTACATGAGATTCAAATACATACATACATATATATGTATATGTATATATGTGTCTGTATATGCAAATGTAGAAAGTATGGTAAATGAGAATGGGAATCATTTAAACAAACACATAAATACGAATATATATATATGTATGTATGTATGTATATATATGTATGTATATATATATACTATATATATATGTATGTATATATATGTATATATTTGAATGCTTATTCAAAAGAAAATGTGTTGAATTCAAATGATAACTGATAGCATACTAATATTGGGTTGATAATTAAGAACAACTACGATGGTGGCAGTAATGCCTTCCATGAATGTAATGTCAAAATTTGAATTGTGTAGTGGCCGATGGCTAGGCCATAATGCCTCCACCCTAGGCATGCAAATAAATATTTTGTTTCCATTTTAGAAAAACACATAGGCAGTGGGCAAAGAAAATCAGAGGAAAAGGTGGGTCGAAGGAAGGAAAAAACAGAGGAGCTCTAAGGAAAAGCCAGGGGTAGCTTAATCAATTTGAATTGGAGGTAAATATGAACCATGCAAATATATAAACTCATTTTCATTTCCATTCTTTCCTTCTCTAATAACCAACAATAAAAAAATTCCATTATGTATATTGTTGCTTTCATTTTTTTGGGAAGCCATGGCCTTAGGCCGAATGACATGATGCCAACTTCGTTGGGTCGCTTATTGCATTATGTGTATAAGATCATTCTTAGGAAGCCATGCGTATAGCTCTATGAGCTAAGACAAGCCTTGAGTGAAAAGGTCAAGCAACTCTTCCTTGAGGCCGCACTCATAAGCATGCCATATGATGGCATTTGTATACTTTGCACTAGTTTTTTTACATATATCTCATTGTGAATAAACTATGGTGGGAATCGATTAAGGATTCCCTTAGAAGAGGGTTGTAACCCTTTAGATTTTTTTGTAAGATTGTTTACCACCCTAATATATGTCAAGGCTTGTGATGCTTCAAGAGCCAGGGATAAACCTATTTTATATTTAAAATGTTAAGCTTGTAGGGCTATCAGAATTAATCTGATGACTATATAAGTGATTTCTCCTTTACATGATTGGGATTGATTGTGATCTAGGGAAAGTAAAAGACCCCTCTATATGTTGTATTTTCTTGTATTTCATATAGAATCCCTGATATTAAAATGGGATGAAAACTTCAAATGGAAGGGTTGTGTTCTTTGTTTTTAAGCCTCAAATGAATGTAGGCTATCTTTCTATGAAGCTGACCCCATTTAATGAGGATGATGGATGGAAAAACCATGCAGAAATAAAATCAAGGTTGGCATGTAGAGTATCCTTGCATGCATGGTAATAAATAGTAAATTACATAGGCAAAAAATTGAATATAAATATGATGACCTTGACGATTAGGAAATGGTTAATAGCTTGATATTATGGTCTATTGGACAACAATATTTTCTTCTAAATATTGTCATACTACTCCTTATGCTTGATTCAGGGCAGATTTTTAGTTTAATATTTCCTATTCAATGTGAAGGAATCGTATTGTTTCTTCTAATTGATAGTGAAGCATATGCTTGTAAAAATATCATTTCTTGTAAGAACAACCAGAGATTTTGCAACTAATCAGTGATAATATCATCTTTTTTTCTTAAGATTGAATTGTAGAACAAAGAATATGAATGATCTATTGTGTCGCAAATCTGTTCAATTTAGAAGTGTTTACATGATAAATGTGCATATGTGAGCAGCATGCTTATAACTTTATAGTAGGAACAATACTTTTTTTTCTATTTAAGCCAAGAATGTACTTAAGCAAACAACTAGTTCTGTAACTATTTAGAAGGAAATAGTAATTGTATGCTCAAACAATATGTATGAAACTGCAAGGATTGTACTGTTCACTTGACATTGAAAGGTCAAATAGAATACTACCTAAGTTCACAACAGGGAAAACTTTAAGAAACCCCCCTTGGTGAGGGTGTAAAATCCTGGAAAATCTTGTATACTTCCTAATAAGAATATTATTTTTACTGGAAAAAATTTTCATGTTCCATGAAAAAAAATAATGTCCATTGGTGAATCTTTTCTAATCGCTAGAAGTTTGTGGAAAATCCTGGCGAAATGATTTTTTTTTAAGACCACTAAAAATTTTTCCATTGGCATTAAAATCTATTTTCATAGCAAATTAAACATGTTTTCAAACCAAAAATATAATTTTGTTGGCAATTAAAACTTTTTTCCAAACTAAAATATAAAATTCACTATCAAATTAAACCTATTTTCAAATGATTAAAAAAAACATTGGCGAATTAAACATAATATCAAACTAAAAAAAAAATTGCATGAAAATAAAGATTATTTGCCTCATTGTTTTCATCAACCATCCAAAAATCACCTATAGCTATAACAGTTTTTTCAAAAAATCATCTTAACATACTTCATAATAGAAAAAGTAACCCTTCCAAACTAAAACCAATTCACAACTATCTGTATCTACCTTACATATTTCAACAAGCCAAAAATTTAATACTAGTCTTGCATTAATTCTGCAAAAACCCTACAAGAACTACAAATTCAACTAGTGCTACCCGTTTCATAACCAACTTTTCTTGTTGCTTTTTCTTTTATCTTCTGCTTCCTCACATTCTGTTATTTTTCTTTCATACACTTTTCCTCTACTTTTTCCTGTGCTTCCATGCACTTTTCCTTTACTTTATCCTGTGCTATAATTGCTTCCACCTTCTTCAGCTCTATAAAGAGATTCAATGCTTGCCAACCTAACCTTTCTTCTTCCTTGCATTGCTTTTTAATCTCATCGTTCGGCCAACGCACAAAAGGGATGCATCCTTCTTCCCCTTCCAGTTCCACATTTTCAAAGTCTTCCCAGATGTTGAAACCTTCACCTAGAACTGCCCATTCAAATATTGATTCTAATCCTTCCAAGAAATATCTATGCACAATCATCTCCATCACTTCTCTCACTATGCTTGTCGATTCCCCCAAGTCCAAACCCCATGCTATAATCAAGGAGTATACATCCATGTTAGTCCTATATCTATTCCTCATATTTCTAAAGGATTTCCCCAAAATAATCTACACACTTTGTACCAACCTCCCATCAGTGAATAGAAATACACCCATTAATATTTTGTCAAAAGCTTCACCATAAAAAAGTTTTAATTGCCTCCTTGAATGCATAGTGAAGTTGGCCTCCATTTGAAAACTTTTGTAGGTACACTGCCACCACCACCACTATTTCAAACTTTATGCGTGCCTTCTTCTCCATGCCAAAAACTCTATTATTAACTTCACTAATCAAGGACCGAGAGGTAATAATTTTCCAAACTCCGCATGTACTGATCTTAATCACCCATCGATCCTCCAATCATGTCCACTTGCTAAAATTTTCCTATGATCTTCACTTCATAAATGCACCATCCTTTCCACCTTTCCTATCTTAATTCACCAAAATTTGGGTTTTGAAGCTTTTCCTAACCTTAGTTGCCACATTTCCTATCTTAATTCACCAAAGTCAGGGTTTTGGTGCTTTTCCTAACCTTAGTTGCAAGTCTTTCTTGGTCATCTTTGTAGTCAGTGGGTCGAAGGTTTCAAAAACTTTGAAATTTCAGACTTTGGTTCTAAGGTTCCAAATTTCAGAGACCATGCAACATTATGGACCATGACTGTTCGATGAATTTTCGATGGACGGTTGGAGTTGCATTCCGGAAGTATATCTCTCAAGCACTAGATTTGCGAATTAAAACCTTTGAAATTACACTAGAACCGTTAAATATTTTACCGTTTAAATATTGGTGCTCTTGTCTACCATTTAATATTGCCTAAGTCAAACTAAAATATTTTATGACAAAACCTTAAATCTTAACTCTTTAATCTTGAGGGTTGAGTCTCGTCAATCTACCAATGTCCCCATTTTAAATTATGCATGTGCATAAAGTTTGTTTTAAAAGAGGGACCGTTCGATGAATTTTTGATGGACGGCTATAGATGCATTCTAGAAGTAAATCCTTGAAGCACTAGACTTGTGAACTGAAACCTCTGAAATAACACTAGAACAGTTAGATTTTCAAAAATCAATGGTTGAGATTTTATTAATTATTGGTTTTAGAAATCAACATATAGTTATGATCATAAGTGAGCGAAATTTGTTGTGACTTATTAGGACATTGATAATGATTAAGGTAAAATGAGACATTTAATTCTCTCTTTTCAATGCGTCAAAGTACTTTACCTTTCATTTATTCTATTGAAATTCTAAATTTGGCTATGGTACCTAGCAGTGACATGGATTAATGCCATATGAATAGCCAGAGTGATTGATTGGATAGATTTATATTAAAAACTGCACGATGTACTATAGATCGTAGATGATGATGTCAATAATCCAATGATTTTGATAATTGACAACTTGCGTGGCATTTCCAATTTTGACAATTGACAACTTGTCAACTTGAGGTACAGTTTGCAACTTTGCATGTAGCCAGCTTGAGGTACCGATTAAGTTGGATTTTTGGTTTACGCGAATCACAATTATTACTAGTCAGTAGTAACTATACACAACCTCACACGTGACACATGTGAGGTCTACAAGGGACTAGGCTGGTAGTGGCACTTTTGGCCCATAAATAAGGATAGTGAGCACAACTAAAATCATTTGTTTAATTGTCATAAGGGTTTTCATTTTGTAGGGTTAATAACTTAATAAGGATTTAGGAAGAAGATGATGTGGTATTATTGGGGATGCTCTAAATTCTCCTGCCTCTAGTCATGTAATTACAAAGTAAAAGACCAATTTCCTTCAAGTTTAGAATGGGTGGAATTGGAAAGAAGTTGATATGGTTCAACTGACTTCTCAGACAAGTTTTGAACCAAGATGAGGAGCTCTGATGGACATAAGTGCTATCCTAATGCATGGAGGCTGCAAGTAGAAGATGGAAGCAATTTTACTACCCCTCATCATTTGCATGGTTGACTAGGAGAGTCCCTTGAATTTATTTTGAGACACCATGGTCTACCAGGCAAGCCCCATGAATTTATTTTAAGTGCTCATCTTTTGCATGGGACCAATTTTACAACCCCTCATCTTCTGCATGAGTCTGGTTCTACAAGGCGCTAAGTACATTTTGTATCTTCGCAACTCCCATTTCCCCACTTTGATTGGCCCCCCTTTCCCCATGCATTTATTTTCAGAGACCATGGCTGACCCGACAAGTCCCATGTGTTTATTTTTAGAGCTCATGGTTGACCCGACACGTTCCATTTATTTTTAGAGATACATATATCACATTTATGTTTTCAACTTTTCACCAGCGGTCCAACAGAAGCTTGGTGCTTGCACTTACATTTTTATTTGTACTATGTAATAATGTGACATCATAATTTAGTTGTAATAAAATAAATGGTTGTGCTATTAATGTGACATTGTAATTCATTTTATTAAGTCCTTTGCAAGTTAAGTACTATTAATGGTTGTGCACTGTGCTATTAATGTGACATTGTAATTCATTTTATTAATGCCTTTGCAAAGTTAAGTTTCTAGCCCCTTGGCATTGATATCAATCCTAGCACATTAAAGTTCAAAGAAAATTTAAAACACATGTTGTATATCTGGTTTTGCTGAGTTTGGCTAGTTTGATTTTCAACTACTATTGGTAGCTCTATTCTTGTAATTCTTTTGTTTTGTTCAATACTATAAAAAAAGAAAGTAAAGTTTAAAGAAAATTTAAAACACATGTTTTATGTTTATTATTTATATCATAAATTACTCAATCATTCGATGAACATTTGATGTATGGTTGTAGTTGCATTCTAGAATGAAATGCATAGACCGCTATGCTTGCGAACTTAAACCTCCAGAATCATCCTATAACCGTTAGATTAACAAAGATCACTGGTTTAGAATTTGTTGTCAATGCAGGAGTAAATCATTAATGGATTGTTTTAAATGTTGTCAGCCATCTACATTGTACTACCTAATTGTGTACTATGTAGTTCGTAAGTAATGAGTAGAAATTTTAGTGTCATTTAGTTTTCTCATTGCAGTGCACCACCCTATTCTGGGTTCCACAATTCCACTTCCAACAAAGCCATTCTAGTAACCCAGTTTCAATTTCAAGAATCAAAATTCAAAATCCGAGTAAGTTAAAGAATTCCTATGGCTACGTTTTATCGCTTGAAATTTCTTAAAATCTTATTTTGTCAAACTTTGAAGTTTAGGTTTAGGGTTAAGAGGCTTAAGAATTAAGAAAAATTAAGGACTAATAGGGAATTCATAAATTTCATATTGTTGATTGTATCAGCATGTCTACCACTAGTACCACTACTACTAGAGCAATGTCGAATAAAAAAATACATTATACAAAATTGCTTAAAACCCTAGGTTTTAGTGATGAATACCATGATATTTATGATCCTGAAACTTATGGTAGGCGTACCTCAGAACTTAGATTTTCATTTGAGAATAAGGTTCCAAAGAAAATGCAATTGCAAGTTAATAGTATCAGTGCATTGTGGTTAACTAGATTAGGGCGCATGATGTTACATGATGTTTTCCCTTGCCCAGAATTTATCATGGTCTATGCCCTAAATTATGATGATAACAAAAGAGAAATTGTTAATAAAGATAGAAAAGAAGAATTTTTATCCATTAATGTAGAAGAACTTGGAAAAGTGTTCGCCTTGGGGTTTATAACTGGTCAAAGAATTTAGAAATATCCACATTGACCTATAAAAGCTTGCTAGTGATTATGAAGTAGTGGATGAAATGGAGAAAAAATATTTCTTAAATAGAATAGTTCATGATAGAAACAAGTTGAAAGGTTATCATAAGCCTCCTTATGATTTGGATATTTTTAAACCATGGGTTCAGGATACTATTTCCATACTAGCATTTTTCCTTGGACTGGATAGCAATTTGGAAGTGGGTGCATGCCTCCTTGAAATGGTGTATAATATCCATTATGGTGTTCCACATGCCGAATATAATTTTATTGAGCACATTGTAGAATCCATGCATAAACAATCCTTAATGATTAAAGGAGGTTCCACCAAGACATTTAGGTTCACAACCTAATTGGGGCTATCTTTTTCTATTCAAATTTAGAGGAATGTTTCAAACCAACAAGCTTCAGATTCAACCCTATGGTAATAGTAATCCTGAGCAAAATAAAATCGCTCTAGTATATGACTGGACCATTGTTATAAGGTTGCATGATTCTCGAAGGAACTATAGTCATTTTGTAGACTAATTTTTGGCTCCATTGCATCAAGCAATTAAAAATACTCCAATGCCTAGATTGCCTATGTCATGTAGAAACTATAATCAACTAGGAAAAGAAATACAACTGGCTAATGGTTACTTAATGGAAGAATATACTATGCTAAAATTTTATGGATCAGAAGTACAACCATACAAACTTCCAATACACGTGACAGAAAGGGTTTTTGCTTTGGAATATGTAAGGCATATGCAGAGTACTGATGAAAGACACTTTAGCAATCAGGGGAAGAAGACCTTATTTCCTTCTTTACCTTCTTCATGTAGAGGGATGACATTCAAGAGAAAAGAATTTAGTGTGGCATATGATCTTTTGAATTTTTTTGATTTTGATACTATCTATCACTGGCAGTATGATCCATGTGACACCATTAAATCAATGATTGTGCTCAATAAGAATGTTGGAAGTAGAATTCAACATCAAAGTAAACCCTTGCTTGAAAACTTGAGAAACAAGGATTCTTGGGATGAGGTCAAAGTAGCAATGGAGAAAAGTACTACTGAGAATGATATTTATTTTGAACAATTGTTAGCAAAAATTATGGCATTTCATCAAAAGACAATTAGGAGGTACAACAATTTTTATGAAAAAATTCATAAACCATCTTGTAGAGTAAAAATGCCAGATTCTCTAGAGAAGAAAGTTACAAAAAAAAATTGGTCACAATAAAAAATTACTGCCTTTTAGTCTATGAGGAAGGAGCTAGGTGATCCAAGAGCTCTTGCATAGTATGGAGATAACAAAGAAGATCTTGAGTTTAGCAAATTATGGAATATAGAGCATACAAATGAACTAGAAGATGAAGAAAGTGATGATGATAGGGAAGAAGAAAGCCATGTAAATTTCAAACTTGGTTTAAGTGCCACAAAAGAAGCATTTACTACAAGAGCAGCCATAGCTGAAAAAATGGGTTATGAAGGTGGTGGTTTGGGTTCCCAAGGACAAGGAATTCCAACAGTAATAGATGTACAACATAGAAAACCAGTTGATAAATCTGGCCTTGGAGCTGATAAAGTAGACCAAGGCCAAACAAGTAGAGCCTAAACAATTCAATTTGTTAGAGCTTCAAATCATTATCCTCATGGTCAGACACAATCACAACTAGGACATGCCCATGGTGGAGGGCTTAGTGCAATTGGAACTATCTCTAGTGGCGATGGTATGGGTAGTAGTACTAGTAGTGGTCAACATGTGCTACAAAATAAAATTACACACAAGAGGACAACAACACAATATACCACAAAAATACTAGGTGGTCAAGGCATACATAAGAGGAAAAGGATTTTGACAGGTCCAACTCCAAGTCACACTACCAGTGGATCCCCCACAAAGGAGTTATTTCCAGACACTCCCCCAATTCTAGTTAGTCCAGCTGCGACATCATTAGCAACTACAAGTACTCCTATTCCTTCACCATTCAAGCATTCCATTGTTCCTGCATCCCCGGGTTTTGATTACATTGAAGAGTTTAAAAAGAAATTAGAATTGAATAAAAAATCAAAGAAGCAACTAATGGAGATTATGTCTGCTCTAACTTTAGAGCCTACAAAAATCATGGTATTACCCACATTTGACACAAGTAAAGAAATCATGGAGTACACAATTCTTGTTCCCACAGTTCAAAAAAAAACCAACAAATCAGATGGCTCTATTTGAATTTGAGGTGAACAATTTTCAATTGGATTTTTCTGGACTCAGAAATACTAACAAAATTAATTTATCAAAGAAGAACAATGAATTGGTGTACACATGATTGCTAAAGCAAGATAGAGAGAAAAAAAAGGTTGCAAACTCAAATTGAAAAGTTACAGGTAGACCTAGCAAATGAGAAAGCAAAGAGGAAAGAAGCAAATAACAAGAGAAATGAATTAGAAAAAAGAATTAAAAAATATTCCTCTACATTAACAAGCAAAGAGGATAAGAAAAATGAGACTACAATGAATGAATTGAAGAAAAGGCTAGATGAGAGCAACAAGAAGTATGATGAGGAAAAATCCACTTCAAAAAAAATTAAGACTAAGCATTGCAAATGGAAATGCACAGTGGGAACAAAAATTGGAGAGAAAAAGAAATGAAAGATTGGAGGTAGAGCTTATGGAAGCAAAAAATGAAATTAAGTCCTGTCAAAATAAGTTATTTTCATTTTGTAGAGAAACAATGAGGCATATTGAACAAAATATTTGGGATGAAATAATGCAGGGGATTGATCATTTGTGTGACATGTTTCAATTGATTGATGTTATCAAACAACATCATAATAAGCTCAACAAATATTTAATGGAGAACAAAAATGTGCTGGTATTAGAGAAATCAATAAATCAAATTCAACAAACAGTCTACAAAGCCAGTGACAATGTTTTGAAATCAAAAGGGGTTACTAATCGGCTTGCTACATCAATGACATTGTCATCTATCATTGAAAAGTGTTTGAGAATGTGTGAAACAAATAAATATTTGCATTTGGATGTAGACAAGATGAAGAAGGTGGATGAAAAGGTAAGGAACTTCACAAAGCTTGATTTTCTAGAGGCTTTTGACACAAATGAGTGATTCGTTGGAAAGAATGATTTCAGAAAGAAGATGGAGGATGCAAGGAAGATTGATTTGGACTAGTTTCCTTAGAACCCAAATGTGGTGACCTATTTGGATTCCATCAAACCATTGCTAACCCTGAATGGAAAATTGACTGAAGAATCCAAGACAGGTTCCAATTTGAATCTTGAATTGTTAACAAATCTTCAAGTCAAACAACATCAGTTAGAAAAAATGACAATTCCAACACTTGAAGAGTGTAAGTTGCTAGAAAAGGTGATGTAGTGATTTAATTTTTTATAATATGAGTTTCCAAGTTCCAACTCAGCTCTATGCAAAGTTGTCTTTGAGCAATATTTTGCATTTCCAATGCCTCTATGTATTCCTTCATGTGATAATAAATTTAAAATCTCAAATTCAAACTTTAGTAATGTGTTGATGTTCAATTATCTGTATTATTTATTATATCATTTGAAGAAAAATTCTGGTAGTGGTTTCAACTTCTAGATACACTTTAAATGATTGCTAGTGTTCATTGTTGTATATTCTACTAATGCTATTGTTAATATGTTATTAATCTAATAAGAATTTAGTTGAGTGATGAATCGCTAAGCACATGCTCAAGTTTTAATTTTAACACAATTAAAATATGAACTATAAGGTGATTTTAGTTCGAGGCATCCATAATCTTAGTGAAATTGCATTACAATTCACACATCAATACTCAATCTCCATGACTACTTAGCATATCCACTAAAAAATTATATGAATTCATGCCATGGATTATCTATTATCGGAATTGGAATGATGGATTTTTGGTTAGTTTCATTGTTGTGGTTACTATCACTCAAAGTCGTATTTTTGGTGCTTTCTAACCTTAGTTGCTAGTCTTTAGAGTTTTATAACCTTGTCACGGACCTCTAAATTCTCATAACTTCCCAATTCCCCGACATGGTTGATGGTTCACTTTGTTGAGTTGCAAGTCTTTCTTGGTCATCTTTCTAGTCAATGGGTCAGAGGTTTGGAAAACTTCAAAACTTTAGACTTTGTTTCTAAGGTTCCAAGTTTCAGCAACCACATGACATTATGGACTTATCTTGCCTTAACCTTTTAAAGGCATCATCATCTTACACCTCATTGAATTATATGTATGGACTAATGTAAAATATAAAATATAAAATATCACAATTTCATGGAATATAACATAAAATATCATCAACTATAGTTTGATTTTGGAATATGATTCGTGAAGTGCAATGATTCACAATTTCATTGAATACAATATAAAATATCATCAACTACAGTATGGAACAATGGAAATTGATCTTGGGATCCATGAAGTGTAGTATAAATACCTAAAATCTGCTAATGCTATTTCTCTTCCATTTCCCAAATGGACTTGAGGTCCTTAAACTGACGTTCATCATCAAATAAAGCAAAAGAGTCATCCTGAATTTGATTCCAAGTTTGCTCTTCATTTTGTTCATCCTGTGTCTCAAATTCAACATTCATTGTGTCATTTTTTTCAGTGTCATCTATTTGAGTCCCATTACCATTGCTAGTGCCACTAGTACTAGCCTTTGAAATTGGAGTGTTGGACAACCCGGTCCCTCTTCTTTCACATTTGGACCTTTAGATTGTGAGTGCCCTTTCAAAAGGAATTTTTTTGACATTATATGTAGTTCCTTTCATTCTCAAGCAATTTTCCAAATTCTTGTCTAGTTTGTTTCTTAACTTTGATTTCAAAAACCCCAATGTACTAAAAACTCTCTCATCCTCCACTAACCCCAATATCATTGTTTGACATAAATCAACAAGTTTGAAATATTCTGATATCGAACCATGCAATATTTCACTTTGACCTAAGTTTCTCCAAACCTTTTTTTATTGATCCCAGTTCAAAGGCCTTGTCCTTTCCCATGGATTTATAATGGTCCTTCATAGCTATTGCAAAACTCCTACATTGTTTTCTAAGCTTAGTTTCATGTAAAATTCCTTCTATTTTCTACTCATTGTATGTTATAGTTTTCAAAAATTGTTCAATCAAGATTTTTACCTAAGCATGAAAATATTTTGGGTTATCTTGGTTTTCCACAAATTGAGGATACACAATACTCATGGCTTCAAGTATTTCATGTTGAGGGAATCTTTCATGAATCTCTAAGGAAAGATATTTTGCAATTTCCTTCAAATTATCACCAACAAATTTGACAATGCCTTTAAAATATTCCTCGTTAACAACTACTTCTCTACTAGAGTGCCTAGCTATCTTACATTGGTACATTTGTATCTCATATCCACGTACATAGATACATAAGTTCCTTCTTGCATTAAACTGTAAATAATTATCAGGATCATTCAAATCAATAATTTTCTACCACATGAAATAATTTGCGTCATTTTGTGTTAGATCTAGATATAGATGATCGAGGGCCAAGAATGTATGTTTACATAGATTGAAATATTCATTAATATACATAGTTTTGTCTTGGGATTTCTTCACAATCTCATTCATCACATCCAACATGGTGAGAAGACTAGTTAAATTCAAGAGTGTCTCTATATCACTTAACCTATGTAAGAGGTCAGGAGCTTTGTCTACTGTGTTGCAATTTTTCGTACATCACTCCAATCAAGGATTGATATTCTGAAAGAACTCATTGCACTGGTCCACGCAGGGAGATCCATCTAGTATCAAAATCTTTGAAGCTTGTTTCCTGGTGTTATTCCATCAACAAAATTTTGAAATTCTTTGAAACGTTTAGGACTTTGACAAAAGTATGCATGGATCTCGTGGACTAGATTTTTGACTTTTGATACTATAGGAAACTTGCTTACAATTTTGAATTCTAAATTCATTATGTGGGCCATGCAATGAATTCCAAGCATGTATGGTGCACAAGTAGTTTATAACTTTGTGCAAACAATGATCCTTTGACCTTGCATCACTATAGCTCCATCAGCTCCTACACACACCAACTTTTTTGCAATTGTCAACTCATCCATACCTATAAATTTTTTCAAAGATTTCTTGACTAGTTCAAATATATTTTGTGATGTTGAACTATCCTTCATTTTATGAACAAAGAGAAGATGAGCTTGGTGAACATGTTGTTGTATAGTATACAAATGCATGCAGACCCAAGAAGTATTGTCTACCACAGTAACTTCATCTAAAGATAATGCAATGAAATTTGACTCTTTTACTTTATCCTTTAAATCTTCCTTTGCCACTATAGCAAGACAAATTTCCCATTCCCATCCAGCGTTTACTGACCAATGGGAGTAGGGATAGTGAGGAACATCAAATAAGATAATAAATTAGAATATTCTAGGTAGTTTGTCATAGGATGCTCTCTAGACAAAATATGAAAAACAACACTCATTTGAACAGTTTTTGAGAAATTTGCTCCTTCCATTGCTTTTCCAAATTAAGCCTTAAGTGTACCTTTACATGCAGCAATGTTCAACATTATTTTTTCATGCTCTTCATAATCCACAGCATACCTAACATGAATACATTCTTCATTTGATTTTCATCATATGATTGATTCTTCCTTTTCATCTATGATTTTTTTTCATAAACTTTATCGATAAGCTTTTCTATAGTGTCAATCTTTAGCTGCAACATCTTGGCTCTTCCACATTTCCAACTACAAATCTTACATTTGGGCAATGTTTCCTTTTCAATATCGTTTTCATTTCCAATCCCCACTAGTACCATGAATGGGTACTTTGACAACCAACCAAGTTGAAAACTCTTTGTCATTTCCCACTCATGCCCCCTTTTTGGTTTATTTTTCCTTTTCTTGCTACCAACATCATCATCCTCATCCAAGTCAATTATCTCATTCTAGCTAACCAAGCCTGGGGTATCACTTGGAACATATTCTATGGTATTGCCATCCTGATTTGATACATTTTGATTTAAATAAATGACAATATCAACTTGACCTTTTGATGGTGGTGAGGTATTGTGAATGCTACCAATATTTGGTGGAAGAGTTGATGATGTAGCTCCATCTTGACCTGATGGATCAGAAGCTTTGGTAATTCCAAAGTAAGACTATATGGTACATCTAAGTTTTTGGTGTTTTGATGGCCTCCTAGTCTCTTCACCACCCTGAGGAGTGGCAGGAGCCTTACCCTTGCTGCTCGAGTCGCTTGACATGTTGATTTTTGATTCACTCAACATATTCATCTCTCACTTCAAATAAAAACTACAAAAAAATGTCTTCTTGTTTAAGGACAAAGAATAATAATATAGAACCCATTCCCTACTCAATATCATCTTTAAGATTGAAGCAAGAATGGAAAAGAGATAAAGAAAACTTATTATTATAACTAATAACACTATGAAGAAATGATCACTCACCTTTAAGTCTACGTTTTCGGTTTTTACTGACTTCCGAATCGAGAAGTAGAACCTGAGAACCAAAAAAAATGTGTAAGAATAAATGACACTTTTGATTGTATTTATATCAATCCATGATTCCATATTTGGAAAATTCTGTGGGATTTTTAAATGGTATATTAAAATTTTTGCAAATCTCGCATGCTTATACAATGATACGTTGTAATTTTCAAGCTGAAATGTGTCCTCAAATGTAATTATTTTTTAATATTATTGGTGAAATAGGTCCTCATAAGCAACTTTTGATAAATTTTAATTGGTGAAATGGGTCTCCACAAGCAACTATTTGTAAATTTTAATTGGCGAAATGGGTCCTGATACAATGTTGTTTTAATAGTATTGGCAAATATGTAGGTGTTTTATTAAATGCTTTCGGGATTCTAGGTGAAAATATTAGTCGGTCCAATTGAAACATGTAGTTTTACAATGGAAAATTTGTTGCTTAAATATTCCTCATAAAAAAACTCATTGGCGAATGGACATGCATTGGACCTATAGTTCGTAAAATTCGGGCGATTTGGACACCTTGTTGGGTGCGAGAAATTTGCCAATTTCGACTTGGCCCATTCCTAGAATTCACCAATTGGTGAAGATTCACCACTAAAGTTTTCCTTGGTTCACAATCTAAATTAATCTATTTTCTTTCAAAATGTATGCACAAACTCAAACATAAGTAGGCACATAGATTTCATTTATGTACATACACATACTTGTGACATACCCTTTTTTTTTCTTTTCTTGTAGTACTTTTATTTTAATGGAAGAGTGCTTGAGATGCTAAGTAGAAATTAGTCATAAGAATGAAGTGACTGAATGATGATTTTCTCCATAAATCATAAATGTTTTCTTTAGATTTAGCTTACTTTACATTTTGATAGGCATGTATGAAGAAATAATTTGAACATGGAAACAAAATAGTGATACCTTAGTTGACTAGAGCATCTATGAGTAGTTGTTGCTAGAGGGTAGATAGTTGTTTAGTAGAAATTTACATTTTGACACAGATGCCAAAATGGGTCAGAGAGTATAGGTTTTCTTTAGTAGAACCTATCATTTCTATTGTTGTAACACACTTTTATGCTTGGCCAAGCAATATTGTTCATTATGTATGCATGAATGAACTCCAAAATTTTACTCTCTGCCATTCCTAGCATAGATCTTGCACTTTGTCTTTTTCTTGCATACAAGATAGAATTTGCATGTTGATGTTGGGCATGCACTAGATTCCACCTTGTAGGTTGTTCTCTTGCTAAACTCTTCATGCAGGATCAGACATTCATCAAGTTGGAAGAATACCAGGGAAGCGTAAGCTTCGTAGTTGGGTGGTATAGTGTTTCAACCATGTTCTTGTCCACCAATGGAGGTGAGTGATGAAGAAGAACCTTATTGTTCACCAAACTAATATAGTCTATGTTGTAACTTGATTTAATTATCATTTAAGTACTTGATGAGAAATGTACCTTGAAATGATATTATGGCCTTTGGTGCCAAGTGAACATGATATTGTAATTTTACTGTTGAAGAGAATATAAGAATCTTGACTCTTTTTAATGGACGTGTGTAGCTATAATTGACTTTAGCCACTAGTTATGTCTCTTAAATTTAGAGTATATTCTTGTGTCATTTACAATAATGATCAAATAAGGAATAATTAGGAATAGGTTATTATAGATAACTACCCAAAAAAGTGTAAATACACACCATTGGGGGAACCCATCGAATCTATCATGCAAAAGTTGGTGCAATCAAACATAATCACACTCCCTAACTACCAAAACTATCAAGAACCTCAAGTTAAACCACCATGGTATAACGAAAAGGATCTATGCGACTTCCATAAGATCAAAGGACAAAACATCGACCTATATGAAGCTAAAGAACATTATCCAAGATCTCATAGAAAATGGGGATGTGACTGTTGATCAACTAGCAGGTAACCAAGACTTAAAGATATACAAGAACCCAATGCCAAGTCATAAAAAGGGAAACAATAATGGAAAGGGGAAGAATTACACTAATGTAGTAGTCGTCATCGTCAAAGGACCTAGTGCGGAGTGTGGAGTCACCACATGATGTGGAAAGGTCACAATCCAAGGAGCATCAACACAACCTAGGGAAAAACCTACACTTTTGACGTTGAACCCTAGTGCCTACAATCTCCTAGACTAATTAAAGAAAACCCCCATTTATATATCCATCCTAGAATTGTTGAAGCTATCCCTTGCACATAGGGATATATTAGAAAAGGCTTTATCGGCTTCCTCTGTACTTGAGAATATAGATACTGAGAAATTCTAAGCTATGATAGGATATATCGCCACAACCCATCTTCTTACCTTCTCTGAAAAAGACCTCCCAAAGTATCCATCACACAATCATACTTTGCACCTTGAGGTAGTTGATCACAAGAATAAAGTTAAAATATTATTAGTGGATGGATGTTATAATCTAAACATTTGCACCCTTCAGTTAGTCATAAAATTGGGTTACTCAAAGGATTCCATTGAAAGGACAAAGACCATACCATAAGGGCATACGATGATCAAGAGCAAGTGTCTCAAGGAATAATCAAGCTACCTATCCAAGTGGGACTTTCCATTGCTAAAACCACATGCAAGTGCTCGATCTTGACCTTTCTTACAACATTCTTCTTGCTCGACCATGAATCCATGCCATGCAAGCTGTAACTTCCACGTACCATTAGTGTGTCAAATTTCCTTTTAAAGACAAATAAGTTACCATCCATGGTGATCTTGAGCCATTTTATTATTATAAGAACCTTAAAGCTAAATTCTATAAGATCTTGCAAATACTAAAAAAATGATGAAGGGACCACATCCTCCTCATTTATTGACCCATCTTCCTTAGCATTTAATTGAGAATCTAAAACACCCATTATATAGAATATACCAGACATCAAGGTAGTGATCGAGGATAATGGATGTGGGGATTATAATCTAAAGAAGGATACTTTTATGCTTGGAGAGTTACCTCTTCCCCTTAATCTCATGGGAAACCCCAACCTATCAACAAGGTAACTGAAACAATGAAGGTAGCCTCTACCACCTTAACTAAGTGGGGAGACTTAAACAAAGAGGACATTGGTGAAGAAGATGTATCCAAATTACTATATTAGGATGACAAACCCGTGCTTGTTCTTCCAATGGAAGATGATAAAAAGGTATTACAACTAATAATGGGGTGGGGATATAACTAGAATGAAAAGTTGGGCCAAAATGACAACAATTTGCTAGAACTCATCACTCTTGAGAAACAACCAAAGATTCTTGGCTTAGGATGTACAACTAGCAAGGAGGCCCTTCTTGGAAAGGGTACTTCTAATAAATGAGCCAAGGCTTCCTCTTGGTTACCTACATCATGTGATAATACCCTTGGTGACTTTCCCATTGATTTCATTGACTTGTTTGAGGATACCTCCATCTTTATGATAACCACAACATGCTTTACCCCCAAACAACCAAATCTCTAAGGTGAAGCTAGTATACCCCCAACTAATAAATTGGGACCAATGAGGACCACCAATTATAGATGTGTTAAAAAATGATGAAGTGATCTCCAAATTTATGGGACTTTGTGACAACTTTCCATGTGGGGATTATAAAGCAAGGTTTGACATAGAACTAGATACACTGGCGAACTATGGGGAGATGATTGAATCCATCTGTCACAAAATAAATGACATGAGAATAACATGTAGATATTTAAGTGAAAACCACACTGTGTCACTTTCTGATCATAAAATAGCAAAAATAAAGGACCCATGCAAAGGTGAAAATCTCTCCGAGGAATCATAATATGAGTGATTCAATCTTCCTCTCAGTGTAATGCATCTAGAGAATTAACAGTAGTTGCAGAGAATGCTACTCCAGTGAATGTGGGGATAGAAGAGGAACCTAAGATAACCTTCTATGCAGAATCCTTATTAGATGAAGAGAAAAAAAACTCAGCAATGTTCCTAAAAGAGTGAAGGGAAAAATTTACATGGTCTTACACAGATATGCCTGGAATCAATCCTAAAGTGGTTGTACACCACCTAGCAGCTTATCCTACAACAAAAATGGTAAAGTAGAAACTAAGAAATATGCACCCTCAAATAGCATTATTGGTTAAACTAGAATTATAGAAGCTCCTTGACGTCGGATTTATCCAACCGATCGACTATCCTAAGTGGGTTTCCAACTTGGTGGTAGTCTCTAAACCTATTGGGGGAATCAAAATATGCACTGACTTTAGGGAATTAAATAAAGAATGTTTGAAAGATGAAGTTCCTCTTCCAAACATTAACATCATTG
This sequence comes from Sequoia sempervirens, assembly GCA_007258455.2. Classification (NCBI taxonomy): domain Eukaryota; kingdom Viridiplantae; phylum Streptophyta; class Pinopsida; order Cupressales; family Cupressaceae; genus Sequoia; species Sequoia sempervirens. The sequence goes on along the minus strand of VDFB02000003.1, from coordinate 659,657,801 downwards.
TCGATTTAACAAGACATGAAATGTTATCACTCATGGAAGGATTTCCATGTTATAACTAAATCATGATCGCTAAGGAGAACTAGCATAAAACAATATTCACGTGTCCATGGGGAACATACTACTGGAATATGATGTCATTTGGGTTAAAGAATGTTGGAGCAACCTATTAGAGGGTGATGACCCTAATATTTGATGACATGATCCAAAAAACTATCAAAGACTATGTGGATGATATTCTAGCTAAATCAAAGACAAGGAAATGGCATATAGAGGTACTGGGACCAATCTTCAATAGACTTGAAGAATATAAGGTGCAATTGAATCCAAAAAAGTGTCTTTGGGGTCACATCAGGTAAGCTCCTTGGTTACATAGTCTCACAAAGAGGGATCAAGATAGATCTATCCAAGGTAAAAGTAATTCTAGACTTGGAGCCACCACAAGTTCATTAAAATAGATGCACGGTCTACAAGGGAGGTTACAATCTATCAGAAAGTTCATAGCTTAGCTATTAGATAAGATCCACCCATTTTATCACTTCTCCACGAAGGAATAACATATAAGTGCGATGAGAAATGTGATAAAGCCTTCTAGAAAGTCAATGATTATCTATTAACACCTCAAGTTCTTATACCACCAATACCAAACAAGCCTTTGATCTTGTACATCTTAGCCACATCAATAGCATTAGGAGCCCTTCTTTCCCAACATGAGGAAAAAAGAGAGGAAAGAGTGATCTACTATATCAATAGGAATTTGGTGGGATATGAAATGAATTACTCATCTATTGAAAAGGAATTCCTAGCAGTAGTCTTTGCTTCACAAAAAATTAGACACTATATGCTTCCACATAATATCAAGATCATTGCTAAAATCGACCCATTGAAATATCTGTTTTCTAAGGAAACTCTCACTAGGAGAATGGATAAATGAGTGATGATATTAATGGAGTTTGATATAGGGTACGTGGAGCAAAAGGATATTAAGGGACAAGTCATTATGGATCAATTGGTAGAGGCATCCATCTATGCAGATAATACATTGGTATCTGAGTTTCTTGATGAGTCGGTGTTTGTTCTCAACATAGTAGATCAATGGAAGATGTACTTTGATGGATCATATACCCAACACGGATGAGGGGCGGGCATTCTCTTTATCACCCTACAAGGTGATTGTATTCCCAAATCATACTATCTATCCTTTCCATGCACCAACAACATCATATATTATGAAGCTCTTATAATAGGATTGGGAATCGTAGCACAATGGAAAATCTTGGAAATAAGTGTCTATGGAGATTCATAGCTAGTTATCAATAAAGTCAACGATGATTATTAGACCAAAGATGATAATCTCACACCTTACAAGAAAATGGTAGAAGATCTCAAGGACTTATTCATCGATATAACATTTGAGAAAATCCCTCATGTCAACAATTGAGTAGAAGATGCTATGGCAACCATTGGGTCCTTATTAGACATGCCACACAACATTCTTAAGTGTGAATTCCTTGTAGAGCAGCTTCTCATACTGACTTTTGAGATACCTAATTTTAAATTTGTGTGCGAAATAGTTGGTCTCGGTTACCTGTGGTATCATGACATCTTTTCCTATCTAAATAGAGGTATCCTTCTATCTGAAATCACTTCCAACCTTAAGAAAACCTTCATCAAGAAATCCTCTCAATTTGTTATCCCAGGTGATACCCTATACTATTGAAGTATTGAGGAGACATTATTATGATGTCTCGACCAAGAGGAAGCCTTAACTGCATTAACATAAGTGCATGAAGGAATTTGTGGCTCACATTCTAGTGGTATGACCTTATCTAAGAACTTGTTGAGGATGGGTTACTATTGGCCAACCATGGAATGAGAGGATCATCAGTTTGTGAAGAAGGGTATATAGTGCCTACACCATGGGGATGTTATCCATGTTGCAGCTCAACAACTCCAACCGATTGTTACACCTTGTCCTTTCTCATCATGGGGATTTGACCTCATAGGAAAGATTACCCCCACCTCATCTAATGGTCATAAATTCATCATCACGACCACTGAGTACTTTAAGATGTGGGTGGAAGCTATCCCTGTGACTTACATCACAAGGAAACAAATATCCAAATTCATCTTGAACTACCTTATTTATCGCTATGGTGTTCCACAATCCCTTATCTCAGATATTGGAACACCCTTAAAAAATAGGATGTAAGGGAGTTATGTCAATGATTCAATATATCCAACATAGATTCTCTACTCCCTATTACCCTGAGGGTAACAATCAAGTTGAGGCATTGAACAAAATAATTCTAAAAATCTTCAAGAAGACGATCAATGAAGCTATCCATGACTGGAATTTGCAATTAAATCTCACTTGATGGGCCTATAGAACTAGTATCCACACATCTACAGGTGCAACCCCCTTTTCCCTAGTCTATGGATCAAAATCCATCCTACCCATAGAGGTCGAGCTTCCATCATTCAGAGTGTCACTATAAAATCTAATTACTAATGAAGAATACAAGGTGTCTCGATTGAATGAGTTATAATTCCTCGATGAGCATAATCTTGATGCATTAAATCATTTTCATGTATACCAAAAGCAATTGAAGTAGAGCTACAACAAGAAAATCAAGAGTTGGTCATTCCAAGTGGGAGATCTTGTCCTTAAGCAAAATCAGAAAAATATGCTAGATCAAGATAGGAAAGGGAAGTTTGAGCCTAATTGGTTAGGGCCATTTGTTGTCACAACAAGCTATATATCATGAGCATATTAGTTATCAAAAACTAAAGGAGAACCGTTGCAAGATCCCATCAATAGTTTGCATCTCAAAAAGTTTTATGCCTAGGCTTGAAGGGTGTAAATCTAGAATATACAAAAAAAAACAAAAAATAAAAATTTCAAAAAAAAAGGGAAAGGATTGAAAATAGTAAAGATAAAATCATCCTCTAGTGAAAACCACTTCAGTGGCACTTTGGGCAAGTACCTTGCTAAAAACTTGGAAAGCAGACACCTTATGTCAATAAGCACTCTCCATCCATCATGGGATCTTTTTCTTATCCCACTTCACCATCTATCACATCCACTAATTGTATTTATTCCATCACCCATTCATGTTTTTATCATAGCTAAATGTTGCGTAAGTATCATATCCCCTTTAGTACTACTTGGCACATTCCTAAGGTTAGTTTGTCTTGCCTATATCAAGGTAGTCTATCACATCACGCTGGGGGAAATTTTTCTATACTTGCATTAGATCAGGTTCTTGTATATCTTAAGGTTATTCAAAATCTCTTAGAAAATCTCATAAACATTGAAAAGTCACCAAAATCCAAAAACACTTGAAAAATCCAAAATAAAACATCAAAATCTTGTATAGCCAAAATCCAAAAACATTTGAAATGTTGTAAATTCAAAATCCAAAACATCCAAAACATCAAAAAATAAGAAACAATACCCTATCAAAGTACATTGTCTATGAGCTTGAATGTAGGAAAGGCCATCATCAATGCGCCCCCGAGGCATTAGGTCAATCCTTTAGGAGTCCATCATAATAAACTGACAATCCATCAATTGTTCATATCTCATCAATAAATGGTTACTAGTCAGAGTCAATCGAACTACGTGGTCTCTACATGTATAACATAGGCAAGGCTAATATTTGATAAGCCCCTGACACCCTAGGTCAGTCCCTCTTAGGTCTTGGTTGAAATCTCAAAAAACTCAAAACGTTGGAAAACATTCAAAAAAATCCTAAACAACCTCAAATAATCAAAAACCTAATCATTCACATAAACAATCAAAAAGATCAAAAATAGCCTCAAAGCATTACAAAATATCAAAAACATTTAAATATTCTGAAAAATCCAAAACCACCCATCCCATTTCACTTGCACGCACAATAAACTTCCATCCATAATAAATCAATCATCACACTCACCCTTTGGTAACACAAATAGAAAACAAGTACAACAATCAGCAAAAGTAGAACCTTTAAAAGCAAACAAAAAAAATCAAACTCTTGATCATTATCAAACATGTCAATCAAACCTTATATCAACAACCTTTCAAAAAACCTATCAACTTGCCACCATCCACTAGCATGTCCTAGGATGCATCCTACCTACAATGGGCATTATCATTGGCAATCATTTTGGATTCTTATCCTTATAACAACACTAACCTTTTAGCAATAGATATGAATAACATTGACTGTTTGTTCATCTTGATCTTTTCTTATGATTTATCATATTGACCCATTCCAAGGACCTCTTAATGATGTCTATCAAAATGATTTAGAGAGAAAGGAATGGGGCATTGATCGTTATCTTTTGTTTTTTGTGCTTGTGGGATGTTCTTGTAATATAACCTTAGAGAATACTTGCTTTGTTGTGTGTAGCAAGGTCATTTGGAATAAATTGTTGACTATTGTGTATGCTTTGGTCCAAAATATTATAAACTTCTACACTAAATTCCAATGAGCTTTCCATATGTCAAGGTGTGAGAAAGGATTATCCCATTTGTTTGTAGAGTGAAATTCCATTGTACTAGATACAAAGTCATCCCGGTTATCGATACCTTGATGCATCGTAACTATGCGACACCAAAAATAAGGAATTAAATGATGATGTATCCTAATCCTTGAAAAAATTATATCATCAATATCGTTTCCATATCTAATAAAGTCTCAAAGAATCATAGAATTGTTGTAATTCTACATAAATCTCGAAATCAATGGTTAATCCATCTCATTCTTCTATCCATCCTTCTCATTCTTCTATCTCTACTAACATTTCTATCCAAGTATTGAATCTATACGATATATATCAAAATATAAATGAGGTTACCCATGGTTGATGATTGCCTATACATCATAAAATATGTCTACATCAAACATCTAAGCTTTCTAAGAATATCGTTCATCCTCTCTGAGCTAAATTGATCCTAAACATTTGTCACGATATTGACCTAATTTTTAAAATTTTTGCTTGATCTCTTTAGGGGATAGGGTACCCACTTAATTCCTTTCGTTGAGGCAATAGTGGGGCATCCGAAAAATAAAATAAAAATTAATTTTTTTTATCTAAGTAGCAACATTAATCTAAAAAGCATCAGTATTTGAACCAATGTAACAAATACCTCACTTCAAAGAGGGGAAAAATGTAGACACTTAAAATTGTCCTAACTAATATTGCAGACCTGAATTTGATTACTAGCACTGTTTCATCCTAAATTCACCTTCTTTTCGACTGTTTAATTGAATGATCCATGTTGTTTAATTAAATGCATCAATTTCTCCTATTAATCAAATGATCATTATTATTTGGCTAGCTCACCCCCTTTCACACTAATTTTCATCTTGTTTAATTAGATAATGCGAATTATTTAAATTAAACACCTTATGTCCTCTCATTTCATTAAATAATCTTAATTATTTAATTAAATACCATTTTAACCCTCTTTCATTATATAGATTAATTATTTAATGAGCATCCTAATTTAACTCAACTTGCACAATTACAACTTTGTTTGAATTATCTAATTCATATTTTCCCTCACCCTCCCACTTGCAAGGGAATATTCCCTAGAATATTCCTCCATTTGAACTAAAAAATGGAATATTCTTTTGTAACAACTTCCTAACAAACTTCCTAAATTTAAGTTTTCTTGTTTGAATCAATGAGAGCTATTGATTAACTCTTTGATCCATGTCAACTTGCATTCTCATCCATTGATGAAAATCCTTGATCCATGCCTTCACCTCTCATGGTCTCTCATCCCTTGATTGATCAAATCAATCTTGACTCTTGATTCACCATTTTCTCCTATAAATAAACCTCACTTCTATGAGAAAGGGATCCACTTCCATTTTAGAAAAGTTATGTTGCATGTTTGTGATGAAAAAAACTATGGATCAGGACTTGGGATCAAATTGCTATAAAAGTATTAACTTCCTCATTTTGTTCCTAAACTATCAATCTAGGGATCATAGACTTGTGAAAGGTATTGTGGCTATCTACCGAAGGGATGAAGATAGTGAGTTGAGTGGAAATGAAATGTAACAAGAAAATAAACTTATTGCATATCAAGATAATGTTGGCAATAGGAATTGTCACTTCCTGGCAACAACAACAACAAAATTTAAACTCACAGCTCCAAAGCAAACTAATTTGGAAATCATAAATCAATATAAAGCATGAACATTTAATCTAGAAAATAATCTCATGAGAAATGAACAACAAACCATGTTTGCAAACAAAATAGGAACAATATCTAATAAAGAACTTAAATAAACACACATCTAATCTAATATAAATCATTAGACATTTTGAGAAGTGGATCTTGCATCCTCAGTACGTCCAATGCTTAAACAAAATCTCTTCTACATGGTACTGATCATACAAATGATAGTTTTATTTATCATAAAATAATATTGTTGATACAAAAGCTTGTTTACAATAATCTACTCACACCAATCTACGCTTGAGCTAATATTGCATACTATTTATAGATTTAGCTTGCAATAGCTACATACAAGAATAGGTTGGTTCCTTTCCAACTTTCATATAATATGATGGTCTACATAAAACCTTGTTTTCTAGCCATGAACGAAATTGTTACAATAGCAACACAAAAATAGGAAATGGGAAAACCTTTAACTTTGTCCTTAGATGGTTTGGAAATACGTTTGAACCATGAGAAAAACATTTCCACCACAAGATTCTCTCATATAGTTTCATATACCAATCAGTTGTGCCATTATCATGTACCAATCATTATGAGGTGGCAACTTGGCTAAGAAATATCAGCTTAACATAGAGTGAAATGAATTGACATGGCTGAAGATCACATATGAGAAGTGTTGTAAAGAAATAACCATAGGAAATTTGCTATGGTGCACAATAAGCATCAAGAAATCAGCTATGCTTATTGTAGAGATTGATGCTATCCACGAGGATGAGGGAATTATAACAAACTGTAATTGTGATATGAAGTTCCTATGTAAAAGGTGACAAAAAGCATGCTGCAAGATATATTTTTCCAAGGCATAAAATAACAATGCTTATTAATAAAGACAATCAATAATTAATTTTCATAATTTAATCTCAAAACTATATTAAATATCACTTATTAATATTTAATCATATGCTACGTAAATGATAAACTAATGGATGTGGAAATGGATATGAGGGTGTATGAAATAGGCTATAATGTGGCATAAAATGGGACATAAATGGTTCTAATTAGTTTGCACATTCATCTTCATTCATCTTGCATCCATTTTATCTTTTTATTCATATTTAACTTAAATTTTAGCATATTAGATTAGTTTTCATCAATGGATTGGGAAAGGACCATCATTCCATATTAATATGACACCAATCCCCCAATGGGATGAGGTTTGAACCATTTAACTAGGTTCCTTTATGCATTTATTAATAGATTTTGTTTAAATGGCTTCTTCATTCCATTTTTTAAAACATTTAATTGGGATTATAGCTTAGTTAGTTAAATATTGTATAGAATCTATTGGATTTGGTGTATTTAGCTTGTACTATGATTATAGTCATAATTCCTACAATAGAAATCACTGATGGATAACATCCTAAAACATCAAACAACTATGGTGAGTGTTACAACAACATTGTTTATCTTTTTATGATCTTATCTTTTTGATTTATCTAAGTATTGTCACATTCCCAAGATCTCTTGAGAATGTCCATAAGGATTTAGAGAGGAAGGAATGGGGCATTGATCATTGATTTTTTGTCTACTTTATTTGTTGGATATTTTTGTAATACTATCATGATGAATACTTGTTGTGTTCTATGTATGAATGACATTTTGGGATAATTCATATAGTGGTTACATAATAGGTACTTCATACCTTTCTATGTAACTACTCCAAAGTATTTTTGAAACTTCTTACCCATACACTCTAACAAGGTTTTCGTATGTCTAATATGAGAAAGAATACTCATTTTTTGTAGAGTTAAAGTCCATGCAATAGATATAAAACCACCTTGGCTGTTAATACCTAGGTGCATCGTGTATATTTGCTATATGAACAAGGATTGCTAAAAAATTAGTTAGTCTCCATGAAGCAAAAGCAAACTCATCATGTTTTACATATCATCAATTATCCAATTTCTTCTATAGATTATAAATCTTGCATTTTCTTCTAGTTAACATTTCTTCTATTAGTCCTTGCACTTAAATGCATCACATCATCTTGTCAAAAAAATTGGCTCATTATCCAAAATTTTCACCAACTTTCTCGAGGGGGCACCATGCTATCCCATCGTCATTAAGGCATACCGAGGAAACTCTTGAGTAGGATTTTTTTGGATTTTCTTTGACACAACGCTCAAAATTTCATTGTATCAAAGAGGGGGAAAATGTAGATACTCTAAATTGTCTTGACTGGCGAACAACACTATTTAACTAACTTTCTATAGACACTTAAATATTCTTGATCAATATTACACATCTAAATCTGATTAATTAACATCGTTTCCTCCTAAACCACTTTTGACTAATCATTTAATTAAATAATCTATATTATTTAATTAAATTCATCATTTTCCTCTATTAATCAAGTAATTAATTTTATTGGATTAATTGACCCTATTTCTTACTAATTCTCAGCCCATTTAATTAAATAATGTAAACCATTTAATTAAAACCCCTATGTCTTCTCATCTGATTAAATAAATCTATTTATCTAATTAAATGCCATATTCTTCTAAATCCCTAACCCACCTAAGATTATTTAATTCTATATTAATTAACCTTAAATACCTGTTAATCTTCATTAGCCAATTCTCTATCTTTTAACCCTACCAAGGTTAAATAAACCTATGATCTACTAACCTCACTTGCACCATTAATTAATTTCCTCAAATTAATTAATTGCCTATTTCTCCTCACAAAGGAATATTCCCAAGGAATATCCTTTCCCTTTCCAACTTGCACATGAAATTAATTTCTTCAAATTAATTAAATGGGCTATTTACCCTCATAAATGAATATTCTCCTCCATTTGAATTTACCTCCCAAATATTAAAATCCTCTCACAAAGTCATTCAATTCCTCTTACATTCCATCTTGTCTCTTATAAGGGCATTTACCCCTCTTATATCCTCACTATTGTGCCTATAGCACACATGCCACGTTCAGACCGAGGACCCCTCCTCTTTCCGTTCTCATTTTTGTTAGGTCATTTTCACTTTTTCCTCATTTTGCATGCCCCTATTTCTAAGCTTAAATTGGTCACATGCAGTAAAGTCATCAAATTCCACCTGACCAAAATCACCTATCATAATTTTGCTAAGTCTTTTGCCTTTGCAGAATTAAGTTTGCAAGTTTCCCTTAGCCTTTCACTGATATGGAATCACATACCTGCAATTGCGGGCTGCCCCATGTAGACCACCGTTGTCTCTTCACTGCTAGGTAATGGCCTACCTTCGGCGCCTTTCTACATTGTGGATCTTGCATCTTGCTTCACCTTTCACACCTCTGTCAAACGTATGATAGGGCACAGGTTTCTATAACCCCACCATCCATGTTGTTGTTGTACTAAGAGTTTAATGCATGCATTAATAGTGTGATTTCCTATAAATAGAGGGTGCCCAACTATCATTTTCACCTTGTGATTTTAAATTTTTAAAGGAGAAAGAAGAGATTTCGCCTGTGCAAAGATCTACCATGAACTTAGGTCGGATTCACATCATTTTCAACGCATGATTTAAAGGTATGGATTCCTATTGTCGCTTCTTTGCTTAACATGCAAATTGTTGAAACAACTCTACAGCTAGGGTTAGTGGTTTAAAATCTAAATTTTACAAACCCTAGTTTTATCTTTTAATATCAAATTCAAGTAAAATTTGAAATGAAGGATTGTTCCCACCTTACTCCTGCATTAGCATTATGTTGAAAGTGAAGACTATTCTTGAGGTTTTTCACATGATGTTATGCAAGAGATTCCATCGTGCCAAGGCTTTTTCTCAATGGTGAAAATCCAACGCCCACCCACTATATTAATCTTGTATTCATGTTGAACTTGAAACTTGGGGGGCCTTAAGAAAGTCATTAGTATTTTGATGTCTCGCGGGCTCGCACATGTTAGAATCTATCGTAGGAAGGCCGCTATACTGTAATGTTGTAAAATTGCACCCCTTGCAATTTCACATGCATTTTTGTATTTTCTTTAGTGACCACTCCCCTAGAACTTGTGTAGGCTCATTTCAGCCCTTGCATCAACCTTTATCCCTCTCAAGATGCTCGAAAACCCCTTTTCAGTAGTTACCCTCGTGCATCAGCCTTGTGTTAAACCTTGTGATTTTCCCATTTATTTCATTTTATAGTGTGATGCATTCAAACACTAGCATGCCGCATGGACATCTTCACACCATGGTAGCATCCTATGACGTTTCAATGTTCAAACAACCGTTTCCATGCATGTTTGCCACTTGCCAACTAACTTTTTCGGTGGTCAAATGTAGTAAAGCTATCAAATTCCACTTGACCAAAATCACCTATCAAAATTTTGCTATCTCTTTTTCCTTTGTGGATTTATGTTTGTAGGTTTCCCTTAGCCTTTCACTGCCACGTCTATCTAGCATCGTAGACCCACAATTGTGGGCTGCCCCATGTGGACTGCCACTGTCTCTTCGTAGCTAGGTAATAGCCTGCCTTTGGCACCTTCCTGCATTACAGATATTGCATCTTGTTTCGCCTTCCACACCTCTGTTAAACGTCTGATAGGGCACGAGTTTCCACAACCCCACCAACCAGGCTGCCACCGTACTAAGAGTTTAATGCACACATTAATGGCATGATTTCCTATAAATAGAAGGTGCCCAACTATCATTTTCATCCTGTGCTTTTGAAATTTTGAAGGAGAAAGTAGAGCTTCCGCCCTGTGCAAAGATCTACCACAAACCTAGGGTGGATTCACATCATTTTCAATGCATAATTTAAAGGTATGGATTCATGTTTCCACTTCTTTTCTTAACATGCAAATTGTTGAAACAACTCCATAGCTAGGGTTAGTGGTTTAAAATGTGAATTTTACAAACCCTAGTTTTATCTTTTAAGATCAAATTCAAGCAACATTTGAAATGAAGGATCATGCCCACCTCACTCCTACATTAGCATTATGTTGAAAGTGAATACTATTCTTGACTATTTTCAGATGTTTCCATGCACAGGATTCTGTCGTGCCAAGGTCATTTCTCAATGGTGAAAATCCAACGCCCACCCGCTATCTTAATCTTGCATTCACACTAAACTTACAACTTGGGGGGCCTTAAGAAAGTCATTAGTATTTTGATGTCCTATGGTCCTAGGCATGTGGGACTCCATCGTAGGAAGGTCGGTATACTGTAATTTTGTAAAATTTCACCCCTTGCAATTTCACATGCATTTTTGTATCTACTTTAGTGACCACTCCCCTTGAACTTTTGTAGGCTCATTTCAGCCCTTGCATGAACCTTTTTCCATCTTAGGATACTCAAAAACCCCTTTTTAGTAGTTACCCTCGCACGTCAACTTTGCGTTAAACCTTATTCTTTTCCCATTTGCATCGTTTTGTAGCATGATGTGTTTGGATAGTAGCACACTATGCTAGAATCCTATGACATTTCAATGTTCAAACGATCATTTCCATGCATGTTTTCTACTTTTCAACTAACTTTGTCGGTGGTAATGGCTAGGGATGCCTTGTAACCACCTAGGAAGCTTCTTTTCCCTCTTAAAATGTTATCTTTTCAACTCATTTGATCTCTAGATTCATTCCATCCTCTAGCTTCCTTCTATCCTTGGCTCTGGAATTTCTCTCTTTTTATCTTGTTTGCACAACTCCATATAGCTTGCTATAGTAGCCTCAAGCTCTTAAGCTCTCACAACACCCTTTGTAGTTCTCTTGGCTCTTGCAACTCTCTTTGTCTCCCTCTTTGGCTTCCCTAGGCCTTGCAGCTTCATCTCCCTTATCTCATGCTTGTGAACATCTCGGGACTCCATATCCAATATCAATTTCATTCTTAATTCGTGATATGAGTTTTCATCCTCGAGTGGGGATTGCTTTTATCACTCATACTTGGTGGTGAGGGTTCTACTCTTGAAGCAAGTTTTTCATTCACTACACACTTTGTCCATTTTGGTTCATCTCTCTCTATCTTTTTGGTTGTCTGTGGAGGTGGGAACACCAAAATGAGGGTTTGACTGAGGCAAACCCGTATACATCCCCAACACTTTCTCCAAATCTTATGCATGTATGTATTGAAGACATTCACATGTTGGAGGCTTCATCACTTGTGTGGTTGTGAATATTTTATTTCTATCTCTTATTCTCTTTATCATTTCTATTTCACTTCATTTCATCTTTATCATATTCTATTATTTTCCAGTACTTTTGGGGTTCGCAGTAATTAGATTTCTAGTAGTCTTTTAGCCATTTTCTATGACATTCTCACTTTCTGGTCCGTGTGAACACCAATGCACTAGAGAGATGCCAACATGTCACACTGTCATCCTAGACTTGCACTTCTGTCCTTTGGCTGAGATCTTGTTAGTTTATCGAGAAAATGTTTGTGACCTGCTCTTTCTGATTCTAGAACTCTCACATTGTTCCTTGAGGTATTTTAGGGTAGTTCACCTCGTGAGGCTCTCTAAATGAAGAGAAATCATGAGTAGCAAATTCCCCTTCTCTACATTTTGGAAAACCCAACGTGAACAACTTTTTTTCAAAAACTAGGAATTTATTTACCCCTATTTAGCAAGGTCATAACTTTTGACTTGGTGCTCAAAATTTAAAACCATTTACATAGTTGGAAAGATCTCCAAGAGGACTAATTCAATCTCTAAAATACTATTCCTTTGACAATCAAATTTTAGGGACCGATGCAAGTTTCAACCCCAAATTCTGCTCCGAAGACCTCCGAAAATGCAAATTACTAGAACCTAGAAAATACAGAAAAATTTGAAAAATCTAGATTTTCATTTTTTCTTAGTTCTAGGACCAAAATTAATTTAATATCTTCTTTTATTAGTTCAGTATCTGATTTTATTCAAAGTATTAATGATGTTCCATTTCATGCATGTTATGGTGACTTTGCTTTACCCATGTCACTCAGTATCTTTGATCCTTCTCATGAAATTCCTCTTGTGTCAGAGGATATCTTGTTGCAAGAAGATGAAATCATTCATACCTTTTTTAATATTACTCTACCTTCTCCTCATTCTAATGCACTCTCTTGTAGAGATGATGCATTAGTGAATGATGAATCTCTTCTCTATTCCAATGCACTCTCCTCTAGAGATGATGCATTGGCCAAAGATGAATCTCCTTCCACATCTAATCCTTCTCGAGTCAATATTGAGAATATGTCTTCAAATAATTATTCTACTAGTTGTGATGATTTTGTAAATTTAATCTATGTCTCTACTACCCCTCAAAGTCCTAAGAGACCAGCCATTTCCCTAACTCCAGCTGGTCCTTCTCCTAAAAGGATTTGTTGTATTAGTGGTGTCCCATCTGAGAGTGATTCTCCTGATCTTTCTACTGCTCCCTCTTATAGAGCGGTAGCACATACTTATGAGAATAGAATGAATACACAACCAAGCCTTTCTCAAGCACCTAAACCTACAACTAAAGCACCTAGTGATTACAATCTTGTTGAGCAACTTTGGGTTACTCCAACTAAGATCTCACTGTGGGACTTGCTTCACTCTACTTTGGTTTATCAAGGTATCCTTCAGGAAGCCTGCAAAAGATCCTCTTACCTTCTTTCACTAGGTTGTTAGATGTTGATGCACTAATAGCTCATATTCATGTGGATTCACTGAATATTATATTCTATTCATAGGAACTCCCACCTCTAGAAGTACAAAAGCAAGAAGATCCTCTAATGATTATAGTTAACATTAACAACATTATCATTATACATACTCTCATTGACGTTGGTTTGGAACTCAATGTGTGTAGCATTGATCTATTGCCTAAGATTAATATTGATTCATCTTCCCTCAATGCTTCTTCTATTGTCATTTGTGGGTTTGATAATGTTGGTCAACAAGCCCTAGGCATGATAATCTTTCCTTTGAGTTTGGGACCCATTACTGTACCCAACCTTGTATATATTATATCAAAGAAGCTACCATATAACCTTCTTCTTGGTAGACCATGGATTCATGCTATGGGTGTAGTCTCATTTACCTTGCATAAATCTATTAAGTTCATTTTCAATAATCAAGTAGTCATAGTCAAGGTTGACCCTGAGGCTATGCACTTATGTGAGATGGCAACTATTGGTTACGCTTTGTTTATTCCTACTTTTATTCCTTCAGTTTCTTCCAATGTGTTGATGTTTACTCCAACAATACCTACTACAAATGATACTCTCCAGATAGATGTCCTTGAAGAAGATCCTCTGAAACCTGAAATACTAAGTCTTCCTCTTCTCAAGAAAATGCATGTCTTGGTGATGATTGGGGTTCTCCAGACTTTACAGATTCCCTCAATAGGGGACATAAAGTTGACTTGATCCACTTAAAACTTTTGATAACATCATCCATTCCTACTATCAAAGATGATTATTCTTTTGTATCACGGGATAGTGTGAGCATAAATTATAATGTTCTTAGTGTTGATCCTCCTTTTGAGGATGATGATTACACTTCTACTAAAGAGGATAACGTTGGAAGTCCTATTAATAAGGATGATGGTGATCCCATAGAGGAGCATAATCTCCATTTTTTAGAATAATTTTCTCTATGAAGATCCTCCTCCTCAAGATTTGCAAACACATTATGGCCCTAGCTTTAGGCTTGCCTCTAAATATAGCTATGGGCATAAAGGTTGTGGGTGTAATGAACAAGGAATTCAATTCCCTATAGAATTTGCACCGTGTAAGCATAATTTGGGGCTTGGTTACTCAAATGAACAATCTAAACGGAAGCCATGGTTTAGTGACATGAATTATTTTCAACCTCATTCTGTTGAAAAGATTCATCCTCCATTGTCTTCTATCTTTGTGTCTTCTTCTTGTGAGCAATTGAGTCTTTCTCCACAAGAGAAAGGGTTGCTTCTTTCTCCTCATCCTCTATCTGATCAAGAGCATATTTTGTTGCAGCTTCTCAAAGCCCACTTAATTACTCTTCCTCCTCCCACATGCAAGAAATATCATGAACATGATAAAGAAAAATATTATTTATGTGCATACCATTGAGTGCTTGGCCATTCTACTAGTGAATGTAAGGCCTTGAAGGATAAAATATAACAACTTTGTGATTCTGGTGCCATCAAACTCCCGTTTGATTGATACATCCACCTCTTCTTTAAATGACAAGTGATATCGAGGTTTACCTCTATCCTATATGTTCTAAGTGTCTTGCATGGTTCTCCCCCCCCTATGTTGGGGGCAGTGGTAACTTGTTATGGAGATGTGCTTCCTTCTTAAGGACCCCCTCTCTTCTCTCTAAGCATTCCTTGAGTGGACCCCTCTTCTTGTGGAGGGTTTCTGAGAGACCCCTTTGAAAGCCTTCCAACTTTTCGATGGTCTGCATGACTGTCCGCTTATTTTCCTACATGGCTGCTTTGTGTTCCTTGGCATGTTTTATCTGCAGATTAACATGTCACTTTGTAGGTGTACCTATGAAGCTGCTTTCCAATACGACTTTGCAGAGTCTCCTTCTTTGGGTTTCCTCCATGTGAGATATCTTGGGGGATACCTTCTTGTAGGTCTATGGGCCTATAAGGAACATACTTCATGGGGCTTCCTTTATGTGAGATATCTTGGGGGTTGCCTCCTTGCATGTCTACAGGCCTGTGAGACTCTTTCATACTGTGAGATTTTCCCATCGTTGGTCTGTAAGCCTTCAATACACTTCATTCAAACCTCCTGAAGAGAGAATACATTTGGAGCCATCTCTCTTGGAATTTCCATTCCTTTCTAGCTTCTTCATCTTTCTCTTAAAATTCTCTTTCTTCCCAGTTGTGTATGCTGGATCGAAGATCTGCATCTTCTTCATCTTGAGTATATTCCCTTCTTCTCACCATTTAAGAATTCTTCTATGTGTTAGTGTTTTTAATCTAAGGATGACACATAGTACTAATACAACCTTTTACATTGAGGTCTCTTTTACTTTGTTAGGTGCATGTGTGTATGTGTCTTTATGTTCTAATATTGTTGTCTTGTGCAAGTCTTTCTTTCCTAATATGTTTGTTCGGTAGATCTTTAGCTTGGGGGCATGCTTCTTTGATTTGAAGAGTTATCTATTTCCTTTATAGTATCCTTTTGGGCATCATGATGTTATCTATGTTTGGTAGACTTCCTTTAGTGTGCATATTAGTATAGATTCATATTCCTGCTAAAGTGGGGGCATAATGTAATGTCATAAAATTGTGCCCCTTGAAATTTCACATGCATTTTTGTATTCACTTTAGTGACCACTCCCCTAGAACTTGTGTAGGCTCATTTCAGCCCTTGCATCAACCCTTTTCCCTCTCAAGATGCTCGAAAAAACCTTTTTAGCAGTTACCCTCACACGTCAGCTTTACGTTAAACCTAGTGTTTTTCTCATTTACATCATTTTGTAGTGTGATGCATTCAAACACTAGCATGTTGCGCAAATGTCTGTGTGTCACATTAGAATCCTATGATATTTCAATGTTCAAATGATCGTTTCTATGCATGTTTTCCACTTGTCAACTAACTTTGTGAGTGGTAACAACTAGGACACCTTGTAACCACCCAGGAAGCTTCTTTTCCCTTTGTTAGAAGTCATCTTTTCAACTCATTTGATATCTAGCTTCATTCCATCCTATAGCTTCCTTCTATCCTTGGCTCTCGCATTTCTCTTTTCTTATCTTGTTTTCACAACTCCATATAGCTTGCTATAGCAACCTCAAGCTCTTAAGCTCTCACAACACCCTTTGTAGCTCTCTTGGCTCTTGTAGCTCTCTTTGTCTCCCTCTTTGGCTTCCTTAAGCCTTGTAGCTTCATCTCCCTTATCTCATGCTGATGAGCATCTTGGGACTCCATATCCCCTATCAATTGTATTCTTACTTCATGATATGGTTTTTCCTCCTCGAGCGAGGATTGATTTTATAATTCATACTTGGTGGTGCGGGTTCTACTCTTGAATTGGGTTTTTCTTTCACCACATGCTTTATCCATTTCAGTTCATCTCTCTTTATCTTTTTGGCTGTCTGTGGAGGTGGGAACACAAAATCAAGGGTTTGATTGAGGAAAACCAATATACATCCCCAACACTTTCTCCAGATCTTATGCATGTAGGTATTGAAGACATTCAAATGCTATAGGCTTCATCACTTATGTGGTTGTGAGCATTTCCTTTCTATCTCTTATTCTCTTTATCATTTCTATTTCACTTCATTTCAGCTTTATCATATTCTATAATTTTCTAGTACTTTTGAGGTTCATAGTAATTAGATTTCTAGTAGGCATTTAACCATTTTCTGTGACATTCTCACATTTTGGTTGGTATGGACGCTAGCATTCCAGAGAGATGCTAGTGTGTCACGCTGTCATCCCAGACCCATGCTTTTTTCCTTTGGCCAAGAACTTGTTAGTTTGTCCAAAAAAATTTGTGACTTGCTCTTTCTAATTCTAGAACTCTCAGATTGTTCCTTGAGGTAGTTTAGGGAAGTTCACCCCATGAGGCTCTCTGAATGAAGATAACTCCTGAGTAGCGAATCCCACTTCTCTACATATACAAATGATGTTCTTCATGTGGCTAAACCTAACCATCCTTTTGCAATGCAAATTTCACACCTAAGGTCACTTTCTCAATCATTGAACGATCTAAGCAACAAGATGCCAAGTCGAAACCCCCCTTAGCGGCTGCAACCAAGCGGGTTGCCAAATTTCCAAAGACCATCATGCCTCAACTTCCTTGAGAGCTCCATATATTGAACCTCCCTTTGAACTAAAACTAAAATTTGCTAAGGAAATTAGTAGTGTGGGGAGTCTCTATGGGTCTGCTCGTACAGGTTTCTACACGCGGGATGTTGTCACCCAAGCACCATTCTTTAACAATTGACAACTTGAGCCTTTCCACTATGCGAGCTCCATAAGCAGGACTTCCCTTCAACCAAAATTTAAGGCAGACTAACAAAATCATGGAACAATTGACCTTATGTGGGTCCACTAGTGTAAACTTCTATTTACGGGTGGCTGTCATTGCACCATTGTTCTTTAGCAAAAAAGCCTAATATCTATCCCTCATGCAGCCCCCGTACTGCATCACTCCATAAGTCTTAAACTTTGAAAATATCGAGAGCCCTAGAGGGAAATTTATCATGCGGATTTCGCCATGTAGAATTATGCCCGCGGGAGGATGTCCTCCTTTTGCTGTTATTTAAGGGCTAAGCATTGATGACCTTCCATCCCACAACACCTGCATGAGAAAAAGAAGATCATATGGTCAAATTAGATAACTAAAGTGCCCCATTTCTTATTTCTCACATTCCAAAATACTAGACTCATATTTTCCCATCAAACCAACCATGTGAGAATTCCAATGCAAGCGGCTACCTACAAGATTCTATGGCCCCAATGCTATCCTACTCTAAACTGCTCCTAATGGCTTCCACCTATGGGAAACCCACACCTCTGGACCCACATTTTCATAAATGAGCCAAATGAGCTCCAAATGACTAACAATGATGAACACAATGATCTTCTAAGGGTATCTAAGCGGATTTAATTGAGAATTTGAAGGATTTAACTAAAATTTGTTTTGTTGCATTGCCAAAACACTTACCACACCTATGCATGTAGGATTTATGGAATCTATTGAGGGATCAATAGTAAATTCCATAGGAAAAGTTGACAAAGGAAAGAATCTTGCAAGAGTACCAAGGGGAAAGGAAGAAAAGGAACAAATGAAGTATCAGTTCCACGGGGTTGAGTGCACCTCCAAGCTCGCTTCCACCTGGGACACAGTGTCAGATACAAACCTTGGACACATCAATATTGATGAATTCAAGCAAAGGGTGATGTTCAACCCTACCATAGAAGATGCACAAAGTATTAAGTGAAATGGCCTCACAAAGTCAGTCAACTTCCATCCTACCTTGCTCGCTTTGAAATTGATCATGGCCTATCAGGAGTATTACCACTCTAACCATAAGATAATCGATAAAGAAGGAAGAGTACTGGTAGACTTGTCTACTAAGTCTATTGGTAGGACATTCAACATCCCAACATTCAACAAGATGGAAGAAATGGAGAAAGAATTTTCTCAGAATGTGTGGCAACAGGACCCTCTCAGAAGTAAAAGAATGATCAATCAACACTAGTTAAAAGACAAGAGGGGCATTGCCAACAAAGTTCCTCAGAATCTATAAAAAAGTGATTTCTTCAAGGAGTACCATGATTTGGTTACTCTCTTGAGCAGAGTAATGGGCCTACCAATTTTTGCATTCTTCGAAGAAGGGATGTTCTACTTTATTGAAGAAATAATCCAACGCAAAAGAAAATTCCACTAGGGAAAAATGATAAGTGATAACTTGCACAACCAGCTCCTGGTCATGAACAAAACCTCTTGGTTCTACATGACATCATATATATTCTATCTCCTTGTAGAGAAATTCCCATACAAAGGACTCTTTTGTGTAGGAACATTAGGGACAAAGAAGGGAAAGCTCAAAGTATATGACTGCTATCTCTAGTTGCAATACAAGAACTTCAAAAGAGAGTATAGAAGAGTGAATGATGCTTTCATCAGGCACATAATCAGACTCTTGGGAGGATATTTTGAGAGAATGGTATCACAGATCATGAATGCCTTTATAAAATGATTTGGGTATCTATTCATCTTGCTCCCAAAGTTCACTTATATCAAAGTAGAAGGGTTCATAGGAAGGCCCTACTAGTTATCGTGCTACCCTAATGACTAGATCATCTTGTTAGAGGTTTCACAGTAGCCATAGACTGTCCATACCTTGCTAAGTGATAAGCACAGAGTTGGGGTTCCATATCCCCTAACCGTTGGACAAGGAATGTACTCTTGCCCCGTTGCCCAATGTGCTGAATATTTAGATAAGGAACTAGTAGAGTATAACTTGGACCTTCACACAGATAAAGGAAGAGTGGATCCTCATGACAAGTTCAAGAAGTGGGATGGAAGGAAATATTCCTACCAACCTCACATTGAGTACTTTTGGGCCAATGACAATGATGATAAATAGGTGCAGATGCGACACTATATGAGGATGACTGCCCAGTTTGTGAATTCCATCAATCTATTTCAAGTGGCTAACCAGATAGTTGAAGAAGACAACCTTGTGGATGATAGATACCATGCCATGGCTGAGATTCCCCTACCTTTTATTTATTGGAACAAGGAAGAGGTCACTGAACTCAACATTATTACTTGGCCCATTGAGCATAGAACAAGAAAATGGGTGGATGTATAAATAGCCCAATTGAAGGAGCGGGGTGCAGAATTGACATATGACGAGCTTGAGGAAAATATTGAAAGTGAAACCAATAGTGGTGTAGTTGATGGTTCGTCAAGTGAAGCTCCCAAGTCCCCACCGATCATGAGGTCCAAGAAAAGAAAAGATACATCTGAGTGCAAACCCAAACATAAGGTGTACTCTAGAAAGATGACCAAAGGGCAGCCATGAAAAAGGGCAAAGAGAATGGGGACATTTGTGCTTGAAATTCCTACTATTCAAGAGGAAAATCCTCAAAGTGAAGAAGAAGAAGAAATTGAGTAGTTTTTCTCACCACCTACCACTTCTACTCCCACTAGTGCCGCTGTCACCACTCCACCTTCCGCTTCCAAGGTTTTTCCCATCTTGTCTCCGCCCACCATGGACATCTCAGTCCACCTCACCTCCACCTCACCGATTGCTCCAGTATTGGTACTTGAATCCTCCTCTTCGACCACATCCCCACTATCATCCTTCTCACTCTTGTCTCCACTACCTACATTTTCCACACTATCTCCATCTATGCCCTCAACATCTATGGCATCACCCATCTTGTCGTAGGCCTTCACAACATATATGCAAAATGTGCCTATCAAGCTTTCTAGGATAACCCTTGACCCCAAGGTCAAAGTGCTACTATCTCAGCTAACTATTTCTCTCCCTATTCCCCTACCACCTACCGAGCCACTAAAATAGAGGCCACCATGTAGATCTTAGAAGAAATTGAAAGGCTCAGTGCAGAGCAACATAAAGAGGCTACAAATAATATAGTAGATGAGCCTAAGGATTTTGATTGGGATGACTATTTTGAACACCTGGAGGGAGGATTGAATATAAACCTAAAAAAGGTGGATTTTGATGAAGAAGGACCACAAACCTCTGGGGATGAAGAGTTTGATGAGCACTATGTGGTAGAAACATTGGATCAAGAGCTAGAAGAGAAATACACCTAGAGGAGCATCGCTCCAAGGAAGGGAAGATAGAAATGGATCTAGATGTTGAAATATTTTAGGAACGTCCACTAATTGGCCAAGATAAGGGCTTGATGCAAGAAGAAGTACCTCTAGAAAGGAAGGAGGAAAGGGATAAAGAAGAAGAGAAAGATGCACAAGAAAAGAGCTCTGAGCCCAAGCAGAATGTAGAAACTAAACAGGGAGAAGAAAAATAAAGAAATCCATAGGGGGAAAACATCATTGAAGAAAATGTGACTTCCACCAAGCTTGATACAGGAAGGAATACCCCATAAGAGGAACCAAATGAGGAGGAGAAAAATGATGAGGAGGCCCCTGGTGATGAAGAGGATCAACCTAAAAAGGAAAAAGAACAAGAAGAGGAAGGTGGTCATGAATCACCAAAGGGACAAATCGAGGTTCCTACCTAGATAGAATAATAACTAACCAATTTTTGACCCCAAGGCAAGGCTAGAAGTAATTTTGTCTAGATCCCAGACAAGGACCCAAAAGGAGAAGAAGTCTAAAATAAGATTGCACATTACTGTTGATGCTTTTGGGTCTTGAACGCTACAAGTTTCCACCCCAATAGTCAGTAAAGGTACAAGAACCATACAGGGGTAGGAATATTAGATATCCATTATCAACTTGGGCCTGATGACTCATGAGCAAAAGATCGATGACTTCTAGGGGTCCGTCTCCACTATCATACAACAGATGAATATGGACCAATCCACCAAAGACAAGCTAAAAGCATAAGTAGCGGACCTCACCGCTTACATCCAACAATGGACACCATAGAAGAAGAAGCTCTAGTGGAACTATCTACGCCTGCTCTCCTCTCCAAGGAGGAGTTGAATAAAATGGAAAAGATGAAAAACTAGACCAAGTCCACTATAGATTGGTTCAAGATGGTGGTCAAAAAGGGCAACAAGGGCATCCATTATGTTGTCAAGGCACATAATCACTTTTTGGCCCTCAAGAAGGCAATTGAGCCAAAGGTTGATACATGCAAGGACTTCTTGGAGCTCTATAGGATTATGTCCCCCAAGTTGCAATGCATCTTAAAGCTATCTCTGGAGGTCAAGGAGAAATAAATCACTTTTTCTAAGGAATACCAAGGCCTGCTTGATGATTGGCTGCATACCCTTGAGTTTAGGAAGGTAGATGGATAGGTCATTGGTGGAGCTAGAGGATATCTATGCCAACGCTATTGCACATATGGTTGAAGCAGATGACTTCCTAAGGTTGATGATGGATTATGAGGCACCTACTTTGGAAATAGATCTGGAGAAGGTTAGGCATGAATTTCGCAAGTGCATAGAGCAAGGAGCTGACGACACACTATCAGCTAATTTTATGGATTTTGTTGCTCGAGCCTTGTCAGTGTTGAAACAGATGGAAAAGGCAGGGGACAAATGTCTGAAGCATCACAAGGAATTGTTGAATGAATTCAAGGGGATCACCTTTTGAATAGCCAAGATAGATTTTGTGGAATGGGACAAGCTCTGGGCTATGATTAGGAAGTTCACGGAGTATGCTACTCTTCAAAAGAATGTTGGAAATACAGTTATAGATGATGATTATTTTACTATATAGTTAAAATATGGAAGTATATAAAGGACAAAATAAACTATAGGACAAAATAGGGAAGAAACAAAATTCTATTTTATATTGCCATATATTGGGGGTAGGTGAAACCCTAAGTGAAAATACATCTGAGCCACTCATTGTAAATAAATTTTGTCCATTCATTTCACTTTTTGAAAACTATAAGTAGGGGCATCCTCTCATATTCAAAGAGAGAGATGAGTTGTTGTAAAGACATGCTACTGCAAAATATATGAGAAAAGCATTGTTTTGATGGTTTCTTGTGTATTGTTCTCATGTGTGCATGATTCTATCTCCAAGTATTAGATTTTAGCTTTGTTGTTCTAGTTTTAAGTTACTTTCAGTTGTTCATGTATGTTGTGCTTTAATGGTGAAGTATTCTATGGTGTTTGATGTCTTCTTAGCTCATACTTTTTGTTTTTTATTGCTGATAAATTATTGTGTAAAGTTAGTCTAAGCATCATCTACATTGCTGCACTTAAGTTCAACTATTATTCATGCTTTAATGGTGAATGAATGGTTTGAAAATCTATAGACCTTAGAAGATTGCACTAGTTTCATGAGACTATGGGTTGTCCTTGGTTAAGTGGAACTCAATTTTAGGAAGTCTGTCCACTGTAGAGTCCTCCATTGTTACTGTT
This sequence comes from Sequoia sempervirens, assembly GCA_007258455.2. Classification (NCBI taxonomy): domain Eukaryota; kingdom Viridiplantae; phylum Streptophyta; class Pinopsida; order Cupressales; family Cupressaceae; genus Sequoia; species Sequoia sempervirens. The sequence goes on along the minus strand of VDFB02000003.1, from coordinate 659,634,134 downwards.
CAACATTTGTTGTAGGTCTCAGAAACTTCTAACCCTTTTCCCCTTTTACTATTTCTTTAAAACTAGAGTGAAAAAAAGTTCCAGCATCATTGTAAAGCCAAATTTGATGGTAAAGATAGAGTTTTAGCTGCTTGTTTTGAACTTGCAACAACTGTTCCTTTTGTAGACCTAATTCCCTCCATGCTTAGTGAACCATAAATTCCCTTTATGATTATCAACAAATTACATCAACAACTAAGCTATTTTTGCAAGTCATGACCTGACACCTAAGAGACATTGGGGTGATTTCTAAAACTTAGTTGCAAAACTTACCTTTCAGGAGAGGTAGCATACTTGTGTGTTGCTTGTGTTGAGAAAGTGCAAAAACACCCATCAACACTCATGAAAATTCCCTTACATTCTCAACCACATTCCTTAAATGGCCTCTTACATTCCTCTTACACAAGTCACCTATGCATTAAATTCTTCTTACATCTCTTATCCCAAGATGTGCACACACTTGTGTGAGGAACATATCCTATTGCTTCTCTTAGCCTTATGACACTTGTCACTTGGATATTGATCCTCATTTTAGTCCCACATTACACAATTTCACCTCTTCTTCTAACCCTTGAGTCCTATAATTAGAAGGCTCTCTTATGAAGAATGGATCCAATTTTGAATGCATTGTTACTCTACACATTTTCATCCACAATCACATGCTTTCTTCACCATTTTAGCTTGAAATTACTATCTTATTGGATGAAATCCATCACTTTACATCAACATCTTGGAGCTTTTTCACTAAGGGATTGAGAAAGGACCACTTTTCACATCAAATTGGCACCAATCTCCCTATGGGATGAAGGTTTAGAGTACTTAGATAGGTTTATATGCTTACATTTGCTTGTTTTCCATGCTTAGTTTCATGTTTTCATCTCTTTGTATGATCAAGAATCTCATAGGAAATGATAGTTTATGCTTACTAATGTGACTAACCTTGTTTGTTTTGTCCATTATTAGCTAGGTACGAATTCTCATTCACATTTTGGTGCTAGAAGGAGGGCTAACCATTTGAATTTTTGACTTTTTTAAAAAAAATTCCCTTTTTTTGTAAATTCAAAAAATTGTGTCACAATTACTATCAACTACAATGTCACTATTGCAAACAGAGTCGCTATTAATGATACAGATTCGTTATTGATGATCAAAGTTTCCATTGAGATCCCTAGTTTACTACAGAGCATCACTATTGCTTTTTTCATTAGAGCATCGCTATTGCTAAATAACATCACTATTGTAATGATATAGTCTCTATTGCAAAATATCGTCGCTATTGCAAAACATAGTCGCCTTTGTTTTCTTACTTTTGCACTCCATATTAAAATGGCCATATCTTGGTCATACTTTGGTCCTTTTTAGAGCTTATTTTTTTAAATGGGTATAATTTCATGATCTATGCAATGGTGTAGGTGTTTCTCAATTTTTTGTATAGTTAATTTTTTCAAATTTTCATATAAAGTCAAAACACATTGCAACTTGGTCTAGGTTGTAGGGTTTTAATGCTTAATTGTTTATCTAGCCCTAACATCTTCTTATTTTCTTGATTTCATCTAACATTTGGAGCATAGATTGTAGGTTTGAAAAGGAGCATGGATTAATGTTGTTTTATAGTTGGTTTAAAATTAAACCCTTCACTTGTCATTTCTATCTTGGTTAAAATTGAATAAAACAACTTCACTTCTAGTTTGGTGCTTAAAAAGAATTCATTATTGCTTTGAGGGATTAAAAAGAACAAGTGACTTGTGTGAGTGATTTTTCTTGTTAAATCTCTAGTGCACATCCTCTCCCCTTGCGCTTTGTGCAATCATAGGTGAAGAGAAACACTCTTGATTTACAAAACTTTCTTTTTTGAGTCACCCTTAAGAGAGGGCTTGCTATGAGACACATCCCACAATGGAGAACTCATAGGCAAGTTCTTGTAACCACGTTAAGTTCCCAAGGGGGTGAATGTTTCTTCTATCTATGTTGACAACATACTACACCTAATCCCACACCTTAAGTGGAATGGGAATGGTTAAATATCCTTAAGTTCCCAAGCGGATGAATGTCAGTTCTAGTGTTCTCAGTTTGTTGTCATTAGAAAACCCTTGTGTAGTGTCCAACCAAGTCCATTTCTAAAATGTTCCTTAAGAATGGTGCATTGGAATTTACTTCCAAGAAGTTACTTACCAAGTCTAATTTTTGGTTGTGGCGTAGAGTTTAAGATTTCATTCTTAAAATATCTCTTCACTCCTCCATAAATTGCATGTAAAATCATCCCTTTGGGGCATTGTCAAAGATACATACCTTTTTCTAGGTTATAAAGATTATCGTTAGTGATCTATCAAAACACATTACTTGGTTCTTGTTAGCAATTAGATATGCACTCTTTGTCAGATTTGCAAAATCAGACTATCTGTTGAAACATGGAAACTCTTTTCAGATGTGGGTGATCTACATGAAAAGAGAATCTCCAGAGTGATTTGGTTCTCTGAATGATGGAACCTATTCTAAGTGACTTTCAAAGGAAAGAGATAGAGAATAACTAAAATTAAAACGTATGACTTAAAATAATTTTTAGGACTTGATAATAACTTAATGATGACTCTGGTTTTTTCTCACAAACAGCTTTTAGAAAACAACAATATCTTAAAACCTCTTATGAACAATTAACACATAAATAATTTGCACAAATATTTGATTTTAAATACAACATGCAAGATGTATCTTTGGACTTTTTGCATCAAGAATTACATTTTTAGGACATAACAAGGATTTTGTAAACAAAAATCACAATATAACATCAAACTGAAATTGCAAGTAAACACAAAAATGAGAGGTAGGAATGTTGTCTTATTCAACTATAGGAGTATGCCCAAAATCTAAGACTGAGTACAAGGAATTTTACAAGCTCAAAAATGTCTATGAGCAAGAAACTAAAATCTCAACTGGAAAAACACTAAGTTTTTCACCAGATATATCTCCAAAACCCTAATCCGAGCTCAAGAAGAAAGCTCAAGGAAAGGTATCAAAAACTGCCTCAAAAGTCTACACAAAAGCAGAAAAAACACACTTTTTTCATGTACACACTGAAAAGCTCCTCAAAAAAGGCCAAATCTGCTTTTAAAGCAAAAAAAACACCTTATCTCTCCATCAAGAAGTTCAAATCTGACCAAGGAAGAAAACAACATCAATCTGCTTAAAATAGAAAAGGAATAAAACAACTTGTTTTATCCTTGCTTTACATAGCTTGCAGATCTTATTTTACCTCAATTTGACCTACTTTTGCTGAATGGAAATAGAAAAGAACAATGGAAAGAACTAATAAATGAGCAATTGTTTGAAGGAAAGATATTACCAAATAGATTGAAGTAGTAAAACCAAGCACCACCAAAGCAAGAGAGACACAAGAATTTGATAAGGGGAAAAAACAAGAAAAAACCCCAATATTATGAATGGAGGCAAAATGACTAAAGAATAATACAAAGAGAGAGAGAGAGTTGCAGCCTTATGCTTTCTTGCTTGAGTCTTGAAGAATGAGAGGAGACGCACCTCAATAAGTAGAGGTGAGAAGGAGGAGTTAGAATGTAACTCCCAACTCAGTGAATGCCACCATTCATCTATGTGTGTGCAAAGTGTCACCTCTTAAGGAGGTGGTTACAAATATTCCTTAATAAAGGAATTAAAAATAAGCCATCCTCACACATGTGTGAGATGACAAAAAAAGACAAAAGACTTGTAGGGATTCCTTTGGAATATTCCTACAAGTTAATAAATAATTACAACTAAAGAATAACCTTTACCAAGTAAAGATTAATCTTCTAACATCCCCCCTTAAGCTTTACTTCGGGAGGTTACATCAAACCCTTCAATGGGTTGTAATCCAAGATTTTTACAATGAAAGATAAATTTATCTTTACAAAGAGCTTTGGTGAGAATATCTGCAACTTGATCTTCACCTTTACAATACAAAAGAGAAATTTGCTTGTCTTCAATTTTCTCTCTAATAAAGTGATGTTGAAGAGAAATGTGCTTGGTCCTTGCATGAAAAATTGGATTCTTTTCCAAAGAAATAGCACTTTGATTATCACAATATAAAGGAGTAAGATCCTTTTGAGGTAGACCCAAGTTTTCAAGTAACCATAGAGCTTCTTTAGATGCATTTGTACAACCTTTATATTCAGCTTTTGTAGAATAAAGAGAAGTAGATTGTTGTTTCTTACTATTCCATGAGATTGCACTTGATCCAACAAAGAAACAATAACCACAAGTGGATCTCCCATCATTCGGATCACCTCCTAAATTTGAATCAGTATAACTCTTTAAAGAAAAATCACAATTTGTATCATAAAAAAGATCAAGATTAAGAGTACCTTTAACATATCTTAAATTTAAAAAAAAAAAAATTGCAACTTTAAAATGAGTTGGTTTAGACATAAATCTAGAAACTAAACCAACACTATTATAAATATCAAGCCTAGTAAGAGTTAGATAATTCAAACTTCCTACTAATTGCCTATATAAAGTAGGATGATCAACAAAAGGAGTTTCCATATCAACCATTAATTTAGTTCCTAATTCACAAGGAGTAGAAAAACATTTTGCATCAATCATTTTAAATCAACTAACTCACAAGGAGTAGAAAAACAATTTGCATCAATCATTTTAAATCTATCTAAGAGATCTTGAGCATATTTATGTTGAGAAAGAAAAAATACCTTTAGGTGTTTGCCAATTTTGCATAACCAAAAAAAAGTAATAGGCCTAATCAATTATTTGAAATTGTTGATTGAGTTGAGACTTAACATTACTAATCAAATTTTTAGAACTAGACTTGTGATAATTATATCATCAACATATAAAATAATAATCACAATATCATTGTCACTATGCTTAATATATAAATTTGGACCATTTGCATGAAACAAGATTCTTACCTTGAGGTAAGGGAACTAAATACCAAGTATTATTAGAAATTAAAGTATCATATTCTTCTTGTATAGCTAATATAAGAGTAATCCAATGTAGATAAAATAATCTTAAGCCTTGAATAAGAGTTCCAAACAAAAAAAAAATTGTAGCACAAATCATAGCTTATAGCCCAAATCATAAAATGTCAATATAGAAACATAGCAATAATAGTTCTAGGTTTCCTCTCACTACATCATTTGTTGTATTGTAAAGGGAAATTGTATCAAGATTAATAATAAAGGACTTCGAAAATTAGTCCTAAAGATGGTTTTAAAAAACCATAGTGCCTTAGTAAAAAAAATTCAATATCAAAAGTCCTAATAATGGTATAAAAACCATATTGCCTTCAATAAAATAATGAAACATAAAAGTTTCAAGAACTTGATCCCCATCAATTAAGAAAATAGATGTAAGTTCATCATAAATAAGTAAGTGCATACCATCAAATTGGATGGAAATATTTTCCATGGGTCCCCAAAAAAACTCCAATGAGACTTGATAAAATATATGATTCATTATAGATAGGGATCCCTATGCAACATTACTACAAATGCGACTAGCACATAAAATATATATATATATAAAGGCTCCATTGAGACTTGATAAAGTGATTAATTTGCAAAACATATATAGATGGAATAAATCCATCAAGAAGGCAAATACTCCAATGAGATTTTAATTTTCAAAAATATATAGATGAAATAAATCCATCAAAATGACAAATTTACCAATAAGGCACAATATCAAATTAATGAGACAATAAAATATCAAATTCCCTTTATCAAAACAACATAATTGTAGTTGAGAAGGAAACACTAGGTTTTTTTAATTTTTTTTTAAAGATTGTAATAGATCAAGACTTAGGTAGAGAGAATGATAATTTCTCAAGCCACAAATCAAGCCACCTTAAGTTATAAAAAAAATATTAAAAAAAAAAGTGATGGAATAATGGGAAATGCATACTATGAAGAGAAGAGTTATTAAGTATAAATAAGTCATTAAGACAATACTCGTGCATTCATGACTACATGAATATCCCCTTTTCATATTCCAAATATAATTGAGTAAAACAAGTACACTATTATTGGGTTCATCAAGTCCAATAATAAAGTACATGTGTAGTTATTTTAAAAGGAATTTTTTTAAGAAATGCCTATTTAAAAGGCAATTTTTAAAAATGACTAAAAAAAAAATAGTCCATTGAGAAATTTAAAAAAAATCTAAAAATGCCTTATGCAAATTTATTTATTTATTTATCTTTTTAAAAAAAAGGTCTAATTACTTAGACAAAATAAAAGAAAAAGAAAGAGATAAAAGCTCCACCAAAATATTGAATAGATATACATAAGCATAATTCTTTTCCGAAATAGAAAAAATATAAGTACATTTTATACAAGCATGTTAATTTCCATTGCCACAGTAAGTAAGAATGTAACTCAAGCAAAATAAACTTAAAGGTTAACAATATGGCAGGACATGAACTTTCTATTTTTGTGTTAATCTTTGGATGTAGATGGATCAATTTCGATTGTAGCAACATCCAAAAGATGTTTAAAATGAAAGAGATATGAGTTTTCCAAGAATGATAGTTAGAAGAATTCCACTTAATTTCAGAAATTAAAGTAGACATGATTGTAAAAAAAATTCACAACTTTATGAGACAAATAACTATTGCAAATATTTTCTTTTTAAAAAAAATCCCTCTTGATCAAATTAAATCTTAAAAAAAACTCTTTTAAAAAAAGAATTATTTAGAACAAAATAAGCCTCTTTAGATTATTTTTTAAAAAATAATCTCCTTTTCATATAATTCTTAAAACTTAAAAACCCTTATTAATAATTAATTAAAAACCAAGCAAAAATTAAATTGAGTTTTTAAATAAAATAAAAATCTTAAAAATTTAATACCTTTACTTTAAATGGAGTATTTAAAAAAAACTCATAAAATAAATTATTTAAAAAAGCTTTTTATAAATATAAGGATTCTTTTTCTAAAGAATAAAAATATACTTTCTTAAAACAACGATAAGAGAGAATTTAAAAAAAGAAACTTTATACTAAAAGAAGTTTTTTTATATTTCATGCTTTAAAGGGAAAAAAGAAAGAAATCAACCTTTTAAAAAGTGAGTGCACAAAAAAAGAGCGGTTTGAGGGAAGTTAAGGAAATTTAAAATGGATGTAAAATAAAATAAAATGGAATGAAATTTTTAAAGTTTGAAATTTAACTGTAAAAGAACTTTTGTTTCTTTTTAAGAAAACAGAAAGAGAGAAAAGGCAGGTAGAATAAATTGAAGTAGCAAATTTTATTAAAAGAATTTAATAATATTTATTTTTAAGCAACATATACAATGTTTTGCACAGGGATTGCAGCAGGAGCCGAGCTGAGGCCACAACAAGAGGAACAACAAAGGCTAAGCTGCAACAGGAGGAGCTACGACTACAAAAAACTAAAGCCCTAATTTTTTATTTAAATGTTATTTGTATTTATTATTAAAAAAATAGAGGTTATAACAAAGATAGAGTAGGAGCAATAGCCAAAGAAATAAGATTCTCTTTATTATATTTTTTTTGCAGAGAAGGGAAAGAAGAGCTTAACTGCATGCAAAGGTGAAAGAAGGATTTGCAATGGTGGAAACTTACAAACAATAAGCAAAGGAGATGGCCACAAAGAGGGTTGAAGCCCTATTTTATTATTGTTTTTGTATTTATTAGTATTAAAAAAATAGATTATAACATTGAATGATTTAAAAAAAAAAGGGGTTCTTTTTAAATTTAATCTGTTATATAGATTTAAAAGAAAAAATAATGAATTTTGTATAGATTTAGTATACAGATATGAATAAATTGTAGAGTTTTTTTTTTTTTTAAATTGATTTTTTACAGAAATTTGAACATGCAACTATGGAGAAATTTTCTACAGATTTGTAAAAAAGCAGATTAGCCCTAAAAAGAATTTTTGAATTAGGTTAGATCCCTAAAAAAAATTGTTTTTTTTTCACAAAATGTAAAATATAGAGATTTTTTACAGATTTAGCCTAATATTGTAAAAAAAAATTACAGATCTAAAAAAAAAGAAATATAACCCTTTATTTGAGGGTTTCTAATTTTTTTGCAAAAATCTAAATATGCATGCAAATTATAAAGATTTGTTTTCAGATTTAAATTGATATTTAGCAAAAAACTTAGAAAACTTTATACAAAATATTTGAAATCTGTAACAACTATAGAAACTTGCACAGATTTGAAATTTGAAAAAAAAAATAAATAGAAATGAAATCCTGCACAAGAAAAATAGGTTAGAAGACAAAAACAACCAAGATTAGACACTTTTCTCTTCTTCTCCTCTTTGAGAGTGTCTCCAATGGTGTGCTTAAAAATCTGGTAAACCTTCAACAATGTAGCTCACAAAATATTAGTAATACCAAGCTCTGATACCATGAAAGGAAATAGAAAAGAACAATGGAAAGAACTAATAAATGAGCAATTGTTTGAAGGAAAGATATTACCAAATAGATTGAAGTAGTAAAACCAAGCACCACCAAAGCAAGAGAGACACAAGAATTTGATAAGGGGAAAAAACAAGAAAAAACCCCAATATTATGAATGGAGGCAAAATGCCTAAAGAATAATACAAAGAGAGAGAGAGAGTTGCAGCCTTAGGCTTGCTTGCTTGAGTCTTGAAGAATGAGAGGAGATGCACCTCAATAAGTAGAGGTGAGAAGGAGGAGTTAGAATGTAACTCCCAACTCAGTGAATGCCACCATTCATCTATGTGTGTGCAAAGTGTCACCTCTTAAGGAGGTGGTTACAAATATTCCTTAATAAAGGAATTAAAAATAAGCCATCCTCACACATGTGTGAGATGACAAAAAAAGAAAAAAGACTTGTAGGGATTCCTTTGGAATATTCCTACAAGTTAATAAATAATTACAACTAAAGAATAACCTTTACCAAGTAAAGATTAATCTTCTAACATTTGCAATTAAATATTTTTGGAAATCTTTTGCAAAACAATAATAAGCATATCTCCCCAATTACAATAATTGATTTTCTTAAAAAATCATAAAATATAATGCATATTATCCTAATATTCAATTGATTTCTTTTAAAATCAATTTGGCAAATAATACTAAGGCAAAATCATTTACAATTGATTTCTAGAAAATCAATAAAAAATGAAACTAAGGCATGAAAGCCTTCACCAAGGTATAAACATAGAATGAAATGCCTTAGATATTGAAGATAATGCATAAAAAACTCAAGGCTATGTGAATCGGCCATCATAGGTATATTTGACTTGGGCATTAATAAATATTAAAACTAAAACAAAAACACCCCTAAGTTGACTTAGGGTTTGAGAAACCCTAATGAACAAAATACAAGGAATGCCCTATGTTTTCGCACTCATTTGCAAAGATGACTTTTGAGGTCAAGGACTCTGCTCGAGCCACCACCATGTGAGCTAGGGTTTCAGCTTGAGAGCTTGAAAACTTTAGGTATTTTTCCTTCAACTTGGTCATCCCCCTCTCTGTGGCAATGGTAAGATGACTTTTGATAGTTTCATGACTTCTCCACTGTGTTTTGAAAGGAAAAAATGGTCATGAGGTTGCGGCTAGTATACTTCTGATGCATCTTCTTTCATTTCATGTTGCTTTGTTTGTATCCTCCTTGGAGCACCATTATGGGAGCTTGAGCTTGCTTTGGAAGCTCTGTGTTTGAGAGCTCCTTGAGAGCTGGCCACGCCACTTCACTCCTCTACTAGTGACAAGGGTAAGCTCTACTTTTAACATTCGATTCTCATACTTTTCTTTTCCTTCAATACAATTGTGCATTATCAATTCATTATTTTTCTATTGATGAAGGCCTCTTGTTCTCATCCCATGGTCTTGTGTCTCGTATCTTCATTCTAAGTGAGCTCCAATACTATATGAGCTAGAAACATGGTTTCCCTCCTCTATATTTGCATTCCCCACTCGAATCTTCTTGTGGGTATTTGACCTTTTTAAAAGGGAAAGAATCTCCATGGCATGACCATCATATGCTTGCTCTGATTATTCTGAAACTATTGTATTAGTCCCTAGCAAAGACTCAAATGAACCTTTTCTTTTAAAGAAGAAGCTCTTATTGTATTTTCTACAATTTCTTACATGTATTGGGCTCGACCCATAATGCCTTATGTGTATTCTTCCATTTCTTGGCACAAACCCTCATATGGGTATATTGTATTTGAAGAAAATAAATTTTCATTCTGCATTTCTCCAGAACTAGAGCTCGATCCATGAGAGCATGTACAAATTTCTATGTTTTGACAAGAAACCCACATGGGTATTCTGAAAACAATAAAATATCTCTAAATTTATTTTGTTACCATTCAAAATTTGAGCTCAACCCGCCATGGCATTTCACTTACATTCTAGATTCTGGTAAAACCCTTATATGGGTAAATGATATCTTTGAAGAAATTTGCATTTGGATTTAAATACTCATATGGGTATTTGTATTTCTGTTGAAAAACCAACATGGGTAACTCTTAAAATGAAAGAAAACATATATCTTTCCTTTCCATGGCATTCTGTAATAGTATTGTACTTGTTTCTTTATGAAAAAATAGAAGCTTTCATAAGCTTGGCTCTGTGCTCGAATGGCTACTCCATTTGATTTAGAGAGGAAATTAAATTGTTTCAAATCCCTATTGTATTTCTAGAACAAAACATTTGCTACTTTCAAGATTAAAACTCACATATAGATGACATAAAATTTGCATTTTCACTCAGAATTTTTGTACATTTCTTGTGCTATCTTAAATAAAACCCTAGCAAGCTTAATACTAGAAAAATGCAAGATAATGACTATCTTCTTCTTGTATCATTGTAAAACTTTAGGACAACATTTGGAACATACTTCCCTTCAAAACCCTCCTACACATAGAAACTCCTTTGACTGGCACCCTTAAATTGTTTGCTTGCTTAGTCTTATTATGCCTTTCTCTTAAATCTTTTAAAAGATTTGTTCAATCTGGATATGTCTTTACATACTCAAATTCTTATCAAACATTTTCATGTCCATCTACTTTGACCTCATGCAAAATACTCTTCGAAAGCATACTTTGAATGATGAAAACAACCTTCTAAATAGTGTACTTTGAATTGCTTCCATTTCAGACACAATGATGCACAAACTCCATTTGAAATACATGTTGATTAATGATATATTACTTAAACTATTTACACCAATTAATGCCACATTTGCATTGATACGTAACATAGTGGATTACTTGATGCTTGAAAATCTGAAGCTCTCTTCATGCTTGTCTATCCCTACACATTCTTGGTGGGTTAACATCGTCTACCTGGCACTCTTCATGCATTTTTATGCTCCATTATGTAAAAAATATTTTATGCACTTGCTCTCTTCTCAAATGAAAATCTGAAACTTATCACATGTTCCTCTTATCGAATAATGCTCTTGGTTGAGGCATTTGTATGCCTATTCACTATCACCATCGTGACACTGTTGTACTTCTCATAATACAAGATGCATAAACAACACTCATGGCAGAAAAATGCAAGTTGTACAACAATATTTGAGATTTTCAATTATGAAAATGATGTATTCCAGTTGAATTGATTGAGCTCATTTAAGTCTACTTTCCACCTGTAGCTTTCAGGAAAACATATTACTTGATTGTTATGAGTGAACAGTCGGCTTAATGACTTTAATGAATAAAACTCTGCTTTACTCTTTCAGTTGAATAGCTCAGATGAGCATGATAATTATATTCCTTCACTCAGCCCCATCTGTAATGTATAAGGGGGCAGCATGTTGAGCTCTACCCTTGTGGGAGCCCATTTTTTCCCACATGCTTGGTCTTCAAAAAATAATCAGCTACATGACTTTTCCTATACCTGCACAAGGAAAAAAACAATGTTAGCATAAAACAATGTATGATGATGATGTTTTCTCTTTTCAGTTCATGTTTCCATTCCTTCCTTTAGTTGATTCCATGCATTTCAAAGAGTGAATTATATGTCTGTTGGTAGAGCTTTTAGTATAACTCATATCCAGAGCTCTTAATTGACACCCCTCTCAATCTCTTGCAGGCACACTCAGGAGCGGAAGTAGGACAAAGCAAGAAGCAACGTCTCAACTGAAGATGAATCAGGAAATGATGGATATGTCTTCTACTATCTACTTTATCATTTCTTTTTACCTTCAGCTGTAGAATTTACTTTTTGTAATGAATGGAATTAGCTAAAACCATGGCTTGTGTGGATATTTAATTTTGTTATTTCATTTCCATTATGAAATAAATGCATTGAAATGAAAAGTTGTACCATCATTTGTATTCTTGCAATCAAATGAAAACATGTAATGTGAATCACTTCATGAAAAAATGAAAGCATTCTATTATGCTTAATCATTTGTATACTTAGTTTTGTACTTTATTTGATTTGTAAATTACTGGAGCAATACTTTTGAACTCAGCTACCTCAAAACACTTGCATATTTGTCACTTGATAAATGATAAATAAGGTGCCAACAACACTTAAGCATATGCAGAAATAATTTTATTTTCACTTTCAAAGATGACAATATTTAATCAGCTCCACCAATTGAGTTGTAGTGAAAATTGGTAACAGTTCCAAAACAACAAAAATAAACATTGAACAATCATTGAGATTTCAAACCCTTTGGATTTCATGTGAATACCTTTGAAAATACCAATATTACTACTTTTCCCTAAGTATTTTATCTTTAGAGGCTTCTAAATATTTGGAATTATATCTTAATTCACACTTTTCAAAGTTAACATAGGGAACTATATCTTTAGTCTCTTGATTTCCACATGGAATGAAAGATGTTTAAATTTATAGAAATTTAGTTTGAAACTTAAGCAAGACAAGTGGATGTGGTAAAAGCAAGTCATTAACCAAAGATTAAATCAATTGAACCTTACATGTGTCCTTGTTATCTTTTGTCTTATGGTCTTCAAAACATTGATCTTTTGGGTTTGAGTTATTCATAGGGTAAAGCATGTTCTTCACTATCTTGGTCTTGCAAAAAAAATTCCCTCTTAGGTTCATTTAGGATCAAGTCAAACACTTCATCCATCCAAAAAAAATTATCATTTCCATCCCACCAAATAACTTTAGAACTTTGAAAACATCAATATTCTAGACTTGTGTAAATCATTAAACCAAATTAAAATCACCTTGTTTAGTTATATGTGTGAGAATGCTTCCTTTCTCATACATTTAGTTAAATTAGCAATCCTTTGAACAAGTTTTTCCTAAGGTCACAAGTCCATCTTGGGATTCACAAAGTTCGCTATCCAATAAAAAAATAAAAATCAAACCCTAAGTCTAGTATTAACCAAAGTTCTTAAAGTTCAAACATCAATATCATTCACCCCTTCATCTTCCATATCATCCTTGATACTAAAACATCCTAGAGGTTCTTTTTGTACCTAAACTTATATAAACCAAAGAAGTCAAAATGATACCAAATCCATCACATATACTCCAAACACCCACAACATGTCAACACTGTAATGAAATTAAACCCCACCCAATATATGTTGGAGTTGGAAAAAGAAGGGGCTAAACTACCTTCTACATACGAGTTGAGCACTATCATTGAGCAACCTTTGGGAATCATTTCCCAAACATATTTTACACCATCATTTCCAAATGTGGTCCAACCTATTTCCCAAACATCATCATCACATGCACCAAGTCAACCCATGATCACTAAGGGGAGTTCATTACCTCAAGCACTTCAAGGGTACCCACTCATCAATAACCAAAAATGGAAGCTAACACAATCTTGAGTATCTCAAAAACCAACACCCCCCAAATTGATCTACATCCATATGTACCACTCACGTTCCATGACACGAACGTAGCACCCACTTTTCATGCCACACCACCCTATACACAAGATACACAAGGTTATGTTCCTAACATTCCACAAGGTCAAGTGGATCTATTTGGACAAGTAGACACCCTAGATGCTTCATCTTCAATCATACAAGGGAACACATCACAAACATATCCACTAGTCCCTATCATAACTCCATCACCAACATTGATCGAAGGTCTAAGAAAAATCACTTCATCAAGTGCATTAACCTCCAATCAAACTAATCAAATCAATTCACCCATTTAAACCAATCAAATCAATCCACCCAATCAAACTAATCAACTCAATCCATCAAACACATCAAATCAAATTAATTCATCAATCACACCTAATCCAAATCAAAACATGCCACTAGCATTGCAACACCAAGTGGCCTCATATCAAAGATCCCAACCATTAATCACACCATCAATAACATCCCAAGCTATTGAATATCTGAAATACTAAGAGGGGGGGTGAATCAGTATTCCATATAACCATTTAAATAAAATCCACTTAAACATTATCACATATTTTATTGAATCAACAAGAGAGAACATGGAAATAAGAAAATACACCATCACACATGAACATTAGGATTTTTACATGGAAAACCCAAAATGGGAAAAACCACGGTGAGAATTAGCTCATAATATATTATATTTGGATATAGTATATTACATGGCTCACTGCCAGGACTCACTATCCTTGAAAGGCTCATAGCCTAAATACAAAAGATGGCTAACCACCAAGATACAAAGAGTATGGATCACTACCAAATAATGAACTATATGAGTACACTTTCAAAGTATGGCTCACTGCCAGGACTAACTGTCCTTGAAAGGCTCATAGCCTAATTACAAAAGATGGCTAACCACCAAGATACAAAGAGTATGGCTCACTGCCAAATGATGAATTGTATGAGTACACCTTCGAAGTGATGAAATCAGTTTCAATTAAGCTTTGGAAAACCAAAAATCATGCTCCAGTTGCAGGTATGCAATCAACTATCAATACCTTTGCACCACAAAACTTGTCGCATAGATCACATCATTGTTCACCACATGTTTTCATCCCTTTTTTGGTTCATTCATGCTACTTCTCCATTGGTATGTTCCACACAAATGCATATATATATACAACTACATCTTTATACAACAATTAGGTCAGCCTAATTGGATGTGAACATACATAATTCAAAATGACTTGTCGGCCCAAATCAAAAATCCGTTTTACAAATCAAAAAAATATCAAACACAAATTAGGTTGGCCTAGACCTAATAAGGAATACTTTAAACATTCATAAGATAAGAATTTCTTAACCCTGTCAGCTAAAAGAATGCCAAAATTTTATCATTTAGATATCTCAGGTAGATAAACCAAAATCACTGAAAGCTCATTTATAGCTGTAACTGACACTCCTGAGCAACATATCGAAAACTCATAGAATTATCTTTTATTGAAAGAATTTCTAGATTAAAATAATAGATCTGTATAGATACATAGTTTACTTAGCCAATTACCAATCAATGTTCGCATCAATGACAACAAACCCGAAGGTCACCTTTTCCATTCTTCCAACACAAGCATCCCAAATTCAAGTCTCACAAGGGTTGAACACATCAAATCCACCATCTATCACCCAACCTCTCATCAAGAACAACCACCCCAACAACCACCCTAACAACCCCTCAAAACACCATATCATACCACTCACCAAAATCCATCTCAAAATCCAACACATGACAAATCAATATAGCATCATGTTGCAAGTAACACAACAAGCATACCAAAAATAATTACAAATACTACAAGCACAACAAGTGAAAGAACAAGCCCAAGTGCAAGCACAAGTCCAAGCACAAGTGCAATCACAAGCACAAGCACAAGCTCAAGCATTGCAATAGCAGAAAGCACAACAAGCTGCATGACAAGCACAAGCATAATACCAGCACAAAAACAAGCGCAAGCACAAGCCTTACAACAACAAGCCATACAACAAGCCATACAACAACATCAAGCACAACAAAAAGTGTTGATAGCACAACAACAACAATAAGAACTATTGGCACAACAATAACATCAACAACAACAAGCCCAACAACAAGAATTGTTGATGCACCAACAACAATAGGCATATCGACAAGCATTTCTTATGCAACAATAAGGTTTCCAAAAACCCTACACAAATGCACAATAGAATTCCTTGAATATCAACATGCAAGGGGAACACACCACTCCACCATTCATACAAAAAACCAACCCCCCAACTATGCCACATAACACATTCAACTCATCAACCTTATCACCTCAAAACACATACCTCTTGCCACCTAACCCACAAGACGATCTTTCCTCACAAGTAAAAATTATCTCACAATAAATACAAGAAATTCAAGTAGGAAAGACAAAAAAATCATACGCTCAATGTGACTTGTGCCCTTATCCCTTTGATAGGAACATTGCCATGGTCCCATTCTCATCGAGATTTGAGATACCAAAATTTGATAAATACATAGGAATAGGAAATATCAAGGAGCACATCAAAGAGTTCCATGTGCATTATATGGAAGTGCCCTATGCTGACTCTTATCTAATGTGACTCTTTCCACAAAGCTTAGCTGGCCCCACAATCGACTAGTTCTCTTGTTTACCTCCTAGAATCCAAAAATTCCAAGATATCATAGATCTATTCATAGATCACTTTTCATTCCATCTAGATATGGATGTAAGCTTGGAGGAGTTATCTGACCTAAAACAAGCTAGAGGAGAATCATTTGCAACCTTCTTGTAGTGATGGAGGTCCGGAGCTAGCAAAAGTAAACAGTCTATGCCTGAAGAAAAATAATTAGGAACCTTCATTTCTAATCTTGAGGAAGAGTTGTCCTTCCAATTAAAAATGCAATGTATCACAACATATGAGAAACTTATCCCTAAGGATCTTAACATTGAGAGAGCCATCATAGCACAAGGGAACACACAAACATACAGGGATAATTGACCATCATCTAGCTCTAATGACAAACCTTGATTTTAGGCTAAAAATAAAAATGTCACTAATGATGGTGTTGTTGATGAAAAACTGGTCATAAGTGCCCCACCACACACAAAAACCCAATCAATGAACACATGAAAAAATACCATGCAATGACAACAAAACAATCAACCAATAATCAATGCTATGAATACACAAAGGGCACCACAAAGAACAAATAACAATGCACCTAGACAACAATTCACTCCCTTAGCAGAACCTATGGAGGATGTGTTGAAATAGTTGATATAGGCCAACCTTATCACACTCCTAGATTTATCAAGCTATCAAGAGCCACAAGTCAAACATCCTAGCTATGTAGAAGATCTTTTTGTGAATTTCACTGATACAAATGTATTTTAGACTCAAACACCTTGTTCAAGATTTTATTGAACAAGGATACCTTGAGGTTGATAAAAAATCTAAAAACCAAGACTTGCAGATCTACAAAACCCCTATGCCTGATCATGGAGAAGTAAAAGATACGAGAAAGGCATCAAGTTATAATAACATAAGCCATACCCATGATACCACAGTAGCACACATTTATGTTGCTCATCCATCACAAGAAGAGGAATTAGAAAAGAATCAAGAAACATTCTTAAAACATATTCAATATCAATCAACAATTCCTAGAAATGTTTCATATCAAAATGGTATCATGTATCTTTCAGATAGCCACATTACCCCTTCACATGACTCCATAATTGGCCATCTTGAGGAGGTTCCAAGGAAACAGGAAGTTTTTCATGCTCCATTTATAGACCTTACAGCTTGTGAAGATTCTCCTATCAATGATACACCATCTACCCAAGGGTTGTGTCAAGAAGATAATCTAGAGGATAATAAAAGTTGCTCCAAACTAAGGCAAGATCAAGATACTATTTTCCCACAACATAGTCATGAACTACATAATGATGTCCAATCTCTAAGTAATATTTTCTCAACTACAAGTCATGCTGAAGAGATCAAATCCTTAAAGAATTATCATGACTTAATGAGCATTCTTTGATCCTTCCAAAATTTTAATGACCTACTAGATTCCACTAATGAGATACTTTCTTTGGATGGACATATAGACATTCTTCGTACAAAAAAAGAGTCTCCCACTCTTGATATTCCCACACAAGACAAAGCAACAGTCAAGATTCTTGATTCTTATAGTGATTGTGAATCATCCTCTTCTAAATTAGCACCAACATCTTCTAAAGCAGAATCAACAAATAAAGATGTCATAGAATCAAACCAAACAATTAATATTCCTAAACAACAGGAACCCATAGCAATATCACATGTTCATAATAAGTCATATTTAGTGGCTATGGATTATAGGATATATTATCAAGGTAAAGGGTTAGGTATTGTTAATACCTTCATGGCATTGGGGCCAATCTTGTCTAAATCAAATCTCAACATAGGGGGCATGAAGGATCCTTATGATGACAATACTATCAACACTACAACTAGTCGTATTATGAATCATCATCCACCCATAATCTCATACACAAAATGGGACCAACATGAGAAGAAATATTCTTGTCAAAGCAAGGAGAAGATCGCCAAAGAAAATGAAGTATTAAAACAAAGAGGAAAAAAAATACAAATGGATACCAAAGAATACAAAAGAAAATCATCCCAATCATACTCCATTAGTCAAATAAACTACGGGAAAATGTCAAAAAGGGAAAAGTATCCATCAAATATGTCCTCAAATACAAAAGCAGGCTTCTCAAGCAAACAACAAAGCATATCAAGCAGTTGGTCCTAATTCCACTCAAAGCCTTATTTCCACTCATCATCTCTCATATTCCCAAGTTTGGAGAGTCAAAACTTCCAAATCATCGACCAAACCATCTCATATTCCTTCATGCATGACACTGTACACTCCATCCATGATATCTAATTCACATTGACCATGTGTTGGCAACTAGCCTTCATCACAAGGATTTTGAAGGCACTTTATCGTGATATGCGCAAATAGACAAGGTTAATTATAGTACCGATAAGGTAGATCAGAGTTCTTTAAAGTTGCATTCAAGTGCTCATATTTTAGAAAAAAATTCTTCAAGTAGGATATCATTGAAACGTTATGTTAGTGGACTCTACATTAGTACCACTAGGTGGTTCAATATGAGGGTAAAATTTTCAAAAAATCAAAAAAAAAATCAAGAAAATAGTAAAAATAAAAATCACTCTCCAGTGAAAACCGAATTGGTGGCACTCTGGGAAATTACTATGATGAAAACTTATAAAACATGCATCATGAGTAGAATCGAGCATTTATGTGGACCTTTTCAAGTAAAGGCATCTCATCTCCATGACAAATTCAGTATTTCCTCCATCTATCCAATCCATATTTATCCAAGATCTTCCAACATATCTTGATCTTGACAAAGGTTTGATGTATAATTTAAATGTACTCATGGCTAAATTTTTTTTTACATGGTCTTTACCATACATCCCATGTTGTCCTATTGCATTTCAAAAATCTTCACAAGGTTTCCCAATTGATACCTTGATTTTTCCATTATGTTATGAAACATTACTAGACACTAGGAGCAATTTCTTGCGCTCTCATTTTTTTGAATAAATATTGATCCATGTATTATATCTCACAACGTGATATTGACATCATGATCTAGGTATCGTTTAAATCATAAATTCCAAAACATCCAAATCACATCAAAATCCTAAAATAGGTCAAAATTAGAAAAAGTCAAAAACATAGTTTTCGAACTACGTCATCTTTGAGCTTAAACATAGGCAAGGCCATCATTGATGAGCCCCCGAGACAAAAAAAATTAAAAAAAATTGAAATATCAGAAAACACAAAAACATTTGAAAACTTGAAAATCAAAACACTTGTAAAACAACCCAAAAATTCCAAAAACGGCCTCAAAACATTGTAGAAAACACCAAAAACATTGAAATATTCTAGAAAATCCCAAAACCATCCATCCCATTTCGCTTTCACTCATAGTCAACTTTCATCCATGATAAATTGATCGTCACCATCAACCTTTGGTAAAAAAAATGGAAACAAGTGTAGCAAATCTATAAAGTGTGAACCTAAATGTAAAATATCTTGAGACTAGGTCATTAGGTAAACAAGTTAGTTAACCTTTTTATATCAATAGCCCACCATCCAGTTAGTTTCAAAATCAACTAATAATCATGTCCTAGGATGCATCCTTCCTATAATGTACACCAACATCAGGCATCACCTTAGTTTTAGTCTTGGCTAGAGGTATGAAGAACATTAGCTTGTTTGTTTACTTGATCCTTTCTTATGATTTATCTTATTGTGCTCATTCAAAAGACCTCTCGATGATGTATATCAAAATGATTTAGAGAAAAAGGAATGGGGAACTGATCATTATCTTTTATTTGTTATTCTTGTTGGATGTTCTAGTAATATAACCTTGGTGAATACTTGCTTTGTTAGGTGTGTATGGAAAGTTTTTTGGACAACTTTTTTACTATTACATTGTTAGGTTATGTCTTTTTGTGTTTTCGTCTAATATGTTCAAAGTTTTTGAAGTACATCCTAGCAAGGTTTATGTATGTCAAGAGTGAGCAATAATACTCCTATCTATTTGCTAATTCGAAGTCCATTGCACTAGATACAATGCCATCTTGGTTGTCCATACCTTGATGCATTATATCTATGTGTTTTATCAAACATAAGGAATATTGTGTCTTTTGTGTCCCAATCCCTGAATAAGCAAATCATCATCACTCATCACCATATCTAATAAAGTCTTGAAAATTCATAGGCTTGTTGGACTTCTAAATCAATTTCAAAATAATGGTTAATCAACATCCATCTCATTCTTCTATGTTCATCCATGTTATTCTTCTTATTCTTTTATCTTTACTAACAATTTTATCCAGGTATCAAATCTATGTGATATGTCAAAATGTACATGATGCTACCCATGGTTGATGATTGTCTATACATCATAAAATCTGTCTACATCAAAAATATGAGCTTTCTAGTCCTCTGTAAGATAAATTGATCTCAGATCTTTATCGCGAGCTTGAACTAAAAATGGAAATTTCCACCTAATCTCTCGAGGGGGTTGTTGGTTATTTTTTTAGAACCAAACTTAATCTCACTAGGTGCCTATGAATTTTCCACAATTCAATGATCAATAAAGGTAAGGATTGGACAACAAACATGTAGTAACTTGTTAGGCTTCTACCTCTTCACTTCGGGCTCTGTGAAACCTATGAGGGTGATCCTGAAAATGTTTTAGATGATACTCTTGTGCCATTTTGTTGTGAACATTGTAAGAAAAAGATACATTTCTATAAGTTGCTAATTAGATAAAATACCTCAAGGATTTGGCTGACCCTTAAGCAAATTGTTACCTAAAGCAAGGAATGAGTGGTACTTCATAACACGTCTGCAATTAAAAGTGTGTAAGTGATTTTAATTAAGGCTTGTGTTCTTGGTTAGGTATAGGACAACTCATTTACTTCTAGGATAACCAAATTCATAGACCAATTTTTTATCCATGGGTAACAGAGTCATATTTGTAACAAACTATAATACATTAGCAATTAAACTCAACATTTACAGGCTATTGATATATTGGTTTGTAATACACAATTCATAAATACTTATCAATCCTTGCATTCCATCTCACAAACCTATGATTTCATTAGAGAATTTAATTATTTCTTTGAACTAAAGACAAAACAAAACCATACATTTAACCAAAACGATTGAAGGCAAACAAAAGATCATTGATCATTTCATTTATAGTTTGAGAAACAAGATACATAGGAGATAATTTGTTGCATAATTTGTAGTTTTCATTTATATGTTATTACTATTGTAAAACTATTAAGCCTATTACAAACTAGAATGTACCTAGGACTCAATACTACTATATTGATCTATGCTTGACTTACAAAACTGCTCTCATATGAGCTCGAACTTTCTCCAACCACACTGAACCCCCTTGTAATTGGACATGAATTCCCATTTATAGAAACATGGGTTCAACAAGCTTCAGTCCAAATTTCAATTTCAGTCATATTTTCATTTGACATACATTTCATTTCAAGTTTAAAACTCCCCAGATGGTTATATTTGCACTTTGCAGAAATGGGGGAAAGCACATAGGAAAAAAAATCTTGTCACTCGTTGAAGAAGATCTACCCACCTTCCAAAAGGCATATCCGTTGTTGTAGTAGCATCAAAAAATATCATCCGCGTTAGCCAAAAATGTTCTCCATGTTAATACCTAAAAAAAAAATCCAAGCCAAGAATCTGCTTCTGCAATGGTTCATCATCTTCAAAATTAGAGTATGCATGTCACACTTGTGATTTTGTTGAAACTGGGGGATTTGTCTCACCATCATTAGAGTCTTCTATACTTTCAAGTGTAAGAAGATACTGGGCATATTCCAGATCATCTTTTGCCTCATCTTCCATGGCAACATTAGGTTCCTCCATATATGAATCATACGCCTTGTGGTCCTTATCCTTCTTCCTTTTCTATAGACTTGGTCAATTCCCCTAACTTAGTTTCCTCCTTCCTCACTTTTTTTTCCTTTAGGAAAGTACTACCAATCTTACTCTAGTTGTGATTTAGAACTCTTCTTCTCAAGTTGTAAGTATTCTTAGCTTCACCCCCATAAAAGTGGAAAAATCCTTCTTCATTGTCTCTAGCTTCACAATCTTCTTAGACATGTTTGGCTTAATTATGGGTGTTTCATCCCAAGTTTTAGGCCTCTTGACACATTTTTTATTAGGTTTCCTTTCTGGTCTAATGCTTGACTCATTGGGCTTACTCATTCTCACTGAATAACAAGACTAGGTTTTGTATAATTTCAATTGCAAGAGAGCTTCACTGGTTTATGCTCTTAGAAATAAACTTACAGAACAAAACCTCCTAGACCACGCACAATTCTTACCAACCCAAAAGGGGATTTGTAAAAAACTAAACCTTGATCAACCCCAAGCATTCAAAACTTACAAACTTCTTGATAATTCACTAAACTTTCTAGCCTATGCAAAATTGATTTCGAAGAAACTGGATACCTACTTACCCAGGAAAAATGTCTTCAATACCTCTACAACAACTCACTTGAGCTCCAAACACCTTCTCCTCTAGCTCCAGACCAATTCCTAATCTCTTGACAATTGCAACTGTGAAAGAAAAATGGTTGACAACCATCTTTATGGTGAATGTCTGTAGCGTGTCCACCATTAATTTTTCAAAGAGAGCTCATGCAAGTGAAATGAAAATTAGCCACACAAGTTTGAATCTTGGTTGTAAATCCTTTTGATTTAAAACATGATCAATGATGATCCTCAACCATCATTCCATGCTTTAACAACTTGTGCCTTAAAAAATAACAATGAAACCTCAAAGAGTTGACATGTAGCCCCTTATTTACCCTAGTCACCCTTTATATGGTAGTAATCACACATTTCTACTTTGGTTCACACTCATTCAAGTGAATATTTGATGCATTAAGACCCTAGGATGAGGGAATATTCCATCAGACATTCTACTACCCATCGTTGATTCATTCTGCAATAGTCAAAACACTTTAGTGATGGGGAACTTTTAGTGATAGGTCAAGATCAAACCACATGTCCATATGACAAGATCAAGGGCTAAGAAATCATTTCCCTTAGTAATATTTCATATAAAAAATGGAACATTTTAACAAAGGGCCTCATCTCGCATCATTGATTTATGACCAAGAACTCATAAGCAATTAGCGATAGCTAGAAAGGTTAGCGATACAAAAGAAACCACTCACATCACTCATCACTAATTTGAAACTCAAGGTTGAAACTCTACTTGTGATGAGCGATACAAAGGAAAACAAGTTCATTGCACATTGTTGACTTGAAGCCAATGATTTAAAGACAACTCACGATGAGTGATATGTGAGATGATGAATGAGAACTCAAGTGAACCAATTATGCATATGCTTACATGTTGTTTTGAAAAGGGGACCGCCTAGGACAACATAAGATAAGGCCTTAGAATATTTAATAACATTTTTTGCAAAGGATGTAAAGGCCAAACAAGGTCGAATTTTCAACCTTACAAAATAAAAGGATTTCTTAGACCTAGGCATATGGGGGAAAATTGAGTGACGGGTAATGGGGAACCCTAACCACAAGGGGCTGACCATTAAATGGACATCAATGAATCAATTTGTTTCTAACATGACCGAAAATAGATCATAGCAGGTCAATAAAGGATTAGCCCAAAATATTAAGGGTTTAGACAAAGGAGAAAGTATTCTAAGTAAAAACAACTCCCCATAGAAAACCCTAAACCCTAACCCTTGACACACCAAGAGGACCAGAGGAAAAGCACTTTCAAACTAATGGAACATGAAATTTTGAAGGTTCCACTAGGGGAAATGTACCATCTTATTCCCTTTCATTGGGGCAATAGTGGGACATCCAAAAAAAATAAAAAAAATTGAATTGTGTTCTTGACAACAACATTAATTCTGAGAAGCATTAGTCTTGGAACCGATATAACAGGTAACTCACTTCAAAGAGGGGAAAAATGTAGACACTTAAATAGTCTTGATAGGTATTACGCATTTGAATCTAATTAATTAACATCATTTCCTCCTAAATCACTTCAGAGTAACCATTTAATTAAATAATCTATATGATTTAATTAAATTCATCATTTTCCCCTATTAATCAAATAATTAATTTTATTGGATTAATTGACCCTATTTCCTACTAATTCTTATCCCATTTAATTAAATAATGCAAATCATTTAATTAAAACCCCTATGTCTTCTCATTTGATTAAATAAATCTATTTATTTAATTAAATGTCATATTCTTCTAAATCCATAACCTACCTATGATTATTTAATTTTGGATTAATTAACCTTAAAATACTTGATAATCTTCATTAGCCAATTCTCTATCTTTTAACTCAACCAAAGTTAAATAAACCTATGATCTACTAATCCCACTTGCACCATTAATTAATTGCCTATTTCTCCTCACAAAGGAATATTCCCAAGGAATATCCTTTCCCTTTCCAACTTGCACATGAAATTAATTTCTTAAAAATTAATTAAATAGGATATTCACCCTCATAAAGGAATATTCTCTTAAAATATTCTCCTCCATTTGACTTCCCCTCCCAAATATTAAAATCCTCTTACAAAGGCATTTAATTCCTCTTACATGGCATCTTGTCTCTTACAAGGGCATTTACCCCTCTTACATCCTCACCAACATTCCCTTACATTCTCAACTACATCCCTTAAATGACCTCTTACATTCCTCTTACACAAGCCACCTATCTATTAACTTCTTCTTACATCTCTTCTCCCAAGATGTGCACACACTTGTGTGAGGCACATATCCCTATTGCTTCTCTTAGCCTTGTGACACTTATCACTTGGCTATTGATCCTCATATTAGTCCCACATTGCCTAATTTCACCTCTTCTTCCAACTCTTGAGTCCTATAAATAGAAGGATCTCTTATGAAGAATGGATCCACTTTTGAATGCATTGTTACTCTACACATTCTCATCCATAATCACATGATTTCTTCATCATTTTAACTTGAAATTACTATCTTATTGCATCAAATCCATCACTTTGCATCAACATCTTGGAGCTTGTCCACTAAGGGATTGGGAAAGGACCACTTTCCATATCAAATTGGTACCAATCGCCTTATGGGATGAAGGTTTTGAGTACTTAGATAGGTTTACATGCTTTCATTTGCTTGTGTTTCATGCTTATTTTCATGTTTTCATCTCTTTGTATGATCAAGAATCTCATATGGAATGATGGTTTATCCTTGCTAATGTGACTAACCTTGTTCGTTTTGTCCATGATTAGCTAGGTACGAATTATCATTCACACTTTCACCTTTCTTCCCTAAATGTTTAAATAATACACTATTATTTAACTATTATCAAATTTTATATTTTTCTATTAATTAAGTGATTTAACATTATTTAATTAATTCTTCTTCAATCATCATTTCTGACTAATTAAATAAATATCATTTATTTAATAAATGTCCTAATTTAACCTTATCTATCTTGATTAATTAAATAAACACAAGTTATTTAATTATGTCACTCGTATACCTTATTCATATAAATCAATTAAATTATTATCATTAATAACTTAATTAAACAATTTTCCCTTCTCTAAATTTGAATAATTAAATCAATTATTCAAAATCACTCAACATGGTCAACAAATAAATATATATGTATTTGTTAAAGTAAAAAAACAAACTTGCACATTCATTATTCAATTAATTAATTATCCTTCCCCCTTTTTGATTGAGTAAATCATTACCACTGATTTCTCACTCTATTTGGTTAACTAACCCATCTATTTCCTAACTCAACCTAACTTTCTCAATCCCACTAAACACTCAATTTGACTTCTTCAATCCCACCAATCATTCCAATCTAATCCCACTGATTATTCCATGAAATACCTTAATTAGATCAATCAAAGGAGTTAATTGATTAATATAATTCCTCTCAATGGTTCTCAACCATTGATCATGATCTTTCATTTTTGAATCTTGATCATTCATCGAAAACTTGAAAATCTATAAAACAACCTTCTTCCTTCTGAAAAATGATTGGAGAATCTAGATAATTTATGGAGAGGTTATGTCAAAATAGCCATTGAAGCACATTGAGCACATTTACATCTTTGATCACCATTAACAAACTTTTGAAGCTTTTGAAACAACAACGAAGGCTTCGTATTGATCCAAGTGATCCAACGTCAATACGGATTACACTTTTCCATGGGATGGTATAATTGTAATGCTTGAATTTGTTTTATGTTTTCTTTATGATTGCATTTGCTCTTCAAATTCTTAGTTTTACAATTTCATTTCATGAGTATGGTTTGGGATTTTGATCTTGTTTTCAATTAGCTTGGTTTTATTCATTGTTTTTTTCCTTATGCTTATTTCCCCCTTACAAATTGCAACATGCTTATAGATTAGAGATAGAAGTAGAATTGAGAATGGAAGCATGTTGGGGATGGAAAACCTACCACTCTAACTAATTACACAGGTTTATGAGCTTTCCCATTCCATTATATTTATGATCCATGAGAAACTAAGGTTGATGTAGATAAGATATGAAGGGGGGAGATCAGGGAAAACTTTAGTGGTGAATATTTGCCAATTGGTGAATTCTAGGATTCGGCCAAGTCAAAATTGGTGAATTTATCACACCCAATAGGGTGTCCAAATCGCTCAGATTTTTATGAACTATAGGTCCAATGCATGTCCATTTTCCAATGAGTTTTTTATGAGGCATATTTAAGCAACAAATTCGCCATTGTCAAACTATGAATTTCAATTGGACCAGCTAATATTTTTTCCTGGAATCTCGAAAGCATTTAATAAAACAACTACATATTCACCAATACTATTAAAACAACATTGTATCAGGACCCATCTCGCCAATTAAAATTTACAAATAGTTGCTTGCGAAGACCCATTTTGCCAATTAAAATTTATAAATAGTTGCTCATAAGGACCTATTTCACCTATAACATTAAAAAATAATTACATTTGAGGACACATTTCGCCTTGAAAATTGCAACGTATCATTGTATAAGCACACGAGATTCACCAAATTTTTAATATGCCATTTAAAAATTCCGTAGAATTCGTCAAATATGGAATCATGGATTGATACAAATACAATTGAAAGTGTCATTTATTCTTTCATATTTTGTTCAGTTTAGAGGTTCTACTTCTTGATTCAAAAGTCAGCAAAAAACCAAAAATGTAGACTTAAAAGGTGAGTGATAATTTCTTCATAGTGTTATTAGTTATAATAATAAGTTTTATTTATCTCTTTTCCATTCTTGCTTCAACAAAGTGAACCTTAGAACCAAACTCTGAAGTTTTGAAGTTTTTGAAACCTTCTGAGTAGAAAGATGACTAGGAAAGACTTGCAACTCAACAAAGTGAACCATCAACCAAGTCGGGGAATCGAGAAGTTATGAAAATTTAGAACTTTGCGACAAGGTTATAAAACTCTGAGGACCAGCGAATAAGGTTAGGAAAAGCCAAAAAAATTATATTGTATTCCATGGTATTGAATTTGATATGTGATTCTACATGATTTTTAAAGAACAACAATTATCACACTACTTATAAATTCCTATTGCATTTCCATTCACACAATCTTTGATAAATAACTAAAAGGAATATTATTAATCCATTCCTTGAACAAAAGCTAATAGTTCAACATCCATAACTTATAAGTTATAAGCTAACAAAAGCTAACGGTTCAACATAAATAACTTATAAAGGCATCCACCCAACTTAAACAATAAAAGCTTAAACTATCAAATCACCTAAATTATACTGAGAAATCCTTATGCATCCATCACCATAAAATATTTATTCACAAATAAATATTCCACAGTAATGAAACTATTCAAAAATCTATCACTCCAATAATAGACAATCCACTGGAAAATATAGATTTTTTTTGTCTTGATAACGGTTTCTTGAAGACAACCATTTTAGAAATTAAAATAAAAAGTCTTTGAAGTATCAAGAGATCCAAATTAAAGAAAATAACATAAAAACTAAAAACTAAATAGTGGTCCCACTCCCAGCACCGACACCTTCGCTTTCAATTATTTATGCCTCCTTCTCCTTTAGTAACGCCTCCTGTTCCTTTACTCTTTTCCTATATTCTCGGTACTTGGTGACAATTGCGGTGATGTTTTTGCTTCCTAGAGTTGTAGTAATCTGTAACCTGGTTCTCCATGTGACCAAAGCCTTTTCAGACTCGACCAACATCTAAGATCTTTTCTCTTCTCCACATTTATAAGTCCTTAGGTGGATCTCCATTCCACTGAGTTTCGAGAAGGACTCCCATGTCACTATAGTAGGATCAACTATTTCTTTCTTGAATATCTCCTAAACTTCAAAGAGATCTCTTTTATATCTAGAATGTTTTCATCAAACTCATCAGTAATTTCCACTCCCAAAATACAACAATCTTCTTTAACTTCCACCAACATTTCATAATATAGATCAAGTGTATTATTAATTTCCTTCACCAGATTATCATACATATTCAATTTCCATTCCAATGAAATGAACCAGGAAGGGTCTTGCTCCTTAGGATTATACACAATTTTCTCACCAATTAATATCTTCAGATCCATAGAGTTCAATTCTTTCATTTCCTGAGAGAGCACATAGAGACTAGTTTGATCTTTTCTAAGTTTTTGAAGTTCTATTACTAACTCCTCCCTCTTCTTAACAACTCGAGTGTAAAAGAGCATAGATTTATTCATAAAGAAGATAGCCTCTTGAGATATTTTATCGATCCCCTCACAAACAACTTTGGAATAGCTAATTTTTTTTTAATTTTCTCTATGGTGAGCACATCGATGCCCTCTACCTGAGAACTTGAGGCTTCATTAGATGTAGGAGTGGCCATGGAAGAAATAAAGTTACTCAATGTAAGGACTCGAGATTCCAGTTTTATATTTTCTTTCCTATGTTCTTTCACTCTTTTAATCAAGGTATTGATTGAATAATTGGCATGGTACACATCACCTTCTAGTGTTGGAGGCCCCATATCAACATGTATGACTTTGTAGTCCACCTTTGTTATTTCATCTTCATTTAAATCCTTCACAGGCTCAACAATTTCTAACATTTGATTTCCAAAAGTAGCATCAGTCATCGTCCTTGACATCCTCCTAGCTTTATTAGGTTTTGAAGAGCTTTGAAGTAACTTTGAAATGTATCCACTCCAATTTTCATTGTAGGAATATGCTTTCTCTTCTTCTCCACTATTTTTTTCAGCCATCCTGAGGAGGCTACTACCAAACTAGAATCTTCATTTCCACTAATAGTTTCTTTAGGAGTGTTAGGATTGATAGGTGGATTATCAACTAGAGGTGGAGAAGAGGGAAATTCAGAAAAAGGAGGAAAGATATTATAATCTTTAGCGATCTATTGAAACATAGCTTCAGAATTTGTAGCCACAAGTTTTTCTTGATTGGTCTTCTTCTTAGGGGTAGGAGAAAGCACATTGTCTTGTTCACAAATGCTCTATAGGACTCAAGGAACACTGAGAGGGGGGGTGAATCAGTGTTCCACAAGATTTAAATTTCAACTTTGATAAAAAACCATTCATAGTATTTAAACTAAAATAAACATGTAAGCACATCAAAGAAATAATGAGAACACCATAACACCAATATTTTTATGTGGAAACCCTATTAGGGGAAAAACCACGGTGGAGATTAATCCATAATTATACTCTGTTAAAAGTATGAACAAAAGGGAATGCACATGCATTTAGGCACACTGCCTAGATCTCACTGCTCAAAATAAGGAAGGCTCACTGACTTACAAAGTGTTTGAGATTACAACAAGAGGTTAAACTAAGAGGATAACATCTCCAAATTCCTGGATTCAGTTCCAATGAAGCTTAGTAGATGATCTTCAACCCTTTTGACTGATTCTGTATTTCTGCTCTGCTTTGGTATGCTCTTCTTTATTTTTCTTCCCTACTAAAACTGTGCAAAGATCACTCAATCACCCTTCTAATACTCACACACACATCTATTTTGATCTTCACACACATTTTCACACTTTCACACTTGCTTACATACCCAAAATGAATTACCGATCTCATATATATACGCTAACAAAGATTTCATCACTTCGAGTCGACTTTAACAAAACAAGAAATATCCTTCAATAGTCAGATTGAATCACAAATTAAATTTAATGCTCACCCATCAAAGTCAGCTAAGACATAGCTAAGACCCAAAACAAAATAACCAACATAAGAAACAATTAATCAATTACTCCTTATACATCTACGACATGCGACATTCACTAGGTCAGCCACAATCAACAAGTAAACAAAAAACATCTTGCCAAAGCATCCAACTGGATCTCCTAACACATACATTGATTAATGCGACACCACTAAAATTAACAAAAAGATAGTATAGATGCTTAAAAAAATTTCTCGAAGATCCAAAACTCAAAATGATGATCCGATGAAGTATACAAATCAGTATACTGACTGGATACCTTGTTCTTCATACTCTCTACTGGTAAAATACTATTCACTACATTTCCTGCGAGTATGAACCAATTCTGATTTGTGGACTAGAATAATGACCTTAGTTACCATCAATGACAACACTAGAAGCCATACCTTAACAATCTCCCCAAGCCATATGCCAACAATCTCCCCCTTTTGGCATTGATGGCAACACTTAGTGAAAAATGACTAATTGTCAAAACTAGAGATACGCTGCCAAATTCAAAAATTTCTGATGCAGAGGGTTAGGGACTTTTAAAGAAACACCAAGTTACAAGACTAACAATGATTCACTCTCAACCTTTCAACTAGGCACCAACATGGAGATAAGGCCTCAACTTTGCATTCATGACTTATTTTCCTTCCTTATGGACCCAAACCCTAGGAACACTTTTAAGAGACCCAAACAAACTTGTTTTGAATGATTTAAAATCCCAACCCTCTGACTTAGACACAAAACCAATTTTTCACCTTAACTAGGCTACTAGCCCAACTAGGCCTCCTGCAGTGATTTTTTTGACTTTGCACTCAAACTTTCCAAAGGAACCCCAAATCTAATGACTACTTCAAGTGTGGTTTGTGATTAAAAACAACATATCCAAACCTTGGTATCACTTGTTTTAGACAAACCCTTCCAAAATCTGCTGTCTCCTCAAAAACTAGGCCTAATTATCCCACTTTTACAAAGCAACCCCCCTTTAAACTCAACCCCTGACCATGAAAATTTTAGCAGTATCCTAAAATGACTCAAAACAAAGGAATACAAGTTTTTATACCTCTAGGACACATATAACATGCTCCAGCACAAACCCCTCCTCAACTTGCCTCAAAAACTAGGGCTTCTTGAAAACTAACCTTCCAATCACTTCCATAACTTTCTCATTGACTCTAAACCATTAGGACAACATATTTAGTTGATCCAAACTTGAAAACATGCCCCTCATTAAGGCAGATCTTCTGCTGCTACACCCTAGCCTTCATCTTCAAGCACTTTTCCCTTTGACAACTTGGTGTACACCCTGATATTCTTCCTTCCTGCACATTAGTTGGTTAAATCTGTATGATACATGTTAAGAATGATCCATTTCAAGGTCACAGCAGCATTCTACCTTGAAATGGATCAATCATCCATGAAAAACCTCAGAATTAGTGAAAAATCTGTGTTCTTTTTTAGGACAGTCAATATAAAATGCAAAGAAAGTAATTATCACTGCTTTCAGAGCCTTAAATGGTGTTAAAATATGTAAACACAAACTCCTAAAGCATCCTACTGGACATAGATTCAATAGAGATCAAGTATTTAACAAAAAAACACCATAAAAATGCCAAAAACTGTGTTTTTTCACTATTTCCAGAAAAAAGTCCGTACAGTACTTGCTCCAAACGCCCAACCTCCGTACAAATGATTATTTTGGCTTTGTATATCCTTTCCCCAACTGATCCAACCGTTTGGGATTGATTAAGTTGCATAAAAGTGATTAAAACTCAAAAAACTACTTTCCCGCCCAAAGTGAAATTCAAAAATCTGAATTTACAATCTTGAAATTTATTAAAATATACCACCTAAAAAATATTGGATCTTCAATATCCAACTTTATTTGACCTACCCAAAGCATTAGATCATTAATCAAATCCCTAGAACATGACTTTCCCTTTACATTGCATTTTCAACCTAGGATCCTTATCAGGAACCTTAGAACTTTTAACATTCCCATTACATTTATTCATCCCAAATGCCATTATAGGCTCCAAAAGGTCATAATTAATGTTTTGACTTGCTTGGAAGGTCCTCCTGACCCTTGCACTCTCTTGGTTCTTGAAGTGCTCCTTGAAGGCCCTGGGTGCTCCTGCACCAATTTCAAAGCACAACAAAACACTGCTCCACCTTAGGATGTCAAGGAACTTTTCACTACATTCTCTCCCCCTTTGACATCAATGACAAAAATTTACTACTTTCTCCCCCTTTTTCTAATATTTTTACTGCACTCTCTTCCTCTTTTTCTAAAATAAAATTTTACTACTTTCTCTCTCTTTGCTAATTAGAGATTTGATCAAATTTTGAAAAACTACAACTGCTGCACAAATCAGAAAATTATTTTATACTTATTTTTCATTTCCAAAAGAAATTTCTTCCAATCATCTACAACAATCCCAACAATTATTATCAAACTATTATTTTCTGATGTCTAGTTGATGATCTGAATGAGGGATTCTAGAATTGTAATTGCTTTTTCCAACTTCTCTCCTTTCCTCAGAACTTCAATCAACTACTCCAATCTACATTTAGTTTGATCCTTCACTTTCCAGAAGGTGTCCACAAGGGTGCTTCTAGAAAAGTGAACTTTTGCATGCTTATCTTGCAACTCATGAATTCTTTTCTTTACTGCACCATCCTAGTCTTGAAACATATTGTAATCTTGACCAATTTTATTTAGCTCACTTTCAATCTACTCCAACTTGTCCTTGTATTTTCCAACAACATGAGGCCAACGAAGATAGTAATTGTAGATGTTATTAGCTGAATTTATACACTGCATAAACCCATTCATATTCCTTTTTAACTTCATAAGGGATAGTCTAAACTTCTCCTTCAAATGAAGAATTATTTCTTCCTCTTTCTTATCTTGAGAGTTAGAGGCCATAGCTACCTTAATACACTTAATCAATTCTTCAGGGAATACATTTTGCAATCTTTCCAATTCAATGTTATTTTGCACAAAATATCTTCCTAGAGTAATCTCAATCAGATCCTGCTCATATGTGGGTCTATCTAACCACATGTCAGCAATCTTTTGCATTCCATCTTTCTCCTAAACTATCTATAGTATCTTTGTTTTGAAAAAAGTGCCTTCTTCTTCATTTCCTTCAACCATTATTTCATCTGGTTAACTGATTCTGGTTCATCTCTTGGGGTGTATTCATCAGAGTCTTCATCAAGTATATCCACAATTATTTTTTCTTTACCTTTTCCTTCAACTTTTGTTGTCTTGAGTTCCAAAGGAGTGTCATCAACAAACTCTCTTTCTCTTTTCTGCTTCCTTTCCATCTTACTGGAAGATGATCCAAATTCAACTATTTTTACTGGAAGAGAGATACCAACTACTCCAAACTTTCCTAGCAACTCTCTAAACAAATTTGCATAAACTTGCTCACAATTTTCCAGAGTATTGGAATGCTTAAAAATTTGCTTACAGGCTAGTTCATTCTCCTTCCATATTACATTATCATTCTAAGGCAAGTAATTTAGAAAATACATCATGAGACATATGATCAAAGTGCCAAACTTGAAAGGATAATTTGCGTCCATTGTCAATTGCACATTTTCCATCAATTGATCTTTTAGCAAACTACACAAGTCAAAGTCTTGGTCCTCCATTATCATCTTATGTGAAATATAAATTGCGCCTGTCAAGGTTGATCCTTCCCTATTTTCAAAGAAAATTTTGTATGAAATTCCATATGCAATATACCTTGTCAATGGATCTTTGATCGTTGAAATTACCAGAGTCCTCTAATCTCCTATTACATCGGTTAGGGTTTCAACTTCCTTCTTCCGAATCGACTTCTTTTTTAGAATATCTCCAACATTGCATAGACTAGTTAAATTTCTAATCACATCCTTTGAAATAAGATAGGGTTTATCCAAGGTTAGCATGTCCTCATTCAATTTGTTTATGATAAACCTAACCACTTCCACATTATCAAAATAAGGAAATTTGTTCCAAATGTCCAAACTTCTATGTTTTGCACCTTCAAGCCACTTCAATTCATTGGCTAGAAACATATTTCTTATATCCCTAATCTTCCTTCTACTATATTCATCCAAACTCAGAATTCCCTTGATTTGATTCATTTTTTGTACCGGCCAAGGTCTTATTGAGCACCAAAAAATAAAAATTCTACAAATAGCTGAAATACCTGATGAATTCGCTACCAAATTGACTTGATTCCTTTGAAGTTCTATTGCAGAGGCTCTTTCACTATTCTTCTTCAATGCAAAGTGGCAAATGAGGGTTCCAAATACCCTTTTTTAACTTGTGCACCTAAATT
This sequence comes from Sequoia sempervirens, assembly GCA_007258455.2. Lineage (NCBI taxonomy): Eukaryota > Viridiplantae > Streptophyta > Pinopsida > Cupressales > Cupressaceae > Sequoia > Sequoia sempervirens. Next base: position 659,599,049 of record VDFB02000003.1, on the reverse strand, counting down.
TTTACGACATTAAATGTTTTTCCCTAGGAGTTCTGGTTACTCTACTCTCTTAGATAGCAAAAGAAGAATCCATCTGCGGACCTTCTCCTTCTCATGTTTTTGCATAAGCGATCACTGATGCATTTGCAAACTTTTATCACAACTACTAACAATTTCTTGCATTCCAGTGCCAGCTACCGATAGGGGAACAAAGGATTTTTCTTGAAAAACTCCCCCTAGGGTGATGGCCTAAAATCAATTTCTAGAGGAATTATCAGAGGGATTAGCAGAGGTAGCTTTTGGTATGGGCTTATCAATTTCACTCTTCTTTATCCATGTTTTCTTCATCTGATCTCTTATTTCTTCCACAGTCAATTTTCCTTTTCCTTTTTCATCTTTCTGTGAATTTCTTCCTTGATATATCGGACCTCTTCTATCCATGTTTTTGTTCCTACAGAATCTTGCAATGTGACCAAATCTGTTGTAGTTGTAACACACCAAATTTCTTTGTCTAGACCATTCATTCCATTTTTTTCCCTTTGATCTACACTAATTAGCAATATGCCAAAATCTTCCACAAATGTAGCATTTAATATTCCTTATACTGACAGTCATACTTCTACATTCAATTGACTTATGACCAAACTTATTACAACTAAAACACTGATGGGGAAATGATGGACTGCTTGAATTTATTTTACTTCTACACTAAGAAGCCATATGACCAAATTTATTGCAAGCAAAGCAGTAACCATTAAACTTTTGAGCATTAGGTTGTCTTACCGGATACCTTCTGCCTTTGTTCATCTGATTTCTTTGTCTGGGATCCTTGTGTTCAAATCTAGAGCTTTCTTCCTTCTCATATCCAAGACCTCGCTTATCATTTGCATCTTTCTATCCTTTAGTCATCTCATCAAGCTTAGTAGAATTGATCCTAAACTTCTCCTTGTATTCATTTGCAATAGTGAGTTCATCTTTGAGAGTAACTATCTATCTTTCAAGCTCTTGTTCATTATTTCTAGATTGTTGTAGTTCAATTTCCATTTGAATGAATCCACTATTTACTCTGTTGCATTCTTTAGATTTTTCTTTTAAAGACTATGCCAGATTCTCCTTATTCTTCTTCCTTTCTTCAATCTCCTTAGTTAGCTTCATTGCTACAGATTCCATCTCAAGCTTTAGAGTAGCATTGTCCCTAGCAAGCTTTTCACATTCTTTAGTTATTTCTTTTAGGGTCTGATTCAGGTGAACATCCTCCAAGCTTTTATTTTCTTTTTGCTTCAGTTGATCACAAAGTTCCATCCTCTTTTCTCTTCACTCATTGATTTTATCCTTCAATGATTGAGTGAATTTCTCAACATCCACAATATTTTCTTTTAATTCCATGACTTTTGCTTTAGATTGATCAAGATCATCAAGTGACACCATAAGATGTTGTTGAAGACCACCAGATTCTATTGCAATTCAAGATCTACCTCAAGCTATTAAACTTTTTACAAAAGAACTTGGCTCTGATACCAATTGTTGGACTCAAGGAACATTGAGAGGGGGGGTGAATCAGTGTTCCACAAGATTTAAACTTCAACTTTGATAAAAAACCATTCACAATATTTAAACTGAAATAAACATGCAAGCACATCAAAGAAACAATGAGAACACCATAACACCCATATTTTTACGTGGAAACCCTATTAGGGGAAAAACCATGGTGGAGATTAATCCACAATTATACTCTGTTAAAAGTATGGACAAAAGGGAATGCACATGCATTCAGGCACACTGCCTAGAACTCAGTAGACGATCTTCAACCCTTCTAACTGATTCTATATTTCTGCTCTGCTCTGCTATGCTCTTCTCTTTTTTTCTGCCCTACTAAAACAATGCAAAGATCACTCAATCACCCTTCTAATACTCAATCACACATTTGTTCTTCTCTTCACACACATTTGCACACTTTTATACTTGCTTACATACACAAAATGAATTACCGATCTCATATATATATCCGCTAACAAAGATTTCATCACTTCAAGTCAGCTTTAACAAAACATGAAATATCCTTCAATGGTCGGCTTGAATCAAAAATTAAATTTAATGCGCACCCATCAAAGTCAGCCAAGACATAGCTAGGACCCAAAACAAAATAACCAACATAAGAAATAATTTATCAATTACTCCTTATACATCTGCGACATGCGACATTCACTAGGTTGGCCACAATGAGGAAATAAATAGAAAAAATCCTACCAAAGCATCCAACTGGATCTCCTAACACATGCATTGATCAATGCAACACCACTAAACTTAACAACAAGATAGTATAGATGCTTAACAAAATTTCTCAGAGATCCACAACTCAAAATTATGATCCAATGAAGCATACAGATCGATATATTGACCGGATACCCTATTCTTCATACTCTCCACTTATAAAATATTGTTCACCACATTTCCTATCGGTATGAACCAATTCTGATCTATGGACTGAAATAATGACCTCAATTTCCATAAATGACAACACTAGAAGCCATACCTTAACAATCTCCCCAAGCTATATGCCAACATGCTCTTCAACTTGACTGTTTCTTCTAGCCTATCACCATCACCTCCTGACTGAGAATTTGCACTAGAGGACCTCACAGAGGGTTTCCCTGATGATACACTTACACCAAATGCTTGCGTAGACCCTTATTCATTATTTTGTGATGACTTAGGCTCCTAAATAGGACCAATAACTTGTCGCCATTTCCCATCCAACTAGTCCTGGGTTCTTTTAAGCACTTGGGAAACATGCACCCTCATATCTGAAATTTCATTTTGGCTCCAATCAACCCTAGGGTGGGATTTATCAGGCAATTTTTCATATGCAGGATCTATGATTGTTGAATCCTTAGCTACATTTTCAAGAATGTGAAATTACAGACCGAAAGCCTATATTTGTTTTAGCATTAGCCTCATATAATCTCTTCTCAAAACTTCCTTCTTATCAACACAATCTTTCCATAAATCTTTGATAGATGGGTGATGCCGATATAAGCTCCCTCCATAGAGTTTATGCTTCATAAAACCCTTATTGTAAAAATTATCTCTCATAGACAGATTCTGGAGGTTATATTCCTTGAGAATTCCTTCAGCTCCTCTAGCCATCTAGGTTGATTTGCACACAAAAGAAGGGGTCTCCAATGGGAAGACATACCCTCATTTCCCCATGTTCGTATACTTAATATTAACCATGGCTATTTTTCAAAAAACTTCCAAAAATATCAGTAAATCTTTAGGATACTGAGGTAATTTAAATGGGGCTTTCTCAAAATGCCCTATTCTCAGAGAGGAAAACTTATCAAATTGGATATAAAATTTCCCAAATTTTGATATAATAGAAATTGATTCAGGGGAAAGGCACATTTATAGATTTCCATCTAGCTTCCTCACGAACTCAATTAAAAATGCATCATTAACATGACAAAAAACACCCATTCCAAATTATTTAGTGAACTTAGGAAAGGGTTTATACACAGGCATATCAGAAGCTAGGGTTCCTTGTAGCTCCAACCCATGCAAAAAGGACCTCTAACTACCTACAATGTATGTCAGGAAAGAACACATACGAAAAGTAGCAGTCTTATGGAAATTAATTAATTGTTTATTCAAATGGAAGCAAATAACTTCAACCCAGTCAATGAAAATGTTCTCATCACAGAATATCAAGATAAACCAACACATCCAATGCTCAAATAACTCAACTTGTGCATTCCCAACAACGCAGTGCAATAAAGCAATTTCTCCCTTAAAATGCAATCTTTTGAGTTTACTCGGCAGTTGCGACTTACCTTTCTTTTTAGACTTCAACCAGGTTTTCGCCATAGAGTTCTTACACCAATCCTTATTCACTTTGAAAAATTCACCTGCCACTGCAACAGACATGTCTTCTATAGGTTCCCTTTCTAGAATCCCCAACACACAGGAAACAACTTCAGGAGAAATTTCTACAATTACAGTTTCATCTGTGGCTTTAATTTCCCATGTCTATGGAATGTACCTTCTTGCACATGCATTTATTAGGTCCACACTCAACACAACTTTTGGAAACTCTCCAGCTTGAGCTATCTTACTTTCTAAGAGTTTTATATCCAGCTCAGACTTGTCATCCCTCTCCAGGCACACCCAAAATTTGTCTAACTTAAAAGTTCTGAGCATTGTATCCCTTATGCCGACCCAACGTTCACTCTACATGAGAAAAAATTCACGGGGAACAAATGCTTGCACATGAGATTCTTGAGAAGTATTGGCCTTGGAAAAGAATGTGAATGCAACCTAAAAGTACGAGTAAAAAGAATGTTTGCACTTGAGAAGTACTGGCCTTGGAAAAGAATGAGAATGCAGGCTAAATGTTTGAGTAAAACCTTGCCACCCACTTATGCCGTTATTTTTTATAGGATGTACTTTAAATGCGACATTCAATTTCATTCCTTTAAAAGATAGCCTTTAAACCTGCATGCTTTTGGAAATTCCTGAAAAGACAACTCAAGTTTATTTAGTACATAGGATTCAATGAGATGTCAAATGATGACGCCTTTGAAAAGCAAGATAATTCCATCATGTCACATGGTCGTTGAAGCTTGGAACCTCAAAACCAAAGTCTGAAGTTTCAAAGTTTTTGAAACCTTCGACCCACCGACTAAATCCACACACCATAACTCAAAGGTTATGTATGCATGAACTTAAGTTACTCAACAAAGTGAACCAAGTTGGGGAATTGGGTAGTTATGTATACACTCAAAGGTTACGTATGTGACAATGCGACATGTCACATGGTTATATAAAACTTGGAGGCCTAATGACTAAGATTTCTTTGCTCCCTTATTTTGATTCTACAACCATACATTAAATGTTCATCAAATGGTTGAGTAATTTATGATATAAATAATAAACATGTGTTTTAAAGTTTTTTTATTTTTAACCATTAATGTGCTCAGATTGACATTAAGGCCTTTATAAAATGAATTACAATGTCACGTTAATAGCACAACAATTAATAACACTAAGCATAGTAACACTTAATGTTGCAATTGCAAAGGACTTAATAAAATGAATTACAATGTCACATTAATAGTACAACCATTAATAGCATAGTAACACTTAACGTTGCAAAGGACTCAATAAAAGGAATTACAATGTCAAATTAATAGCACAACCATTTATTTTATTACAATTGAATTACAATGTCACATTATTACATAGTACAAATACAAATGTAAGCGCAAGCACCAAGCTTCTACTAGATCATTGGTGAAAACGTAAATGTAATACATGTGTGTCTGAAAATAAATGGGACTTGTTGGTTCAACCATGTGCTTTGAAAATAAACACCTAGGACTTCCGGGATCAACCATGGTGTTTGAAAATAAATGCATGGGGAAAGGTGGGCTAATCAAACCAGGGAAATGGGAGTTGTGAAGATACAAAATGTACTTCTCCCCTTTGAAAATCAGAGCCATGCAGAAGATGAAGGGTTGTAAAGCTACTCCCATCTTCTACTTGCAAATTCCATGCACTAGGAGAGCACTTATCTCCATTAGAGCTCCTCATCCTAGCTCAAAACATGTCTTAGAAGTTAGGTGAACAAAATTAACTTCTTTCCAATTCCATCCATTTTTAACTTGAAGGAAATTGGTCTTTTACTTTGTAACTACATAACTATAGGCGAGAGAATTTAGAGTATCCCCAATAATGCCACATCATCTTCTTCCTGAATCCTATTCCTTATTAACCCTACAAAATGAAAACCCTTATGACAATTTGAACATTGCACTCAAATTCTCAATAGTAAAGCCTTTAGCCTTCAATGAATGATTTCAATTTTTAGTTGTGCTCACTATCCTTATTTATGGGTAACAATGCTTCCAATAGTGCCACTACCAGCTTGGTCCCTATGTACACCTCACATGTGTCACCTGTGAAGTTAGGTATAATCATGATTCATGCAAACCAAAAAAAATACTTAAATTTTAATCGATTTGTGTAACTTAAGCCTTACATTTATTTAAATGTTTAATTTGATTGACGTCTGGAATCTGATAGGCTGACAATTGTTAAAATCACTAGTGCCCCTCAAAGTTCAAACAATATGAAATCATTACAAATCTCATTTCATTAGCCATTTAGTCCTACATTGGCAGCAAATTCTAAAGCGTTGATCATTGTAAATCTAACAGTTAAAGGATGATTCCAGAGGTTTAAGTTCACAAGACTAGCGCTATGTGAATTTCATTCCCTAATGCAACTACAACCATACATCAAATGTTCATCGAACGGTTGAGTAATTTATGAATTATGATATAAATAATAAGCATGTGTTTTAAAGTTGTTTTAAACTTTAATGTGCTAGGATTGACATCAAGGCCAAGGGGTTGGTAACTTAATGTTGCAAAGGACTTAATAAAATGAATAATGATACCGATAACCGGGGGAGAAGGTCAACGACAAATTAGAAATCAATAACATTTTAATTTTTGGTAAACCCTAACAAGAGTGACAACTTGTAATGTTTATAATTTTTTTTGTCAATTTGATGGCAACTTTCTTTTTTCATTTGTATTGCTTTATATTTTACTTTTAAATTTGCATGCAATTATTTCATAAATATATAATACTTAATTTATCAAAGGAAAAAAAAACCGATTTGAATAGATTCAGACACTGAACTCAGAAAATAACTCTTTGATGGAAACTTTATTTTTTCATTTGTATTGCTTTATGTTTTACTTTTAAATCTGCATGCAATTATTTCATAAATAGATAATACTTAATTTCTCAAAGGAAAAAAAAACTGATTTGAATAGATTCATAGACACTAAACTCAAAAAATAACTCTTTACTGTAAATTTATAACCATTTATTTTATTACAACTTTGAATTGAATTACAATGTCACATTATTACTATCACTATTACTAACCCTATTTAATAATTTATGGGCCACTAGTGCTACTACCAACCTGATTCTTGCAAACCAAAAAACCAACTTAGTCGATTCATGTATCTTAAGCCTTACATGTACAATTAAAAATTAAAATGTTTAATTTGATTGACATTTGGCTACATGCAAATTATACCTCAATTTGACAAGCTGTCAAAATCACCAGATTCTAGTCAGCACTACCAGTGCCACTCAAACAATATGATATCATTACAAATATTGTTTCATTAAAGCTATGAGCTATCTAATCAATCGCTTCAGATATTCAAAAGATTGTGAATTTCAATTAAATGAAATGTAATACGTCGAGGCATTGAAAAGAGAGAAATGAGCCTTGATCTCGCCATGTGTCTGCATCTAATGGTTCTAGTGTTATTCCAAAGGTTTCAATTTGCAAGTCTATTGATTTTCCTTTACATCCTTTGTGTAAAACACTCTTAATTTTTTAACCCTTGGTTCTATGTTCTTCGTAGGTGATCCCTCTTTTAAAACAAACCTTTTGCACGTGCATATTTCTGCCACTTAAGTTCTTCTATCGTTCATTGCCAAAATCCAACCCATTGGGTTCATTTAATCATTACCATGATGATGAGCCTTGATCTCCCCAAGTGTCCGCATCTAATAGTTCTAGTGTAATTCTAGAGGTTTCAATTTGCAAATCTACTTCTTAAGAGATATACTTTTGGAATGCAACTATAGTCATCCATAAAAAATTCATCAAACAGTAGTGGTCCATAATGTCGCATGGTCACTGAAACTTGGAACCTTAGAACCAAAGTCTGAATTTTCTAAGTTTTCAAAACTTTCAACCCACCGACTACATAGATAACCAAGAAATACTTGCAACTAAGGTTAGGAAAAGCACCAAAACCTCGACTTTGGTGAATTAAGATAGGAAAGGTGCCAAGGATGGTACATTTATGAAGTGAAGATTGCGGGCAGATTTTAGCAAGTGGACATGACTGGATGACGGATGGGTAATTAAGATCAGTACGTGTGGAGTTTGGAAAATTATTACCTCTCAACCCTCGATTAGCTAAGTTAGATTGACAATTCATTAAACAGTTGTGGTTAGATTGATTTGGACTGACACTTCACCATTGCATTTTTTTTTGATCAGTGATAATAGTTTATTTTATTAAATATAAAGCAAAAGTTACATATACTTCAGATTTATCTTCATCCATCAACTACCAAAAAAGTTGATTAACCAGCACAATTTCCATTTCCAACATATCAAATTATCCCTAAAAATATACTTTAGATTGATCTTCATCCATCAACTACCAAAAAAGTTGATTAACCAACATAGTTTCCATTTCCAACATATCAAATTATCCCTAATCACACCCACCTAAAATCTACCCTTCCAACCATTGTTCGTGCCCCAAGGTGTTTTACAATTACAATGAAAATCCAGGCATAACCCCCAAAAAACAAAATCATAGACAGGATTTAGCACAGTAATCTATTTTTTAAAAACTTGTACTACTCAGATGCCTTCAATAAATTACCCATCTCCAATGTCTCTATATCCATTAACAGCTTCATCTTCTTCCTCAAACGCAAACCCTTCTTTTCACGTATCTCTGCTCTGGTGATTTATTTGAGATTCTCTATGACCTCCTCGACATCCATTAGCTCGACACAGATTTTGAGTGCTTTCCACCCGTGCTCTGCACCTTCTCACCACAAAGCTTTGGTGCATCCTTCTGGCCACCTAATAAAGTGACGATTTAAATCCATGAGCTCCAGGCCTCCACCATCCATGCCTTCAACCTTAACAAGCCCCACTCTTGGTATTGCTCGTTCTAGAATGCCTTCCATATCCTCTAAAAAATCTTTGTGAACCAGAGTTTTCATGACTTTCCTCACTACATCCACTGGCTCTCCTAAGTCCAGACCCCAAGCCATGACTAACGAATAAATATCCATATTGGTCCTATATCTGTGCTTTAATTTTTCAAAGCCATTATGCAAAATAAATTAAACTGCTTGTGCCACCTACACATCCTTGAAGAGAAATAAACCTTGCAGTCGCTTCATAGACACTTTACCAATGAAAGGGTCTAACTTCCTCCATGATGTCAAGGTGAAACTGGCCTCCATTGTTTCTTTGGTTCACTGGCTTCCAAACAACCACCCATTGCTAACTAGCTACATGAGATGTGTGTCTTTAATACATCTCAATTTTCCAACCATCTCTATTAATGCCAATTCCCGAACATATCTCCGACATCAACAAAAAAGTTTCATCAATGCTTCACTTCTTACGGAAACTTTCGCTCCTCCTTCGCTTATTAAACAATGTTTAATTGGCCAATGTTTTTTTCTTAATCAATTGAAAATAGGTTTAATTTTCCAATGAATTTTATTTTTTAGTTTGAAAAAAAGTTTTAATCGCCAACAAAATTATTTTTTTTGGTTTGAAAACAGGTTTAATTCACCAATCGAAATATTTTATTGGTTTGAAAATAGATTTTAATTGCCAATGGAAAAATTTTAGTGGTTTTAAAAAAATTGCATTTCACCAGGATTCTCCACAGACTTCTAGCGATTAGAAAATATTCACCAATGGACATTATTTTTTTCACAAAAAATGAAAATACTCGCCCCAAAAATTAATATTTTTATCAGGAAGTATACAAGATTTGCTAGGATTTTACACCTTCGCTGAGGGGGGTGTTTCTTAATGTTTTCCCTGGGGGGAATCTATTTGCATAGTGTAATCACAAAAAGAATGAGAGTTGGGAATTGGGAATTCTAGTTCACGTCATGAATTACATACGAAGGGGACATGAAAATATAGTTTTTGATTAGTGATAAACAGGTTTTGCGGGTACCATATACCCCTTACATACTAGTTTTGAGGGGACCAAAAACCCCATCCAAAACAAAAGTTGCAGAAATATAGCAACACATAAAATCAACAACCTAACATCAGTAGTCTACCAAAAGATACATGCACTAAAACAAACTGCAGAGAATCATATTTGAAGGGGTTGAAAACCCTTTTACAACCATGAATTCACTTGGACCTTAAACCCAATAATTTTAAAGGGACTACCTAAGTCAACCAAGCACTAAACACAACTTGCATCATCCAATCCATAGTAAACCAACAAGGTCTACTAGATCACCCATCAAGAACAATCTTTTCTCCCAAACTCCCTTCTTGAATAAGATAGCAACTAAGCATAGCAATACTCTGAGAAGCATCACCCACCAAGTAGCAATAGACACTTGATCTGCCATCTCAAACTCCACCTCTAAAGGAGAGAGCTCCCCACTATAGGAGAGGATAATATGGGAAGCCTTCACAATGAATCCACAACACTCCACCTCACACAAACTCCACCTCAATAAGAGCTCATAAGAGAGGAGAGTTCCTTTCACCATCCCTACATCCACCAACTCCACCTCCATAGGAGTAGGCTCCTCCTCAATAGGACTGGTCTTCACCTCAAAAGAAGACACAAACTATAAAATATGGAAAAAGATGGTGATAGTAGGAAGGAATGCCATAACATCCTTAGGCATCATAGGCACTAGGTGTAGGACCCAATAGGTAAAAAAAATCCCATGGAAAACAACAACAAGAGAGAAAAAATCTAAGCAATAATAATGAAACCCAACTAGGGCTCCTCAAAAACAACTTCGAAACCCAACCCCCATATCAGCAAAAACTTTGAAGCCCAATCAGGGCACTGAAAAAACCAAACCAACAAGACAAGGCCCAAAGCCTAGAACAAAGAGAAGCTAGAAGGCTTCAACAAACAAAAGTAAAACTTCAGAACAAAGGATCCAAACCCCACTAGAAGAATGAACATCATAAACCACTTGGGGATCAAGAGGAACAACAACAACCTTAGCAAAGAGGACCAAAAGACAATCAACAGGAAACACAGGCCAAAAGACCACCAAGACCAGAGGCCTAGACCCAGAGAGAGAAGGAACAACCAATCCCCAAGAGGAAAGGGGGGCCCAAACATGATGAAAACAAGGAGAAGGCCCAACACAAAAAAACACCAAGCTACCCCAACATGCCGATCAAAGCCAGAGATGGACCAGAACTCCAAAAAACCATCCAAAGGGAGACATCGCCATTCCATAGAGGAAGGACAAAAACCCACAACACTCTAGGAATAAAAACCCCAAAAAAAAAACCACTAAACAATTAGCAGGAAGAAGTGAAGGACAACCAAGAGAAAAAAATAAGTAGAACAGGCTAAAATGTGGAGCCCTCAAGCCCTCCTACTATGCTGAATAAGAGAAAAAATAAGCCCAATTTTCAATTGAACTTCCTTAGAGAAACCAACGCTTTGCACCCATAGCTAGGAGAGTAGCCAGAACATGATCAGGAAGGGAAAACACAACCAGACCGAGAGAGGAAGAAGGAGATCACCTCCTCTAGTCACACCAAGAGCAACAACCTCCACACAATCCACGAAAAGAGGAAGGAGAGCAGGCACCACACAAGAGGAGGTCCCAACCCAGCTCCCACAAAACACCAAACAGGATGAAAGAAAAGCTTTTCCCCTCCCAGGAGAACACAAAGGCAACAAACAAAACCCCCAACACCCCCATCATCATCTGAGTTTGAATCATCCTCCCCTATAGAATCTCCATTCAAACCCGCTTTTCTAGAGCAATTCCCTCTCGATGACACCATGTTCTCAAATTCCATGAAAATATAGTTTCCCATGCATCTAATGATATTTTCTTCTTATGAGGGGATTTTCTATAGAAATTTCATCCTTTGATATAGATTATTAATGAATTTGGTAGGAAATTTTAAGTAGGACATCAAATAGATTAGTATTGTCGGTATAATTTATATTAGAATGATCAACCCTCCTACAAGGGAAAGCTATTTTCCCTTCCAAGAAGTGATATTTTAAGCATGATGCAGGAGCATCCTTGTTTGTAAAGCAATCATGTATCAACCAAAAATAGTTCTTTTCTTGCATTGCATTTAATAGCAGTTCAGTAGTTTGTTCCACATTTTACCACATTGTTGTTTCTTAGCTCATAGAGTAGGATATAGCATCTACACATTGATATCTACCACATATCCAAATTTTGCATCATTTGTAGTTGTCTATTGAAAGTTACCACTCTTAGAATTTCATTGTGTTACCATCTAGAGCTTTTGGAGCCAACCTGGTCCTGAATTCTTATTACTAACCTATTCTAGATTGTGTGGACCTAAATGGAATATCATTAGTGCATCTTGGGTTCATTGGGACCTATCTTGGAGATCTACAATTTACATCTTCTCATGTGGAGTTACCTATTCATGTTTTGTGGTCGACCTTCATGTTTGATCATTTAGTGGGTTATTAACCCTTGTGGCCGACACAGATCTATCTTGGAGCTTGAGGATCATATTTATAAGTATTGTAATCATTTAGGAATCATCATTTAGTATAAGCTTTTAAGGAAAGGCTTGTGAGTCTTGGATATTCACCCTTGTGGCCAATGTTGCATGTAAGCATTCTATATTAATGAAGATTTGTGTTCACTTATTAATTTGTTATGTTATTTTTGTTATGTTGGCTCATTGTTGCACGGTACGAAATGTTCCTTTTGGAACCCTCCTACCATGATTGCACCAAGTGGTATCAGAGCAAGTTTTGACTCCTAAAGGAATTTCTTGACGTGAATAGATCGTTGACCTGAGGCAGACTGCATTTTTTTTAGCTAATCATTGATTGTGAGGCAGTTGAAACCCTTATAGCCAGATCGTTGAATTGAGGCAGTTGTACCAGATTTAAGGGGAGACATGCCACCAAGGAGAGTGCCTGCTATGGAGAATATTGTTGGAAGAATGAATGAGATGTTGGAGATGATGTGTGAGATGCAAGTTAGGTTAGATGTTGTTGAAGAAGACTGAAGGCGAGGCTTAAACCCTAGGTAGAATGATGAAAGTGATGATGAGGCAGAACATGCAAATTGAATTGCAAAAACCCTAGACAAAGAAGAAGAAGAATTAGATCAAGTAAAGATGTTGAAAGTGATCTCAAAGATTGGCAAGCGACCTAGAGTTGAAATTCAAAATTACATGGGAAATTTGAATCCTAAAGAATTGATTGATTGGACCAATGAAATGGAGGAATACTTCTAATATGAAGAAATTGAAGATCCAAAAGGAGTCATATTTGCAAAAAAAAGTTGAAAGGTCATGTTGCATTATGGTGAAAATAAGTTCAATTGGACCAAAATAGAAGAGGAAAAGAAAGAACCAATTCATACTAGCAGATTACGAACTTGAATTGTTGAAAAGATTGCAGAACCTGAGACAAAAGGAAATATATGTGAGGGAATATATTGAAGAATTATACAAGATGATAATTAGAACAATCATAGTGAAGCAAGTAAAGAGAAGGTTGTCGGATATATGAACGGACTAAGAACAAACATTCAAGAAGAGTTGAACCTGGTGAAGATGACACCTATTGAAGAAGTACACCAATTTTCTTTAAAGGTTGAAGAGAAGTTGGACAAGAAGTTTGAACAAAGGTAGAGAAGTGCAAGAGGAAGATTTGAAAAGAATGGATCCTAGTACGGAGAAAGAAAACCCTATGTGGAGCAAAACAAAGATTCAAAACCCTACCAAAGTGAAGAAAAGGATGCTAATTCATACCATCGAGGAAGGGAAGATAGAAGCTTCTACCCTAGTAATAGAGGAGGTCATAATTCTTACCATAACAAAGGATATTAGAGGAATGAAGGAAGATCTGAGAGAACACCATTCAGAGGAACCTATTTCAAGTGTGGAGGTGAAGGACATGGAGCATTTGAGTGTCATCAAGGAAGTACTAGAAAGAAACCTAAGCATTCTAGAAGAACAACATATGTGGAGGAAGATCATGTTGTATCCTATAATTCATGTGGAAAATCATAGAAAGGTGAATCATTGGTAATGAGAAGAGCTTTGATGCATGAAGTAATTGAGGAACCATCGCAGAGGAAAAGTCTATTCAAAACCAAATGTAAGTCTAGAGGAAAGGTATGTAAAGTTATCATTGATAATGGTAGTATTGATAATCTACTTTCAAAAGAGATGGTAACCATGTTGAATTTGAAGATACTGAAACATCCAAACCCTTATAGGATAGTATGGATTCAAGATGATCATAAGGTATTGGTGAATGAACAATGTTTGGTGAAATTTCATATTGGATCATATAGGGATGAAGTATTGTTTGATATTATTCCTATGGATGCATGTCATTTACTATTAGAAAGACCATGGAAATATAATAAGAAATCAATTCATGATGGAAGAAGGAATACTTATATTGTGAAAGCAAATGGAAGAAGAATCAAGTTGATACCTTTGGAGGAAGAGAAGAAGACTGAATTCTATGGCATTTCCATACTATGTTTGGTAGATGGAAGGAAATTTATTGATGGGTTGAGACATGAGAACATGTGTTTTGCATTAATTCCAAAGAAAAGCAATGGTCCAGAGATAGAGAATCCCATTGGGGAGTGATGAAGTTGTAGAGTTGTTGACCAAGTATAAGGACATCATTTCAGACAATGTACCAAATGATTTACCAAAGGTCCGGAGTATCGACCATCAAATAGATCTAATATTGGGAGTGATTTTTCTAAATAAAGTAGCACATAGAATGACGTTGGAAGAGAATGTATATTTGAACCAGAAGATACAAGAGTTGTTGCAAAAAATCCATTGATCAGAGGTGTAGTACCTATTGTATTTGTACCGAAGAAGGATGGAGAGTCAATAATATGTATGGATTCAAGAGCAATCAATAAGATCACTGTCAAGTATATATTTCCATTTCCAAGGATGGATGACATCATGGAATGTTTGAGTGGAGAAAAGTATTTTACAAAGATTGACCTATAGAGTGGATACCATCAGTTCAAGATCATAGAAGGAGATGAATGGAAGACTGCATTTAAGACTAATGAAGGATTGTATGAGTGGTTAGTGATGCATTTTTCATTGACCAATGCATCGATAACTTTCATGAGATTGATGAATGAGGTATTGAAGAAATTCTTGGGTAAGTTTTTCATTGTTTACTTGGATGATATTCTGATTTTCAGTAAGACTAGAGAGGAACATTTGGGGAACATCTAGAAAGTATTGCAGAGGTTGAGAGAAGAGAAGCTATTGATTAGTTTCAAGAAGTGTTGTTTCATGAAGATAGAGTTGGTATATTTGGGATTTGTTATTTCTACTAAAGGATTGAAGATGGATTCAGAGAAAGAGAGAAATTTTAGACTGACCTACATCGGTAAACATTGGAGAAGTAAGATCATTATATGGATTAGCTAGTTTCTATCGAAAGTTTATCAGAAGTTCCAGTAGTGTTTGTAACCCTATGACAAAGACAATGAGAGGAGATAAGAGGGATTTCAAGTGGATTTCTAGAGCACAAAAGACTTTTAAATTGTTGAAGCAAAAGGTGATAGAACTGCTAGTATTAGCATTACTAGATTTTTCCAAAGTATTTCAAGTAAAGCTCTGTGACGCAAGTGGAAATGCAATTGGAGCAGTGTTGAGTCAAGAAGGAAGACCTATAGCTTATTCCAATAAGAAGTTGAACAATTCTAGAAGAAAACACTCAATTTATGATCAAGAATTCTATGCCATAATTCAAGCTTTGAAGAAGTGGATACATTACTTGTTACCTAAGGAGTTTGTGTTGTATACATATCATCAAGTGTTGTTGTATTTGAATAGTCAAGGGAAGTTGAATTAGAGACATATGAGATGGGTTGAATTCTTACAGATTTATACATTTGTGTTGAAGCATAGGAGTGGCAAGTCAAACAAAGTTGCAGATGCATTGAGAAAAAGAAGGAATTTGCTGGTGGAGATGAGAATAGAAGTGTTGGGATTTGAAGAATTGAAACACATGTATGAAGATGATGTAGATTTTGGAGAAGCATGGAGAGCATGTAAGGAACTAGTAGTAATAGAACGGAGCTAGTGGTTGGATTATTTTATTCAAGTAGGTATGTTATTCAAAGGAAATCAGTTGTGTATATCGAGGAGTTCAATGAGGGATAATTTGATCAAGGAGAAGCATAGTGGAGGTTTATGAGGAAATTTTGGATTGGATAAGAGAGTAGCTTTGATGAGTGAACACTATTTTTGGCTGCAGATATACAAGGATGTAAGGAAGTATGTTTAGAATTGTAGAATTTGTCAAGTTGCAAAAGGGAGTAGTCAGAATACTAGATTATACAAACCTTTGACCGTACTAGGGAGACCTTGGGAAGATATAAGCATGGATTTCATTTTGGGATTACCTAGAACACAGAGAGGATATGATTCTACTATGGTAGTGGTCGATAGATTTTCTAAAATGACACATTTTATTCCTTGTAAGAAGACTAATGATGTTGTGCATGTTGCTAACTTATTCTTCAAGGATATTGTGAGATTGCATGGATCGCCTAAGAGCAATGTTTTAGATAGAGATGCCAAATTCATTAGATACTTTTGGAGGACATTGTGGAAGAAGATGAAGATAAATTTGAAGTTTAGTTCAACATATCACCCATAGACAGATGGACACACAAAAGAAGTGAATGGAAGTCTGGGTAACTTGTTGAGATGTTTGATTGGAGATAACGTAGGAATTTGGGATATAGTTTTACCACAGGAAAAGTTTGCGTACAATAATTCAGTAAATCATAGTACAGGGAAGACACCATTTCAAATTGTTACCAAAGTAATTCCTAGAGGAGTTATAGAATTAAGAGACATCAATATGGAAAATAAAAGGAGTACAGAGGTAGAAGAGTATGAAAATTTCATGAAGACGTTGCATGATCAGGTTTAGAAGCATTTGGTGGACATGAATAGTAAGTATAAGGAGAAGGAAGATGAACATAAGATACCTAAGGAATTTCTTGTCAGAGATGAAGTAATGGTATATTTGAGGAAAGAGAGATTTCTAGTTGGAACATAAAACAATCTAAAGATGAGGAAGTTTGGACCATGCAAGATCCTAAGGAGATTTGATTCTAGAAATGCATACGAAGTGGAGTTACCAAAGACATTGGGTATATCACCTATTTTCAATATTGCATACATACGTGAGTTCCATAAGGGAGAAGCTAGTAGTGGTGATGAAGTAGATTTGAAGGAGCAATTACCACATTAGAAACTAGAGGAGATTGAGCAAATTTTGGATACCAGATCCAAAAGAAGTACTAGGAACAGGCAGTACAAAGAATATCTGGTGAAATGGAAAGGAAAACTAGTAGAGGATTTATCATGGATTTCTCAAGTTGAGGTGGACTATCTTGGTTTTCCACTTAGCCCTAGAAAGTGAGGGACTCACTTTTCTTCCAACCCCAGGTGTCTGATGCAAGAGCTTCCCTAGTTGTAAAGTAATCCTATATCAACCAAAAATAGTTCTTTTCTTTAATTTCATTTAGTAGTTCATTCTACATTTTATCACATCATTGTTTCTCAGCTCGCGGAGTAGGATATAGCATCTACACACCGATATCTACCACGTATCCAAATTTCACATCAATTGCAATTGTGTGTTGAAAGTTACCACTCTCAGAATTTCATTGTGTTACCAACTAGACCATTTGGAGTTGATCTAGTACTAAATTCTTTTTATAGACCTATTCCAGATCATGTACATATAAATGGAATATCATTAGTGTGTCTTGGGTTCATTGGGACCTATCTTGGAGATCTACAATTTACATCTTCTTGTGTGGAGTTATCTCTTCCTGTTTTGTGGCTAACCTTCTCTATAACAGTGCTTTTCAAAAGGAAAATAGATTTTCATAGTTAATAAAACCACTAAACAACATAAATTATAACCTGTAAACATACATTTTCTATCAAATGGATGCAAGAAGCATGGGACAAGTTTGCAAGGAAAAATGACTTTTCATAAAACAAACTGATCAACCATTAATGGCATACCATAAAACATGAAGAGAGAAGATAAAAATTCTCCAATTTATTAATTCAAAGTGCTTACTGTAAACAGGTCTATCTAAGTTACAATACAACTCCATGAAAATAACTCCAAGAAAGTAAAGTTATCCTCCTGCCGAGAAAGAAAGAACTCCTTCAAATGTTCAAAATGAACATACTTAGGCCAAAACTCACCAAAACCCCTCACACAAGTGTTTCTAGAAGATTTTGGTTGGATAAAATAGAAAAGGCCCCAAAAGAACCTTCTAGAACTTTCTAAAATGTCCTCCACATGAAGAAAAAAATATGCCAAGTCAACAATCACCTCAAAAAATGTGACAAAAAATGCCTCCAACTAGCCTCCTTTTCACCAAAATCAGTCAAACAACATCCCACACATCTCACATTTCTGCAAGTCATCACTGGTCCTCATACAAGACTTGACCACATTCTCCATCATGCAATATGTGTGTTTTTGAAAACACATGGCTTTTAAAACATTAAAGATAATGACCTTGTTAAGTGATTCATAAAAAATCACTTAACAAGTCACTTTACAATTAAACACAAGACAAGGAACCCCACCATTAATATGTATTACATTTGCATCTAAAACGTGATTTTCAAATCACCTACATGATATTTTCAAAAAATTGAAAACCAATGCAACATATAATATCATATCTTAAAATCATCCAAAAGTTTCAAAGGCACTTGACCATCAACCTACCTCATTCTGCATTCTTAATCACACATGGATAAACACTTGTTTGCAAAGGCATTATAGTCTTAAACATACCTAGTCAAAAGGTCAACCACCAAACCCCTTGGAATCATATTCCAAGTCATGTGATGTTGAGGTAAAAAATCAAAGGGCATATCATGTTGCATGGAACACTCCATTTGCAAATTGAGGACTTAGCAAAGTTTGAAAAAAAATGGGAAAAACCCCTAAGGCATAAAATGCTTAAAAGTGAGAACACATATATTTCGGGCCCCATTGCATTTACCATATGTTTGATTTTAAAATAAGGGATAAAAAATCCCATCGATATTCAAATAGGGGTCAAACCTTAATAATCAAAACATACCGACATGAGGCAAAAGGCATCATTTTGTTGGTCAAGGAAAATTTGGAACACTCTGCTACCATGGGGTTTGGAAAACCACAAAAAAATGGTGCTATCTTTGGCCAATTCTGTCAATTTTTTTACTTTTTCTGATCAAAGGAAGCCTATAATAGCAGGTAAATTGGTTTTCTTGGAAAAAAATGTGTTTTTTCACAATTATGGAAGCCATTGTTGAGAAAACAGTCGTAGCCTACAGTATTTCTAACCACCTTATATGCCATTTCTTGTATTTTGTTGTTGCTCTCCTCCATCAACCACCATGATCAAGTTTGATTGAAGCTCTATGTGGGAAGAAAGGTTTTGCATATTGCAAAAAATGAGCAAGAAACTCTAGGTAAGTCCCACCCGACTTATTCCATTTTGATTCATGAGTAAACAGAGCAAGAATAGCTCATTTTCAAGCTTCCAGTTTGATGAATAAAGCAAAGAATTTCCATTTCCTTATGGGTTTTTTGGATTACATGAAGTAAAATCGACATATTTTGTTGTTTTCATGAGAATAATGGCTCACTGTCCGTGGCTATGAATAGGAAAATGTGTCTTTTATGTTCATTTCTGAAAACCCTCATGTTGTCTTTTCATTTCTTCCTTGTATTTCACAAATATTAAGAACCCAGATGGGTTTCTTGGAATCTAGAAAAAGAAAGAACCTATTATGGGTTCAGCCTCCATTTTGCAAACTGGGTTTTCTCCATTCAAGATTTTTTGCTTCATTTTTCATTCTTGCGAAAAACCCCTGCTTGGGTTTCCTGTAGCATGTATTTTTGTTGAATCTGCAACTGTTTGTAAAGAACCCAACTAGGTTTCTTGATTTTCCTAAAAAGCTCAGATTTTTTGTAAAAATACATATGATTTTGTAAGTTTATTTCACTTTCTTGTAGAATATAACAATGTGGCTCCATTTTTAAAAAACTCAAGTGGGTTTTCCATATTTTGCAGAAAAAAGGCCAATTTTCACCATGCTCTGTCATAACATATGAATAAATTTTATTTTTTTGAATCTTGTAGAATGTTTACCATATTGCTATTTGTCTCTCAGACTTTATGATGAACCCAAATGGGTATGTTTTCAATTTGAAAACAACTTCAGATTTTGTCAAAAAATAAGTCTCCATGTTATTGCACAGTGTCTGCTCTGAATAAACAACTACATGAGATGGTTCATTTTATCTCTCCATGGTGCATGCACATTCCTCTTCATGTAAAGAGTTACAAATTTTATATGACCATGAATCCTCATTAGTCTTGTCATTGAATTGGAAATCTTGTTGTCCCACATCATTGAAGTTGCCTTCATTCTAACTCATCAAGCTAGATTTGTGCTACTTTGATATTTCCACCCATGCAAGCATTTGCATGCTCTCATTATTATAGACCACCATCTTATCATAGTTATTTTGTTGCACCAAAACTTGAGTTGATGTTCATGCTATAATTCTCCCTGCATCTTATCAACAACTAAGTTTATAAAAACTTCAAATTGTAGCAAAATAAGCTTTTCCCTATGAGCATCTAAATTGTTTTTCTGTAGTGCATTTCATTTCTATAGAATTTCTTTAAACACATAACCCCAAAGTGGGTTTTTAATTGTGAACAACTTTTGCATTTCATTCTTTATTCAAGAGCACCATACTCCTCATTTAATGATGATACCTCTTCATGTTCACAACACTTATGGTAACCTTTGCATTAGCTTCAACACTTGACAAAACATTGCTATATGCAACTTTTGCACCATGATACATATAAAGGATTACCTCATAAGTCATTCATGCTTTGACTGTCCTTCAAGTGCATAGGTAGAATGGAAATAAATCTATAGCTTATTGTCCTCATTGTAGTAGATTTGTACAATGTTGAACTTTAAACTATGCTTTTCATTTTCTGATGTTGTTCACTAAAGCACCATGATTCATGATGGTTTCAACAATTGTATTTCATGAGCTCCTCTAATTCAATCAAGACCACTGCCATCTTTAATATCAGTTCTCTTCCTTTCTTTGTAATATGCTTAGAGGCATCATTTCGTGAGGAAACCATTTGGCAACTTGCTCAAACATTTACATTAGAGTATAGAGAATACCAGACCCCTATCCCTTGTGTTATGGCATAGCAATTGTATCTTGATCACATCATGTGAGGGTTCTATTGTTGTCATGAATTCTTGTAATGACATGTTCATAATAGGAATATTATCTATGTCAACTAGAGTTGATGTTTCTTGAATGTCTTTTCCTTTTGTTAAACCATCATGCATTGAATGTTATCTGGCAACTTGTTTGTCTAATGTTTGATTGAGAAGGCCTTGAATAGAGCCTTGTGCAACTTCAGATTTTGTTTTTGTTGCTGTCCTATTTGACATGCTTGGAATTCTTTCAAGCTTATCGTGTTCCCAATCTAAAATACAACATATAACTTTCATTCATCTCATTTATGAGGGAAGCAAAATAGATGGTCATGTTTCTTTACCATGAAAACAATTATGCTATGTTTTGAGTACTCCCCCATACTTGTCAACTTGTAATTTCTCTTTCTCTGTCATGTAGCATACATTTATTACTACTATCCTTCATGAGATCATTGTATTATGCATTGTTTTTACTGTCCCTATCAATGACAATGACCTTCACTTACTGCATTCATTTTCACAAGTACACCTATGAATGAACAATATCAATTCCATTTCCTCCTATAGCTTTTGCAAAGGTGTTGTCCTTGTACTTGTATCATGACCTTGACCCAACCATTGCTCTCTTTCTAGTTATGTGTAATAAATACACACAATCTCCTCATTTGAACTTTATTGGACAACCACATGTCACATATGTGGGTGACCTAAAAGCTCACCTTCCTATGTGATGTGTGACTGCCCAGTAGGGTTATGGTGAGAGGGGCTTGACAACATCTTGAAATGATTCCTCATTGTTCAAGAGATGCATAATTGAACTTGATGCATCTATGAAGTCACTTCCTTTATAAATAGATCATGGATCTTCTTAAGAAGATTGAAGGACATATCAACACAATATGTTGCATCTTTTGAATCTAATAATGAAAGTTGATCAACTAGTGTGATTCCATATTGATTTAATGCATTGATAATAGATAAATCTTTGATCAAGTTGCTCAATTTCCTTTTCCTTTCAAAGCATGCTGGGCTCTACCCTCGTCGGAGCCACATTTACCCCACATGTTGTATTTGATCCAAATTAGAACAGTAACCAGACTTGTCCTAAATCTGTACATGAAGCAAACAGTTAGAAAATAAATGCATATGTTGGATGTGATTGATGACTTCTTTGTTTTCCAAGACATCCAAGGTTTTCATGCTTATTTTATGCACTTATGGATCATTTTATACTTGCATAGGTAGGTTTGTATGTAAGGATTGAATCTTTCATTACTTAGAGCCTCGCTCTAATATCATTGCTTTTTCAGATGTAGGGGTTAGGAGCACTTTGGAGCTGGGTAGGACACAAGTAGCTCAGGGCAGCAACAACAAAGTAGTTGGGCAACCTATAACCAGTCATTCTTAGGAAATGATTGGTTCCATTATTATATGTACATTTTTTGTTTACTTTACTTATTCATGTATGAATTGCTTCATATTTTCTTTGAATAAGAGAGTTAGTCCCTTGGCTTGTGAGGGACATGTACATTTTAGGATTATCAATAAAAGACTACATTTGTCTATCTATGATTCTCTTTCTCATTTGCTCTAATTGCAACATTGAAATGAAAAAAATGTAATCTATTTATTTGACAATCACTCTTTCATGCATATTGAAACTAGCAGTTTTATGGTTTATCTTTTAAATGTTTAAACAACATGAGAAGAACAAACACTAAGTTACCTTTTTTCAATTGAAAGCTAAAAATTAGGTAACAGGTATGTTATAAGCCTTTAAAGAAAGGCCTGTGAGCCCTAGATATTTTCCCTTATGGCCAATGTTGCATGTAAGCATTCTATATTAATGAAGATTCATGTTTGCTTATGAATTTGTTGTGTTATTTCTATTGTGTTGACTCATTGTTGCACAATCTGGACTGTTCCTTCTGGAACCCTCCTACTGTGACTACACCAAAGCACAATTCTATTAGGGTCTTCCATACAATGAATTTAAATCTACCTTTGAACAAAGAGATTCTCAAATATTTTCTTGGAAGGGTCCTAATTGTATATTACAACTTATTTAATATTTCTAATTCCTTCAGTTATTGGCATTGAAGAATAAAATTTCTAATTTTACTTTATTGACTTCTTGTCTAGAGTAAATTGCATAATTGCCCAAATTTTTTATGATTTATGCCTCCTCTTTTTGATGTTCCAAATAACATCACATAATTTAAAAATATAAGTGATAAATAGGTTTTATATTTTTTGTGATTCTAATTCCTTTCTAATTTCCCAATTTCCTAGCCATTTGGATTAATCTTCCTAGGGATTTTTCTATGATTATGAATAATAAGGGGGGGATATGGTCCCCCTATTGAAGACCTCACAAGGAATTGAAGAAAAAATATGGTATCCAAAACCAAAACTAAAAATTTAAGACTTGAAATGAAACTAAAGATCCAATCCAACCATTTATTATAAGCCCAACTCTCCATTCAAGGGACTAAGCCATTTTTCTCTTTATCTATGATCCTTAAAATTATAAACTTGAGTCTGATAACCATATCCTTACCTATGATATTATATAAAGTATTGCATAGGGAGATAGGGTAATAATATATATTTTTTAGAGTTTTTCTTTTTATTTCCTTTTGAAGTCTCTTAGCATAGTTAACTTTTTCTTCAATATTTAGTTTCCTACCAAATCTCTTTCCTAATAATATTTTAGGATTTATGATAAAATATCAATAAGAATCCATCTAGTTTGGGAAATTTGTCTAGATACAATTGTGTGACTACCTATTGGATCTATTCTTAGGTAAATGGTATCATTAAAGGGTGTTGCCACAATAGTGGTTTACACTTTTTGGGAGATCTTGATTTTTGCTAAAATCATATATTTTTAGAAAATATAATGATTTAACCCTTGAAAAATTCCATTTAAATGATTCAAATTGAAGAGGGTTTGGTCAAACCACCTTAGACCAATCCCCTTGGATAGAACCCCACTAGTTTTAAACCATACCTATAATGAAGTCTCCTTTACACCTATCAAAATGCTAATAATAAACCACTTTTGATTTACCTTTTGAGGGATCAAATGAATTCATTTAAAATTTATTTTTTGTAAGTATGTAGTCCTTATTATAAGCTTCCAAAAAAGTATAATTTAATTAAATTTAATTTGATTATTATATTTATTTTTTATTTTTTGTGAATGTAGGTTTTTCACCGAAAATCAAGCTCTCTATTCTGCACATGTGGAAAAATAGAATGCACCAGATATTGAAGTCCTTGATCCAATAAAAATAAGTAAATTGAATTTTGATACATACAAAAAAAGATGTGTTATACAGTCTGCCTATGTTTGAATTGTAATTGGTTTGACTTAGAAATTTGATTAAGGAAAAAATTATTCAATACAACACTATGAAACCAATTGTAAGCACTAGATATCATAGTTGAAAATCTAAATTCGAAAAAAATATAATTTTATCCTTCATGGAAATTTTTTTTATGTGTTAAACAGTGAGTGGCGGTCCTTAAAAATGGTGTTTACTAAAAAAACTAGTTTTTGAAGGAAATGAAAAAAGAAGTGCAATCTGATTCCAAAAATTTTGAAAAAAATATATTTAGAATCTATAGATAAAATTTCACAAATCACTAGTTTGCATCATCTTCAGATTATTCCTCACGGTTTAGCCGCTATAGGTGTCCGAAAGTGAAGATTTAGTTAGAAAAAATCAGTTTAGTGTCCAGTTTGGCCAAAAATTGTAAACTAGTATTGTGGGATCACCCTAAATTTTTTCTTCATGCTTCCTTTAAGATCCATTGAATGTGATTGAGTACTTGGTTCTATAGAGTTAATTTAGATCCTTTCCAATTGTTAATATTTTTTTAAATGAATTTGATAAAATCATCTCTATTTTTTTTGGTATTTTCATTAAGATTTCTATAAATCATTCTAATTTTGAATCAAATATTTTTATTTGTATAAGTTGCTTATGCCATTGTTATGTGCAAATAATGGCCATTAGAAAAGTATATGAGTGCATATGTGAATATCTTAGTTATTTTTGCATAGAGCTAATTTAAAATACAAAGAGATAATGAGAACTAGGGAAACCAGTTGGGTATATCAAGTAGTTTTCTTTTAATTATATTATCCAATCATGTTTGCAATATGTGATTCTGAATTAATATTTATATATACATTTGAGAGAAAGAGAGCTTCAGTTGAAGGTTAAAACCTCTCTAAAGTTGTGTTTAACCAAAACAACTAGCTTGTGAAACCAAAGTAGCAAAGGAAAGCTCAACATGGGAATATGATATTATCCCAATGAGATAGTGTCTTATTTATATTGTTATTTAATGAGCTTATATTGTATATCAGTTAGAGGTTATGAAAAAATATTAAAAGTGGATATGTATTTATTATCTTTTGAATGACATTATCTTATATTTTGACCAAGAGTGTACATTATTACTTATTCATAGTAATTTAATCTTAAAAAGAGGACTTTACATTCTCGACAAAACCAAAGCCCTAGTGCAAGAATATTTTAAGGTACAAAAGCACAAATAAATCTCAAGAAGAAAATATTCTCCAACATGGCTATAAGCTTATCATACATTTATAAATGAGAATACATGTGTCAAGATTATCTATATACAAATAAAATACATATTTAATATAATTGTACAATGGATAACGTCAAAGAGACCTATGAAGAATCTAGAGACTGGTTGAATGGTTCTCAGTTGAGTTATCAAAAGTAAACAAATTATTATGCCGAGTCAAATTAAGGAACATTACTATGGATATAAGATTTTATATCGATTATACTAAAATGATATTTAATGTCATGAATAACTAGTTCGATTATGGCATTCTAAAAGGATGGAGCCATAATTGGCATGAGGGTATGTGCAGGATCATCATGGAAAAAACAGGCCCTTAAGTGGCAAAAAAATTAGAAAAATCAGAGTTAGGCAACTTGACGTAAAAATTTGAATAAGTTATCTATATTATTTCAAAAATATGTAAGAATAGAATCTATAGAAAATTGAATGTAGTTTGTAAACTACTAGGTTTGTTTAAAAAAAGAAATCTATTTGGTGATAATTTGAAATTTCAATGCAGAGTAGTTAAATTTCGGGAAAAAATAAGAAGTAGGTGTCTGTCTAACCACCTAACCACAATAAAATGAGAATATTTTGTTTTATAAGATTTTAGATATAAGTAGAGGACTCATGTCCCGATGTGATGCATATTTTTTTGTAATTTTTTTCTAAGTAAATAATTAATTATGAATTTTTTATTACAAATTTTTAAAAATATAAAAAACTCGTATGTCTAACCACCTTAACTTGGTCAAAACTTCATGAAATTCAATTTTTATTTTTTTAATCCTATAGTATACACGACATATAATGTGATGCATATTTTGGATTCAAAAAATGTGATATCGTTTGAAAGCTATAGATGTTTTTCAATCAGTATATCAATCAGGACTTTAGTCATAATTTGAATAGAAAATGAATAATAATTACTTATTAAATTCAAAGTAAAGCATAATTTATATTGGTGGAAAGTTGACAATCTCCTTTAAAAACCCTCTTTGTTTCATCATTTTTGGGTAAAAAAATAGTCATTAGCCACATACCCATCATATTGCCACTTTTTGGCCCATCATGATCTTGCACATACCCATGACAACGAAGAGTTTGAACCATTATTTATGAAGAAGATGATTGTCTAATAATACTCACTTCAAGATTAACTATATTCAATATGGAATTGTTAAGGAACATATCCAGGATATCTAAAACTTTAACATGAAGAAATAATCTTCAATTCAAGTTTAATACTAGATTATTATACATATCGACATGTTGGTAGTACTTTAGATTGAGACTAGGTGTGTCTAGTTGATGAAAATTAGTGCTAATTAATTATGCATATATATAGGAGAGTAGTTACTTCCATGGTTAAAATTAAGGACTTGAATAAGAGGCAGTTGCTAGACCCAGATTATTACAAGTATGTAACAAGGTATTCAAGATAATTGAGTCAAACCCATTTGGTTGATTAATCAACATTAATGAGTCATCACTTTTGAAAGAAATATTGTTTATGGTAGTTAACCTTGGGGTGAAAACAAGAGAAGTATTAACTAGTGGTTAGTAGGGTTTCCAAGTTGAGTTAGAGGTGGGTGAACTTATGACATTGCTTCCTTAAAAAGTGGATTGATTATATATATCAAAACTTTGGTCAAAGTGTAAAATTCCTTGCTTACACTTTGTCAGTTCACTATGCTCTAGATTTGCATAGCTAGTCAGTAGCATTATGTATAATTGGAAGGTTTCCATAGTTGTATGAGCATACTTGTTATGTAGGGCACAACACTAGATACTCAGATGACAATACTAAAGGTTCCCATACCAAACTCTTCGTCAAAGGATAGGGCCACTTCTAGTTTGGAAGGTGTGTGGGGGACTTCTAGGTCTGTGGTTGGAGGTAAAGTGCTTGGGTGATGCTCTCCCTCTTGCATATGATAGTTGAGACTTGTGAAATAGAAGAAGTGTAATCTAGATAATGATACCTTGACATTGATCTCTTGTAAGTTATGAAATTGAATATATGATCATGAATCTATTGTAATATGTATTTGAAAAGATGAGTTTCATGTACTTGGAATTATGTTATATTATTTTATTTATGCAATGTCATGTGAAATTATTTATGCAATATGCAATTATGTTATTGAAAAGGGAAAAAAAAATCATTTCCTTGTTTGTGAAAACTTTGAGTTATTCACTTTATGAGTTAAAACTTAGGTGAAAAATATAGAGTAAATATTGGGTATGTTACATAAATTAATAATAATTATAAATATTATATATTAATTGTATAATATAATGATATAATATAATTTATTAATATAATAATATAATAATATATTATAATAAAATATAATATAATATATAATAATATAATATATATTATATTATATTATATGATATATATAATATATATGATATATGATATTATATTATATATAATATATATCGTAGATGTGAGATGATCATGTGAGTGTGATGTAGAGCTTGAAACCTGCAAGAACAATGGCATAGAGAGCAAGAATGGAGAGAATGAAGTGCTAAGAATTGAGAATGAGAAAGAATGAGATTGAATGACAAGATTGAATGAGAGTGAGGAATATAATAAAGAAAATGGTCAAATTGCATGCAAAGGAGCCATTTTTGGGCACACTTGCAACTGCAGAGGTATTACACTTTGCAGGTAGGTGACAGTGTAATATCCCAATGACCATTGGATTAGGAATCTTGTCAGGACGTTCACACAACACACATGTGTCTGCATGGTGTGGAAATATCTCTGACAAAATTTCCCCACTGACTAAAAACAATAATGTAAAACCAGAAAGGAAGGGTTAGGACAATGATATTTTACATTATTAGCTTATAAGGCTAAAGTAAGGTGATGTAATGGGAAATTGCACAAGGGTGCAATTTTACGCCATAACACTAGGATTGATCTATTCACATCTAGCTTAAGTTTACTTAGGTTTCATTCTCTTTTGTCTCACTTCATATGGTTGAGATGTGTGTTCTCGTGGCTTGAGACACCTATTGAAACTTGCTCACACACTTTTCAAGTGATCTCACAAATGTTCCATCTTTGGAGGGGTAGTCAAAGTTTCACTCCTACCTATTCACCTCCTCATTCATGCTTATATATGGAAGGATTAATCATTGTATTATATATACACTCTTCATATTATATTGATATACATACTATTGTGCTTATTTTTTTCACTTGTGGAAGTTTGTTTTGAGCTATCGAATCTTGAAATTCTTCAACATGGTATTAGAGTTATGAGAGTACATTCTTCCATGCATTGAGGTGACTCCCACACATAATCCTATCAATACAATGTCATAGAGCCAAACAGACATCACCATTACATTCAAAACACTTGAGAAATGAAGAAAATACCTTTTATTTCATTAATTTCGATAATTTTCATTTTTTTGCAATATTTTGGATCATTGAGCCTAATTTTCTAAAAAAGTGTAAAACATTTAAAAAAATAGTAGAAGCAAATCTGCCCTCTAACAATATGCTTGTTATGGTAGATATTTATTTTGTAGAGTTTTTTTAACCATTTCAGCCTATTGTGTAAAGTATTTGCATGTTTTCAAGTTGTTGATTTACTTTGTTCTAGACACATTCAACTACCAAATGGACCTACAACATGGCCATTCTATTCGTACCTTCATTGATACCATACGTTGGCAGATTGGTATCTCTATTCCAATATTTGTTGTGCAACCTTAAATTTTTTAAATCTTTGTAGCAATTGAGGGCTCAATAGAGACAATCTATATAGGTGGTTGCAATTTCAGGCATCTTTGTACAACAAGGTTTCTTTGTTGCAGTGAGAATAAAGCTACATCACAAGCAACAAAATTTCATTCCTTGACACCTCTACAAAAGAGACTCATGCGTCTTGCAATGTCCAATTTTATTTTATGGTGACTTTATCTACTCTAATAAATTTCACATGGTTAGACATATTTAGTGTAACCATTATTTTTTGCTAAATGTATTAATTAAAGTTAATTAGAAGGAAGATTAGTAAACCATCAAATGACTTACAAATGAGGGGGTGTTTTGTCAATTTTAGATAGTTGTTGGAAATTAGGTTTTGGTGTTGACATTTTAGTGTTGAGAAATTTTTTATTTATTGTTAATTTATTTTAAACCTCTAAAGTCATATTTGTAAATGAATTTTGATGAAGCATAACATTATTTTTGTAGTAAAATTTGAATGCATTTGGTGTCATATAAAAGAAGGGATATTTTTGGAGTAAAAGAGTCCCTAATTGAATGTAGATCCTACCATTAGTTCCCTAATTCTCCCAAATTGTTATCACTCCCTTGAGATTTAGTGTAGTTGCCAACATTGATGTGTGATTGACCTATTAAGTATGGGATTTTTATGTTTCCAAGTTATGAGAATTTGATAGAGAGAAAAGAAGCATGTAGTAGCCATGTTGAAAATTTAATCTCGAAGCCTACTTTAAGATGCTTCAAACCAATTGGGTATGTGCATGAAAATGGGGGACCAAAAGGGGGTCAAAAGTGGTTACTTTTTTCTTGATGTGACAAGAACAAGATTTGTAGTGTTTGAAATATAGTTTATAAACTACTATTTTTTTAATAAAACAGTGGAGATTAAGAGGTTCAAAT
Organism: Sequoia sempervirens; assembly: GCA_007258455.2. NCBI lineage: Eukaryota > Viridiplantae > Streptophyta > Pinopsida > Cupressales > Cupressaceae > Sequoia > Sequoia sempervirens. The sequence continues at coordinate 659,568,630 of VDFB02000003.1, read as the reverse complement.
AGGCGGAGAACACAAAGTGCTTTTATTTTTGTCAAAAATATATAACATAGTATCTAGTGTCCTCCCACACAAATATTGACTTTTAAAAGTATTTCAGAAATCATTTTAGTAGAAAATTAGTTAATATCACATAGTTTATTCTTAATTTTTGTGTTATATATATATATATATATATATATTCAAAGTGGACACATCTTGAAAATAAAAAGTTGAATTTGCTCCCTCCTAATTTTTTGAAAACTAATCGAAAGTTGATTTTTTAACATATATACATACATATACATACATATACACATATACACATACACACATACATACATACATACATACATACATGTATGTATGTATGTATGTATGTATGTATGTATGTATGTATGTATGTATGTATGTATGCATGTATATGTATGTATATATGTTAAAAAATCAACTTTTGATTAGTTTTCAAAAAATTAGGAGGAAGAAAACTCAACTTTGACACACCTTGAATATATATATATATATATATATATATATATATATATATATATATATATATATATATAGACACACACACACACACACACACACACATATTTAAAGTTTCTTGAAAATAAAAAAGTTGAGTTTTCTCCCTCCTAATTTTCTAAAAACTAATCAAAAGTTAATTTTTTTAATATGTATAGAATAGAGTCTAAAATGTAAACATATAATTTATTTCAAATTTAGATGAATGGATAAAAAATGACACCAAAAATCTAATATATATGTTTTTGAATAACAAAAAAATTGAAGACCAAAACCTTAACATATTTGAAATATAGAAAAAAATACATGGTTAGAAAGGTAAGAGAACGATTGATGTTATTGTTGTATTGTTTTTGAGATAATGTCTTAAAATGTACACACTTGATGGAGATCATGCTCAACATTTACTTTTTTTAATGTTTTATGCAAAACACATCTTTAGACACCTTACATGTAGGCCCAACCCTTTGGCTTAGATATCCAAGGAAAATGTAAGCTTAAGGGTGGGATTCCAAAGAAGGTTTAAATGAAATAAATGTACATTATAATATAGGCATATTATCACATGGGCGCATTCTAAATTTTAAAAAAAGGATCATTTTGTTTTGTTTTAATTAAAAATAATTGTAGCATGTTATACTGTGAGTGCATTATAACATGAGTTCCTTATAGCATGAACACATTAAAAACACTCATGTTATGGATCGATATTTTTGAGCCATCTAGATCCATATGCTAGCACATTATAATGCACTTGTGTTATGTCATATTTTTCTTAAAATTGATTTGTAACCATAATTTGATCCCCATCTTGGTGCACATACACAAATATCCAATCTAGGCCATAAAATTATGAGTAGAGAATTTTGTTTTTACTTAGAAGGCCTCAAAGAGGATTAGGGTTAGTTCTTTAGAGTAATAGAGAATCAAAGTGAAGAATTCAGTGAGAAGAATTTAATACAATGGTTTTTACTATTTTCTTGAGGGGTGATGTATGAACCCTACCTTGATGAAGGAACTCCAAGAACACTAATAGTTACAATTCTATAGATTTTATAACCATTTTTTAAACTAAAGATAATATTAGAATAACAATCAATTTGTTCATTCATAAATTTCCTGTTAATGAATGATGGGTAGCTCCTCAGGTGGTGGTGATTTTTCAAATTCTAAAAAGGTGGGAGATCAGGATGATGCTTCAGGCAGTAATGGCGGATGGTTTGTTGATGAGAGGGTGATGTTAGGCGGGGCCCTTGCTATAGGTAAGCTAAGTGGGTCCCCTTTTGTGGCTAACATTTTTTTTTGATGGGAAAGGGGCTTCAAAGAGTGTGTGTCTGACGCACCCCCAGGTGCCTGGCTCTAAAAAAGTGGTACCTGGTTCTAAAAATTTAGGGAATGGCCTATCTTCGGATGGGTTTGATGGGACTCCCATTGTGGAGGGTCTTGGATTTGACAAGACTAAGAATGCTTTCTTGTCGAGCTCTTCTCTTGAATGGACAAATCTGTTTGGATCTAAGCCTAAAGGAAAAAGTACTTCCCCTCTGATGCCTTTTATTGCTAATAAAAAGACCAGAGAGTACTTTGTTTCTATTCCATACTATATTGTTGACAAAAGAATGTATAATATGGACATGGCTATGTTGGGTAAATTTGTTGGTCCTCAGCTTCATATTAAGTTGGTGCACAAGTTTACTTTAAATTGTTGGAAACCTAAAGGACAAGTTGATGTGGCTACTATGGCCAAAGTTTTCTTCTCTTTTTCCTTCAACTGTGAAGATGATATGGTGATGGCATTGAAGGGTGGCCCATGGTTCCTTGGAAAGTCTTCCTTGATGCTGAAGAAGTGGGAACCAAGCTTCAATCTAAACTCATGCTCTTTCTTGGCTGCTTCAGTTTGGGTTAGATTGACTGGCCTCCCGTTGGAATTTTGGGATGAGGAGGTGTTTAAGGGGATTGCTAGTATGTTTGGTTGTTTGTTGTTGATAGACCAAATGATGGCTTTTAGGAAGCATTTGGTTTATGCTAGATTTTGTGTGAATGTGGAGCAATTAGCTAATTTTCCTTCTATGATCAAGATTAACTCTAAACTTGGGGTGTGGGAGCAGATGGTTGAATTCGAGTTGAATCGCTTTGCTTGTTTCCATTGTAAAAAAGTTGGCCACTAGGCTAAAAAATGTCCTCTCAAAGTACCTAAGCAGATGACAAAACAATGGAGAGAGAAAGAGAAACCTCTACCTCAGGAGGTGGAGTCTGTAAAACCTCCTACTCAAGAGGTGGAGCCTGAAGGTGTGCCCTTCTCAGAGGTTCGTGAGGACACACACCTGGATGAGGCTAATAAGGTGGTTTCTTCTGAATGCCTACCTGCTCAGGGGGAAATGAATTAGGATATCAGACAGGTTGAAAAGGAATGCTCGTCCCCTATGTTTACTGAGGTAAGGTCTGTGATGTTGGAGAAAAATTATTCTTTTGTGATTGTTGAATCTAGATCTCCTCCTGGGGGGGGATTCCTAAAAGTGTGGTGTTGAAAATCGAGGGGTTGGAGATGAGGCCTGATGTTATGGAGTTTGTGGAGTCAGAGGAAGTGGAAAATTTTCCTTACATTCAGGTTCATGGGAATAATAGGAAGAAACACTCTCCCTCACTAGGAGTTGTGACAAGGAATATGAAGAGGTCAGACTGTGGGTTTGAGCCGTGTGGTAGAGGACGACCCCCAAGTAATGTTTCTAGGGAGAAGGAGAGTCAGATGGATATAGTTGATGGCACACAAAGAACTCTATTGGATATGTGCTCTAAGAGCACTTCCAATAAACTCCCATGAAGATTATTTCCTAGAATATGAGGGGTTTGAATCACCCTCATAAGCATGATCTCCTAGCTAATTTGGTAAGAGATCATCACCCTCATATTGTTTTAATTCAAGAAACTAAAATGGGTTTGGATAAACTTTCTAGGTTGAAAATGAAGCTTTTCAAGGATTATGGGATGCATTGTTCTGAGGTAGTTGGTGCTTCTGGTGGGATTGTGACTTTTTGGAATCTTAGGGTGATTAGAGGTGTGGAGGTGCTTAATGACAATAATCATGTGGCTACCTCTTTTTTTCACCTTCATGATAATTTTTCCTAGACTTTGTCTAATATTTATGCTTCTAATTATAAGAGTGCTAGAAAAAGGCTTTGGGAGAATCTTGCTTCTTTTAAAGTTTTTCATAACATTGGTAATTAGTTGGTCATTGGATATTTCAATACTCCTCTGCATGATGTTGATAAGATGGGTGGCTCACAGAACATGGATGATAGAATATACGACCTAATGCAGTTCATTAATGACTCAACTCTTCTTGATTTGGATCTGAAAGGGGCTTCCTTTACCTGGTTGAATAGGCATGTGGGAGATTCCCTTATCTAGGTTAAGCTGGATCATGCTCTTATAACCCCTGAGTGGTTAGTCCACTACTCTTGCTCCCTCTCAGCTCTTACCAAATTTGGATCAGATCACTTCCCCTTGGCTTTGTCTGTGGATTTTTTGGGTGGAAAGAAGAACTTTCCTTTTAGATTTGAGAAAATGTGGACTTGTCATCCTGACCTAGGTATTTTGGTTAAGGACTGGTGGAATATTAATGTGGATGGGTCGGCTATGTATAGAGTTGTTAAAAAGTTGGCTAATGTTAAGAATAATGTTAGAAAATGGAACCGTACCTCTTTTGGTCATATTTTTATGGAGAAAGATGGGGTTTCTAAGGAGCTTCACTCTATTTAGCAAGTCATTCAATTGTCTGGGTATGATCAGGATTTGATGCTAAAGGAAAGTGTTATGCTTTCCAAGTTGCATAATGTAATTGCGAAGGAGGAATAATTTTGGAACCAGCGTTCAAGGATCATGTGGTTGAAAAGTGGTGATAGAAATACTAAGTTTTATCATATCTCTACGTTGAGACACAGGGCTTCTAACTGGATTAATCTGATTAACTATAGTAATCAAGCTCTAGAGAAGGATGTTGATTTGTAGATTGCTGATGCTTTCTATTTCTCGTAGCTACTTTCGGTGGAGGGGGAGCTTGATTTGGCTTGTCAAGAGGATATTTTGAGGGATATTCCCCAGTTGGTGGATGATGAGCTCAACAGGTATTTAGTCTATATTCCTTCGGTGGATGAAATTCAGTGTGTTGTTTTCTCCTTTGAAGGTAATAAGGCTTTGAGCCCTAATGGCTTTCCCATGTTCTTTTCTCAGTCTTTTTGGGAAATTATTGCAAAAGATGTTGTGGCTACTAAGGAGTTTTTCAAATCAGGTTCCCTTTTAAAGGAGTTGAACTCCTCCTTTATTGTTTTGATTCCCAAAAAGCTTGGTGTTGCTTCTTTTGAGGAGTTCTGACCTATCAATCTTTGCAACTCGATTTATAAGATTTTCTCCAAGGTTTTGGCATTGAGGTTGCAAATTTTTTTTCCTCTCATCATTTCTCCTCAGCAGAACGGATTTGTGGCTGGTAGGAAAATTTTGGACTCTATTCTCACTATTCATGAGAATATTCACTCTCTTACTATCAATAAACAAGATGGGTTCATCATCAAGCTTGATTTACTTAAAGCTTACGATCGTGTGGATTGGGGTTTTTTGTCTAAGATTCTTCTCTCCTTTGGTTTTGGGGAGAAAATGGTGGCTCTTGTACATCAACTTATTTTGACTCCTCGGTTCTCTAAGCTCATTAATGGGTCTCCTTCTCCTCTCTTTGATTGCTCTAGGGGTCTGCGGCAAGGGTATCCTATCTCTCCCTTCCTGCTTATCATTATGGTTGATTCCTTGGGTCGTCTTATCCAAATATTTGTTAATTCTGGTCTTATGACTGGGTTAGCCCCTTCTTCTGCTAACCTTGTTTGCTCTCATCAACAATTTGTGGATGATTCTCTTGTGCTTGGGCAGGCATCTATTAAGGAAGCTAAGTCTATCAAACAAATTTTGCAAATGTATGAGGTTTCTTTTGGGCAGAAGGTTAGCTTACAGAAGAGTGTGATTTTCTTTTTCAACACTCCGATTAAAAGACATAATAGGCTAGCTAGAATTTTGTAGTGTCAAATTGGTGAACTTCCTGCTTCTTACCTAGGGCTCCCCTTATGCTGTAAGGCTCCAAATTCCTTATGGAGGGGGTTGATTGACAAATTTAATTCCAAGTTGGTTGGGTGGAATGGGGCTTTGTTGAGCCAAGCTGGCAAAGTTTAGTTGATTAAATCTACCTTTTAGAATATTCTGGTCTATGCTCTTAGTCTCTTTCATATGCTGAGGAAATTTGTGGATATCTTGGAATAAATTCAGAAAAAATTCCTTTAGATAGGTGTTGAAGATAAAAAAAGAACTCATTTTGTTGCTTGGGATGATGTTTGTTGGCCTAAAAAGGCTAGTGGGCTGGGCATTCACAAAATCAGAACATTTAACATGGCCCTTTTGGGTAAATAGTTATGGAATCTCTTGCTAGCCAAAAGTGAGTGGGTGAAAATTGCTTGGAGAAAATACTCACATGGTACTAATGGGATTAGAGATTTTTTATCTTATGAGTTTAATCCTCCATATGGTTTTGTGTTGTGGAATTGTATGTTGAAGGCTCAAAGGCTTGTGGCTAAGGGTCTCTTTTGGCAGATAGATAATGGGAGGAGTATTCTGTTCTGGGATGATAATTGGTATGGCAATGGGCCACTCAAGGATGAGCCATGGGCTCAACCCTTTATGGACAGTCTCTGTGTGCGATAGTTTGGCAGATTTGTTGCTGACTATATTGATGGAGGTTGTTGGAGGAAGTTGCATGAGGTGGATCCTAGTCTAGAAATTATTTATAAGGCTATTTCTTTGGTTCATATTCCTTCTATCCCTTCTTCTAATAGGTTTCTTTGGAAGCCTTCCTCTATGGGTAACTTCTCTGTTGCTTCAGATTTTCATTTCAATGAATCCTTTACTGGCCCGTCTCCTTTTTGGGCTTCTATTTGGTCCTCTAGATTGATTCCTAAGGTCAACATTTTCTTTTGGATCTTCTGCCAAAACAAAATTTTAATTATTGATAATCTGATTAAAGGAGGTTATGTAATGCCCAATAGATGCTTTCTTTGTGAAGAGGAAGCAGAAAATACTTGTCATTTGATGATTGGGTGCAGATATGTTGGTGTGATCTAGAATCATGTGCTCTCGCTTTAGAATCTTAGCTGGGTGTTTCCTGGTTCTGTCAAATATTTATGGTATCAATGGGTTGGTCCCTCATCTAATTCGGCTCTACAGATTTTGTGGTCTCTCACTTTGCCTCATATGATTTGGGGGGTTTGGCTGGAGCACAACAACAAAAAATTTAGAAATTCTACTTTGTCGGCTTTATCTGTGGCTCATAAGATTTGTGTAGGTATTAAGGAAAACTTTATTTCTGGGATCTCCTTTTGTGTTGGATAAAATATTATTCTTTGTTCCTATGATATCTCTATTGCACAAATTGTGATATTTCTCTTCCTATCTCTAAAGGGAAATCTTCAAGAGAAGATGTTGCTTGGAAGGCACCACCAGATGGTTGGGTTAAGATAAATTTTGATGGCGCAACAAAAGGAAATCTGGGACCTGTAGGATGTGGGGGAGTGATTAGAAATTCTAATGGTAGGCTTGTCTCAGCTATGGCGATCCCTTTTGGAATCCAAACAAACCACTACGCGGAGGTGGTTGTAGCCTATCATGGACTCAAAATGGCTCAAAGCAAAGGGTATAGGAAGGTCTAGTTGGAGGGTGACTCTCTAAACATTATAAATAATTTGAAGAATGCTTCACCTCCGTCTTGGACTATTGAGGCCTTGGCTAGGGACTCCATTGAAATTATCAATTCCTTTGATACTTTTTATATCTCCCACATATTGAGAGAGGGAAATATGTTAGTTGATTTCTTCGCTAACTTTGGTGTTAGAGAAAGAAAGGAGTGAGATTTAAATGATCCTATTCATTTTGAGGCAACAACTATTATTAACAATGAATGCTAATTTCAAGTTGATATTGATCTTATTTTGCATTGAGTTGTGCATGTCCTTATTCACGTGGCCTAATTTTATGAATGGGGATGTTCAAGTTTTAAGTATGGGGGACAAATTTCACATGGATCGCAGTTCAAGTTCATCATTTCATATCTGTCCTTTTGTTGGCTTCGCATGGATTTTGGGTGATATTCACCATAGTTTCTAGAGTCTTCTATTTTATAATTATGCTCTGGGTGGTATCTTTCTAAGTTTCCTGAGGTTTCTTCTTTATGCTTGGCATCTGTTTGTTAAAGCTTTTGTGATGGGTGGGGGCAGAAACCACGCTAAGCCTAAGTACTGTGTTTCTGCTAAGCAGAGGAAGGAGGTGTGGGAGATTTTAGAGAAGGGTGGCTTAACTCTGTATATGGAGAAATTACATGGTAACAACTCCTAGGTCACTGATCTAGTTGCTCAAGGGTGGAATGAGAGAACCTTGAATTTGGGTGGGAGGGAAGTTGTGGTTGATGAAGAATTCATAGCCCAAATTACTGGCTTGGCTATGCATGGTATGAAGGTGTTCAAAGACAAAAAAGAATTACAGATTGTGATGTATATTTTCTTTAAAGGGAAAAAGGCTATTGATTTGAAGATGGCGAAGAGTGGTGGTTATCAGAGGAGCTCCTTAAAAGCATTGTGGTGTGATGTTGTTGAAGAGATTATGAGGTATGTCACCTTGGAAGGTAGGTATACGACGATTAACACTAACCATTTCCTTTTGCTTAACCATTTCTGGCATAAGAAATGGATTTCCTTTCCTTACTACTTGTTGATGTCACTTGACTCGAGGACTAAGGATCATATGAAAAACCCTAGAAACCCTATCCTGCATGTGGGGTTAATTCTTGTGATCTATGAGCACATCAAAGTTCATGAGGTGCAAAAACCTCTTGTGTCCCCGAAGGAAAATATTGCTAAACCTCAGGAGGGTTATGAGACGGAGTCAGAAGAGGAAAGGGTTAGTAAAAAATCTAAGAAGAGGAGGCTTATTTTGAACAAAGAGTCTGAATCTGATAGGGATGATGATGTTGATTATGTCCCAGATTTGTATGCCTCTTTTGAGGAGGGCCCCAATTCCCTTGTTCTGGGTAAGACTAGAAAAGGCAAGTTGGATGACAAAGAGGGCTATATGACATGCAGTGATGAGGTGGTAGCGAATGTTCATTCTAAGGGGGTTAAGGACAAAAATGAACTTTATGGGGAAGCTTCCTCTCCTCCCCCAACGACTAGACAACTGCAGGAGATGGAGGATGGGATCTGGAAGAGAAGGGTGTTGAGAACTGTCGGCCAACTCTTGGAGAAGGGTTTCCCTCTCTCCTTGGATGGAGGTATCTTTGGTGAGGCTTCTCTGAGTGCTGACATTGGGATGCAGAAGCAGGGGAAGGAAAGGGTTGTGGGTGGAGGACATAGTGTGGGAACTAGCAAAGTGGATGTGGATAGGCTGATGAAAAGGAAGGTTATTGCGAAGGAAATCACCTACTCCATTTGAAAGATGAAGACTCCTATCTCCGATGGAAAAGGTAAGGATATTTCTACTGATAAGGCTCATGTTAGTTCTTCTGATGAGGATGTTACTGTGGGGAAAGGGATTGAGAACTTTGATAGGGAGGAGTTGTCTATGTGCTGATCTTGGTTCGTGATAGTGCCAATGTGTTGTTTAAACTTTTCAAGTGGTTCTTACATGAGATTAATAGGACTAATGTTAGAATTAGAGGTATTGCTAGTAAGGTTGAGAACCCTTTTGTCCAAAGAAAATTTGATGATTTGATGGATTCTGGATTCTCTTAATACTGTGGCTAATACTGTGGCAGAGGAAACCATCAATTTGAAATAGAACTTGGAATGGAGAATCTTATCCCTTGAGGATAAAATAGATAAAATGTGGAATGTTGTGATGAAGAGTGGAGATGTCCCTAAGGTTTTGGGCATTTCTGATTCTGCCAAGGTGATCTCCCTTGTGATTACTGTGAAAAAGAGAAAGGATATTGTGACTGCTGATGATACTGTTGTTGTGGGTAAGTTATTGGATATGGATTGTGCTAGTGAGAAGGGTGGTGTTAAAGGTAGTGTTTTGAGTGGCGAGGTTAAAACTGGTGGGCTGGGGGCTAGAATTAGAAACAAAATGAAATCTCAAGGCGGGGCCTTTGGTATAGAGGTGTCTGACACTGTGGATAATGTGCAGAAAATGGATGCTAGTGAAATGGAGGTTGTGGAGATATTGAACAATATGTAGTGTTGTTGGTTGGCTGCCTTCTTTTTGGCTGCTTTTTGGCTGTTGGTTCGCTGTTGTTGGGTTGATTACTATGTAATGTTTTTTTTTTTTTTTTATCAGTTGCTTTATTTTTAATGGGTTTCGGGCCCCTTCAAAACCCGTTTTTTACCTCTAATCAAAACAATCAATTTGTTCTAGTTTAACACTAACATATTATTCTAGTTTAACACTAATAGAAAAATGTTAATGGTTATTGTAGTTTAGTATTAACGAACTAATCTACAACGTGATATAAATCAACAATCCAAATATTTTAAACAAAAAATAGATTATAACCCTAGTAAGGTCATAAATGATCTTACCTATTTGTAATGGCACATCCATAGAATCCTTTAAAAATAGAAATCTCAAATTAGAATTTGTGTTGAAAAAGACATATTTTTATTTCATTTAAATATAAACTCTAACAAAAATCCTTACAAATTTATATAGTTTCAAAAAATAGATTTAACATTTCTTCAAACATCTAACCCTTACATACCATTCTTGGCTATTATATTATTAAATTTCACACACTCGATCTGTGTGTATCATATGTGGTGGATTTCAATTTGAAAAGGAATTGAGTGTGGCAAGGACATTAAAAAACCATAAGATCTTTGTTTAGAGTGGATGTAGAACATGTTGGTGTACAAGTACTTAGTATTGAACTTGACATGGATGAATGAGAACAAAAATCTAGTTAATAAGGATGAATAAGAGAGGAAGTCGATTGAGCATGAAGATTACCCCTATGGTATTGTTTTTGGTATTAGGTAAACAAACCTAGTGAAATGGCTTATGTGGTTAGCCAATGAACCAAGAACCATGAACTACGAATTACACACCACCATCAAATACTCTCTTATGGCCTTTGCACCATCACAAGTACTCAAATTTGGAAAACCTCACCATTCTCAATCTCTTGCAAGTGCTAGATAATATCTACCATTCAACCTCAGGGTGCTCCATTTGGGCCTCATTTCTTACAACACAAATAATTTTAGTGTTAAGAGTTTTAAGAGAGAGAAAATGATATCAAGTTAAGGTTAAGTAAGCACAATATTAAATTAATAAAATATTTAGATTATGTTAAAAGTATTTATTTTATAGCTTTTAAATAGTTAATTTACTAGCTCTATACTTACATAATTAGATGAAATGGATGTCTCAAAATATAATGAAATAAATGAAATTAGTGTTTGTCTAGATAATTAACTATCATGGATCATGGGTCACGAGTCAAGAAAGTGCAAATAATATGAAACGATGAGTGCTATAATTAGCTATCATGAATCACAAGTCAAAAAAGTACTATTTTGAACACCTTTTACAATGAAACATATTTGTGACATTGAATTTGGTGATGCAGACCTGAAACCTTAAACTTAAACTATAAACTTATCAAATAAATTTCTATAAAAACTAAAATGTAAATACATAAAATCTTGAATAACACAAAATTAAGATGCACAACTATTTTGTCTTCTCCCCTACAAACTAACTTTGAACCCCTCCAAGAAGAACGACAAGAAAGTGCAAATAATATGAAAGGATGAGTGCCATAATTAACTATCACAGGTCACGAGTCAAAAAAGTGCTATTTTGAACACCTTTTACAACTAAACATATTTGTGACATCAAAATTGATGATGCAGACCTGAAACCTTAAATTTAAACTATAAACTTACCAAATAATTTTCTATACAAAACAAAAAAATAAATATACATAAAATCTTGAATGACGTAAAATTAAGATGCACAACTACTTTATCTTCCCCACTTTAACTGTTGCTACAAACTGACTTTGTACGCCTTCAAGAAGAACGACAGGAAGGTGACAAAGTATAAGGAACACAAGCGTCTGTACAGGGAGCTTACTTTTGTTTCGTTAGTCAAAATGGTAACGATATTCTTAGGCTTTATGTGAAGTTGGCACTTGAGTATGAAATGGCTGTTTATTTCAGATTCGAGAGGAGCTTCTTTCATGGTGGGGTCCTGTTTACACTCTTTCACCATTGAAAGAATAAAATAATACTTGACAGATATTTCTGGAGGAGCTTTCTGTACAAAAGTGCCATATTTTTTAAGTCCATAATTATCAATCCACCCTGGGTTGATGATCCCTGTCTCTTTCCAATGCCAAGCTTGGGTAATTCTTTACTCATATTCTTTTGTTTGTTTCTGTTTGCAGGAGCCTCCTCAGTTTACAGAAACATAAATATTAATCATAAAGTGAAAAGTAGTATGAGATAAAGATGTGAAGAAGAAGTGACACGGATACCTTGACCTCTTTCTACGACTCCTGCAATGTTAGCCATCAATTTCTCTTTGATTCGATTTCGTGAGATTTCGTGGGTATATGCATTGAAAAGGAATATGATTAGAGTTGATAAGAAAATACAAATCAATGGTATATCCTTCATACACGATATCATATATCTTCTTTTACATTCTTTTTTCTTTTCTCTTTTATATATTTCTATATCATTCTATTACTATCATCAATATCATTCTACGACTATCATCAATACGACTATCATCAATATGTAGTATATTTTTATTATAGTCATTCTAAGTATAGGGATATGTCATTGGGCTTGTTTCTTTATGGTTGTATTCTTTTGGAGTCACTACATAACTTTCACTTGTACAATCAAGATATGTTTTGGTTCTTGCAGTGGCCTTTGTTCCATCTGCCTTTGGTGAATGAGCTTGTCTAATTTCAACCTTTGGTACCCTTATAGATTTTTCCTATTAGCCTCTATTAGGCCACCCTTATAGGTTTCCAACCTAATAGGAATATATCATCTACCCTTATATGTTTTCAATTGATCTATTGGGAATCATAGAATTAGCTTTGAACCTACCAACATTCTCTCCAAACTTAAGCCATTATCTTTCCTTGAGACACTTGTCAAGGCTCCACAAAAATAAAGAGGTTATCAAGAGGTTGAAGAGAAAATATGTTTGACACAAATGGAAAAGGAACAATAAATAAGTGTTATTGATAATGAACAATTGGAACTAACAAAATATATGAATAAAAACACAATTCTAGCTATACATGTGAACCAAACACAAGAACCAAATTATTTAGATGATGGCATTAGCTTGCCAATATAGGTGAAGCCACCAAATTAGGTTAAAGGAGTCACCAACCTTGGAAAGTAGATTTATTTTGGAAATAAAGAAGTGTTATTATATATTCATTCCCCTCCCCCACTTCCAGGAATTGAGATGGTCCATTAATATGTAGATACCATATTAGGAAACTATATATTTTAAATCTAATAAAATAACAAACCAATAGTTGTGATGCACTCAAGGTTCATTCAAGAACTTTCTAAAGATATCAATTGAAAGGGTTTGCAAGAGGCTCAATCTCTTGGATGGTGGTTCACTTAGAAGAAGTGGATAATCTAAATTAATTATACAAAATAATTATATAATCATGCATGAGAAAAAAAACAAGAAAAATAGAATTTTTCTTTTTTAAAAGCAAGTAGAAAAGAGTAGGAAAAGGAAAGGAAAATCCAATGAATTGAAGAAAAGTAAAGGACAGAAGAACACAAGCTTGGATGAAAATTAAAGAGGCAAAAGAGGGAAGAAGCAAAGATCCAACAACAAAGGAATAAAGAGTTAAAGAAAAAGAAATAGATGCTTGAAAGAGATCAAAGGTAAATAGTTAAGGATATAAATTTAGCAAATGATACAAGTAGGATGGGGCATTTGAGTAAGTACTCCCTTAAACTGTTTACCTAAAGAACATAAAATTCTAAGATATATGTATAGCATATTAATCCCTACTTCCACTACCCTTAAAAACTTATAAGTTAAAGTCCCCCCTTCATTCCCTTATAAACCAATTCTACTTTTTGGGTTCTTATATATCAAGCAATGTTTCAAGGTCATATTTCACCAACAATGGTGAATATGTCAATCACACCTCCTATTGAATCTTCTCCTCCAAAAATAATTCAACAAATACTCATACAAAGGAGCCAAATCCATTCCTAAGCTTTATGGTAAACTAGAAGATAGATTTGATATCAATTTTTTGGTACAATGTATGAAATGTGTTTTTTTTTTTTGTAAACTGTCTAGTCAACAACGTGTTACATACTTTGCAATAGAAACTAATAATTTTATAATTTTCCATCAAAGGGATATTTTACCAACATTGTGTAACCATCTATCTAGTTATAAACTTCTTTAGGAACTTTTTGATAGATTTTATAATGTTATCTAAATGGATTGTGAAATAATATATGTAATTAACATTAAAAACTAGTTCATATATAAATTTTGTTGGATTGTTTCTATCTAACTATATGTTGTTTTATTTAGCAAGCTAGCATTGTGAGTAGCTTCTAAGATCTAATGGATGTATACTTATATTTTATTGAACATATAAAATTGACGCTAAGTATGAAACAAGAAATACAATGAGCACTATTATTTTTATCTTGTTGTCTCATAACATATCTTATCGAGCTTCTCTCATGATAGGTTTACACTAATAATACCTATTGCTAAAATGATACTATTAGTTTAATCTAGTTTAACATAACAATTTATTATAGTATTGCATAGGAATAATTATTGTGCTAATGATTAGAGATTGAGAACATTGTCCTAGAGAGAAAAATTATCCAAATTATCCAAATTATAATTTATCTTCTCCCCTCAAAGCTGTTGCTACAAACTCGTTTTTTATCTCTCCAAGAAGAACGTCAAGAAGGTGACAAAGTATAAAGAACACAAGCGTCTGTGCAGTGAGCTTTTGATATTCTTGGGCTTTCTGTGAAGCTGGTACTTGAGTATGAAATGGCTGTTTATTTCAGATTCGAGAGGAGCTTCTTTCATGGTGGGGTCCTGTTCACATTGTTTAACCAATGAAAGAATAAAATAATACTTGACAGGTATTTCTGAAGGACCTTTCTGTACAAAAGTGCCATATTTTATAAGTCCATAATTTCAATCCACCGTGGGTTGATGTTCGCTGTCTATTTCCTTTAAAATATCTGAAAAAGCTCTCCAATGCCAAGCTTGGGTAATTCTATACTCATTTCTTTTTTTGTCTCTGTTTGCAGGAGCCACCTTGATGTACAGAAACAGAAATATTAAACTTCAGTAAAGTGAAAAGTATCATGGAGATCAAGATCTGAAAAGAAAGTCATAGAGATACCATTGACCTCTTTTAACTATTCCTGTAATGGTAGCCATAAATTTCTCTTTGATTTTGATTTTGTGAGATTTCGTGGGAATATGCAAACGTATGACAATCTCATTTAAATATATTACTTCTCAAGATCTTTTCTGTTTGAAGATCACTGTTTTGTGCATGCTTTTGGGATGGTTGTCTCTGTGTTTTTTCTGTTATAAATCTGGGAATAAATAGAAATAAAAATATTTAAGGTAATTGTGTCACCACTTTGATGTACATATAAATTATTCGACAAAGTAAAGTAAGCAGTCTATATGGAAAGTAAATATTTTTAGACGGTAAAATGATATCATATCTATGTAAGGCAATGTATTATTGTCAAATTCTTCTTGTCCTCAAAATTATGTTGAAATCCCTAAAATAAAGAAAAGCATGCAGTGAGTAGCACATATCACATAATTTGAGATAAGCATCAATTGCAAAATGCTTGAGAAGGAGCTATCTTTAGAAGTAGAGAAAGTAAAGAGAGAAGGGTAATAGATTCGACCTATACAAAAACATGGTATGAAAAATACTCTATGTGATGTGGCAATGCGATATAGATTGTATGATATAGCCATGTGATAAAGCTCCATGTGATGTGATAGTAGATCTTCATGTGATGAATGAATGCAATGTTATATAATGCTCCATCAAGATACAATGATGATTCTTTGTGTAGCACAAGTCACTACTTGAAATCTCAAGCATAAAAATATTAGCGATGGTAAATGGCCATCATTTAATTGGTTGCATACAAAGTATGCAAGGAATTGGAGGAGAGGAAAAATAATGCATGATAAAGTAGTAAGGTAATCAGATATAACCATATAAGTGCATACAATACCATGTTCCATGTAAGAGGATGTAATAGTTGTTATAAGTACATCATGTGACAAGCATATAGCGAATATCAAAAATTAATCATGTAAAATTACATAAACCATGTAAGCATGTAAAAATATAATATCATTTAATGTAAGTATGTTAGATCATATATTGGAGATTAGCATAAGGTTAAAGTTCCTAATATAGGAAAATCATAGAGCGGGGATGAACCTAAAGGAAAGATAAGGATCATGGAAGCATATTAAATATTTAATCAAACCAAAAGGTAATGGAGAATACATATGTATGATACAATGTGAAGCTCATGTAAAGATGATTACTGCCAATAAAGGTAATATGATAAATAGCTTTATAAGCATAAGAAAGTGTAAGGAGTGATGATAAATAGTTGAAATGAGATGAGGCTCATAAGCATAGTAGCATAAGGATGCAAGCATATGCTAGGCAAAATAAGAAATGTAAAATGACAAACATGGATTCAAAAGGTAGGCATCAAACTCATATGATAGGAAAATAGAGTGTGATGAAGATAACCATATAGTAGCCATGACATATAGAAGGCATCACAAGTGTGCAACATAAGGAACACAAAAACATAATATCATGAAAGGATTTAGGTTAAGTGATAAAATAAATCAATGAGGTCAAACAAATTATCATAAGAGGTAAAAAGGTATGTAGAAAAAAGATAGATAATCAAGCATAAGAGCTAAGGAATTCAAAATATAAGGAAGCAAAGGTGTAAAACATGAAAATCAACCAAGTAAGATGACCCAAAATGGGGAAAGAAAGAGTAAATCACATGATATTATAGTTGGTAAAATTGGAATAGGTAAGAAAAAATAAATATAACATAAATAAATGGTCAAAGTGATCAAGCATATATGTGGCATGTCATAAATGAAAAAAGAAACACAAAATATGGCCAAAAGAAAATGGAAAGATCTATATAATCAAGTCGTCCTCATTAGTTGTGTCTATAATATACTTGAAAGATGTATCATTATCAATGCATCCCATGAGTCTATCAATTTCAATGTGAATTCTACATGTGCAAACAAGAGCGGGAAAAGTGATGTCAAGTATACCATATGGTCTTAAAGTATTGACGTATATGTTGTATTAGGTGGTTTCTCTTTTACTATATGTATAACCACAACATAAGGTTTGTAATGATGAAAAATATAATCTCAATGATGAATAATAGAATAATATTTATCACTTATTCTCATATGATTAGTGTTGAAAATAATGCATAACAATGTTCTAATTTTAACCATGTATTGTACTAATTACCCTAATGTGATAGATAGAGAATAAGATCAAAACATATGTGGTAAAACTATAGAATAACAAAAAAAAAACACAAATATATTCATTTAGCATATACACATCCATGGGAGCTATACTCAAGTCTCTATTGTATTTATCATAAGTCATTGCATGTCCTTCATACATGATATAAAATATCTCCTTTACATTCTTTCTCTTTTTCATCTTTCCTCTTATATATATTTATATATCATTCTACTACTACCTTCTATATGCAATATATGTATGTTTCTTTTATAGCCATATTAAGTTCCATCTACCTATGGCAAATGAGCCAATATAATTCCAACCCTTGCTGCCCTTATACATTTTCACTATTGACCTCCATTAGGCCACCCTTTCATTTTTTCTTCCTAATGGGAATAGATCAACTACCCTTATATTTTTTCAACTAATCTATTAGAAATCCTGAAATTGGATTTGAACCTACTATCATTCTCCCAAAACTTAAGACATTATATTATCCTTGAGATATCCATCAAGGATCCAAAAAATTGAACTTGAAAATTACTATGTTGCTTCCAACCACGCTTCAAAACTTGTACCAATAGTTTAGAGGAGGTTTTATGTGTCAAACTGTCACATATTCAAATTGAAATTCCAAAATGTTCAACAATTGGAGTATAAATTTATCATGATAAGATGGTCTTATATAATATCTAGAGTTGTTCATAATTTGTATTCCATGAATAATGGTTTGTTGGATATGTTTTAACTATACCATGAGATTCACAAAACTATTTTCAACCACATTGTAGTGTTGAAAAATGTACTCCTTTACATTTTCACACTATGTTTGGGTC